>JARQOC010000003.1:317915130-317948127 GCA_033576535.1 Allobates femoralis
CGCGGAGTGTTACCTCCACGTACCCCCTTCTGCTTCGATGGACTGGAAGCAAGGCGACGGTTCCTCAGCGTTCCGATTTCCTTGTGTTCCGTTTTTTTTTCGCCGGCGTTATCCCTACTTCTTCCACTACCCCCTGCGGGACCCAGGCACAGCAACCTTCCAGGATCTCTGGAGCAGATCCTGCCGGACAGGGACGCCAGGCTGACTCTCTCCTCATACTCCTAGGATTATGAGTCGAGCATTCAAGATGCCCTCCCCATTCCCTGCCAGGGGTTTTGGGTTGAGGTGCCTCCATAAGGTAAGCAGGGCTCCTGAGGGACCCTGCATGCATGTGTTGTCTTCCCTGTGAGCTGCAGGCTGGGCTTCAGCTTTCCCTAGCTCCCATAGCTCTGGCCTGCGGACCTTATTATAGCCCCTGGAGGGCTACAACCTTTACCTTTTGGCTCCCCTGCCCTGGGGACCCGGGCTGAGTCCTCCTCTGCAGGGATTCAGGGGGCCGAGGGCACTCGCGGCGTGTCTTTCCCGCACTTCCGCGCCGATGCGTGCTCGTTTTCGGCCTCAGGGGCCTAATCGAGCCCCCGGCTTGCGGCCTACTCCTAAGCCCGCCCCTGTTGCCGCCCCTCGTCGCCGCCCCCGGGTGACGTCATGCGGCCGGGAATTAGAGATCCCGGCCGTGTTACTGGAGGCGGATCTCTTCTCCCTGGCGCGTCTCGCTCATCGCGAGACCTCCTGCGCGCCTTTTCTCTGGGA
Organism: Allobates femoralis; assembly: GCA_033576535.1. Taxonomy (NCBI): domain Eukaryota; kingdom Metazoa; phylum Chordata; class Amphibia; order Anura; family Aromobatidae; genus Allobates; species Allobates femoralis. Next base: position 317,915,881 of record JARQOC010000003.1, read on the forward strand.
GAGGACGCCCTGGCCGCCATCTTCTGTGCCCAGCACCACGAGGGACGCCTTTTCTCAGGGGGACACCGGACCTGGCCTGCAGTCCACTGGAAGCGGTAAGGGGCACAGCATTCGCTGGTGCCCTCAGTCTGTTTGCATTTTAGCTGTGCTCTCCTCCCTTCAGTGTACTGCACCTGCTGCTTCTTTTCCCAGCAGCATACATAGTGTCTCCTAGGCTGCAGCTCTCCATAACTATGCAGAACTCCAAGAGCAACAAAAAGGGCTCTAAGATGGCTACATTCTTTGCCTCTTGCACAACCTGCAAGAACCATCTGCCCAGCGGTCAGACGACCCCTTTCTGCCAGGCCTGTGACCCATCTAATACAGAGCCGGTCAGTACAGCTGCCCCTGCTCCTGAGGTTTCCTCGGAGCCCAGCGCCTCTGCCGCCACTGATAGTCCCCGCGCTACCCCTGATTGGGTGGTCTTCTTGTCTCAGTCCTTAACTCAATCCATGTCTCAATCCATGGACAGACTGACTTCGACTCTGATACAGGCTTTGCATGCCCAGCCCACGGCAGATACCCCTGAGCCCCCTGAGCCCGAACAGGATACCGCTCAGAGACACGATTCTGACCCCAGGGAGCAGAGACAGGAATCTTCCTCCCACCGGGCCCCTCTTAAGAGAAGGGACCCCCCTCCCTCTCCTTCAGGGAGCTCCCAGGGTTCCCCGTCCCATGACCGGGGTCCAGGGTCCCCTTCGTCTCAGGGTCCATACGATTCTGACCCGGAGCAGGAAATGTCGCTTGACTTGGACAACCCTGACACTCAGTCTATGATTCAGGACCTGATTACGGCCGTCAATCAGACCTGTAAGGTTGATAGCCCCACTTTAGAAGCTCCAGGGTCCGCAATATCATTTAAACGAACAAAGCGGCCACACAAGTTTTTCACGGACCACCATGAGTTCCAGGAACTCTTGACCAAGTACAGAAATCACCCGGATAAACGTTTTGGTAACCGGAAAGCCATGGAATCTCGCTATCCTTTCCCCCCTACTGTAAGCCAGAATTGGGCTGAGTCCCCACAGGTTGACCCGCCAATCTCCCGTCTGGCCACACGCACACTCCTCTCCCTTCCAGACGGATCATCTATCAAGGATCCTACCGACCGTCAGGTTGAGCAATTAGCTCGGTCTATTTTTGAGGCTTCTGGCTCGGCATTGTCCCCTATTTTTGCCTCAGTCTGGGTGGCCAAGGCGGTTACCACCTGGGCATCCTCTCTCCGTGATAATTCTCAATCTCTGGAAGACTCAGAGATGGCTGCCCAGATCTCCGTCGCGGCTGAATATATCCTTCAGGCTTCTCTGGATGCCGCTGCCTGCTCAGCTATTGCAGCAGCTAACGCTATCACCATCCGCAGAGCGCTCTGGCTGCGTGAATGGAAGGCAGACTCAGCCTCCAAGAAATCCCTGACCAGCCTGCCGTATCTCAGCGGACGACTGTTTGGGGAAAAGCTTGACAAGCTGATTTCGGACGCCACCGGAGGGAAGAGCACTTCCCTCCCGCAACACAAGCCGAAACGTCCCCTTTTCAGACGTCAACAGACTCGGTTTAGGTCCTTTCGCAACTCATTTGGATGGTCGACCTCCCGCCCCTCACAGGCTAATACCAGATTCCCACGGAGAGATAGAATCTCGCAGGCTCCGCAGAGAACCTCGACTTCCTGGCAGGCACGCTCCAGACAGTCAAAGTCCAAGGGAGCACGGTCCCAACCATTCTCTTCTTCCTGACTCCTTTCCCCTCCCGGACGATCCCTCCCGAGTAGGCGGCCGCCTCTCTTTTTTTCGGGACATCTGGCTCGCAGTCGTAGACGACAAGTGGGTCAGGGAGGTGATTTCGTCCGGATATTCCATAGAATTTCACACCCGCCCGACCAAACGTTTCTTCCTGTCTTCCCCCCGAGGTCTCCAAAAAAGGCTCGCGCTTTCTTCAAGGCAGTCGACTCTCTACGGCAGGCAGGAGTCATTGTGCCAGTACCTCCAAACGAAAGGTACACAGGGTTCTACTCGAACCTCTTTGTGGTACCCAAAAAAGACGGGTCGGTGCGGCCGATTCTCGACCAAGTTTCTCAACAAATTTATCAGACTGCGTCACTTCCGCATGGAGTCGTTGCGATCCATCATCACTTCAATGGACGAAGGGGAATTTCTCGCGTCGATAGACATCAGGGATGCGTATCTCCACATACCAATCTCTCATGCCCATCAGCGATTCCTACGCTTCGCAGTGGGTCAGGACCATTTCCAGTTCGTAGCTTTGCCGTTCGGCCTCGCCACTGCCCCAAGGGTTTTTACGAAGGTCATGGCCACGGTCATGAAGCTTCTTCATTCCAGGGGAATCATGGTCTTGCCCTATCTGGACGACCCTCTTATCAAGGCACCATCCTTCCCAGACTGCGACGAAAGTGTAAAGATCACCATGGACACACTCGTCCGTCTAGGCTGGTTGTTAAACCTTTCCAAGTCCTCTCCAATCCCGAGCCAGACCATCACTTTTTTGGGAATGGACTTCGACACTCATCGAGGGCTCGTTCTGCTTCCGCGCGAGAAGGCAGTCGCCTTACGGCAAGGCGTTCGTACTCTTCTACTTCCAAGACCTCATTCCCTTCGCTCAGGAATGAGAGTCCTGGGAAAGATGGTAGCGGCTATGGAGGCGGTGCCGTTCGCTCAGTTGCATCTCAGACCACTCCAACTCGCTCTCCTGTCTCGCTGGAACAGGAATCCGGCTACTCTAGACAGGACCCTGCGACTGACCGCAGCAGTGAAACAGTCTCTTCTTTGGTGGCTCCGTCCTGCCTCTCTCCGGGTGGGAAAGTCCTTCCTGCCGGCACATTGGAACGTTCTGACCACCGATGCCAGCCTAACGGGCTGGGGAGCGGTTCTCAGTCACCACACGGCTCAGGGCAGGTGGTCCCGTCAAGAGACCACTCTTCCCATCAACTTACTGGAGATTCGGGCCATCTTCCTAGCCCTGCGGGACTTCCATCATCTGCTAGCAGGGCGTCACGTGCGAGTCCAGTCAGACAACGCCACGGCGGTGGCATATGTAAACCACCAGGGCGGCACGCGCAGTGCAACAGCAATGCGCGAGGTCCGCCCGATACTGGAATGGGCAGAATCCACGAGATCGGTGATTTCAGCCGTCCACATTCCCGGGGTGGACAATTGGGCGGCAGACTTCCTCAGTCGCCAGGGCATCGCCTCGGGAGAATGGAGCCTGCACCCCGATGTCTTCCAACAAATATGCATCAAGTGGGGGACTCAGGACGTGGACCTGATGGCCTCACGGCTGAACCGCAAGGTGTCCAGGTTTATGGCCCGATGCCACGATCCTCAAGCTCTGGGAGCAGACGCTCTGGTCCAGCCCTGGACTCAATTTCGTCTTTGTTACATCTTCCCTCCGCTTCCCCTCATACCCAGGGTGGTGAAGAAGATCAAAGCGGAAGGTGTGCCAGTCATTCTCGTCGCTCCAGATTGGCCACGTCGCGCATGGTACGCCGATCTGGTCCGTCTTCTCGGCGACTCCCCCTGGCGTCTCCCAGATCGGCCAGATCTACTCTCACAGGGTCCTCTCCTCCACCAGAAATCCTCGGCCCTGAGTTTGACGGCGTGGCCGTTGAGACCTGGGTGTTAACCCAGGCAGGTTTGTCTCCGGATGTCATCACAACCATGCTTAATGCAAGGAAGCCTTCTTCGGCTCGCATTTACCATCGCACTTGGAAGGCCTTCTTCTCCTGGTGTAGCTCTCAGAACCGTCCGCCCCTGCAATTCTCATTGCCAGTCATTTTAGGGTTTCTTCAGTCTGGTCTTGACTCCGGTCTTTCCCTAGGTTCTTTGAAGGGACAAGTTTCTGCCTTGTCTGTTCTTTTTCAGCGCAAATTGGCTAACAGATCACAGGTCAGGACCTTTTTACAGGGGGTCTCCCGCCTGGTTCCACCCTACAAGAGGCCTTTGGAAACATGGGATCTGAATCTCGTTCTGGACGCTTTACACAGGCCTCCTTTTGAACCCCTCAGAGAGGTCCCTCTTCGCATTTTGTCTCAAAAAGTAGTTTTTCTTGTGGCAATTACATCTATTCGGCGCGTGTCGGAACTGGCAGCTCTTTCCTGCAAGTCTCCTTTTCTCTCTTTCCATCAGGACAGGGTTGTGTTACGCCCTGTTCCGTCTTTCCTTCCCAAGGTAGTGTCCTCGTTTCATTTGAATCAGGACATAACTCTGCCGTCTTTCTGTCCAGCGCCGGTTCATCGTGTGGAGAGGGCCTTGCATTCGCTGGATTTGGTTCGGGCTCTTCGCCTCTACATTTCAAGGACGGCGGTTTTTCGGAAGTCTGATTCTCTGTTTATTCTTCCGGAAGGAGCCCGTAAAGGAATGCCTGCATCCAAGGCTACCCTGGCCAGATGGATCAGGGCAACGATCTCAGAAGCTTACCAACTCAAAGGTCAGCCCGTCCCACCGGGGCTGCGCGCGCACTCTACCCGTGCGGTAGGGGCCTCCTGGGCTATTAGACATCAGGCTTCTGCCGAACAAGTGTGCAGGGCTGCCACCTGGTCCAGCCTGCACACTTTTGCTAAACATTACAATGTGCATGTTCAGTCCTCGGCTGAGGCTAGTCTGGGCAGACGTGTCCTGCAGGCGGCAGTTGCCCACCTGTAGAGGTTCAAGATACGTCTATATATTCCCACCCAGGGACTGCTTTTGGACGTCCCACGGTCCTGTGTCCCCCAATGAGGCGAAGGAGAAAAGGAGAATTTTGTGTACTCACCGTAAATTCCTTTTCTCTTAGCCTCTCATTGGGGGACACAGCACCCTCCCTGTTGCCTATCGGCTCCTATCTTGTTACTTCAGTTCTGCGTTATCAGTTATGGTTAACTGTTTTTTTTTTCAGATATAGATAATTTGTGTAGATGGGCTGATGGCTCTCCTACTGCTTTAGTCACAAAACTGGTGAGGCTGGAGCCAGCCAGGGTGTATATACTGCAGGGGAGGAGCCACACTGTTTTCTTGTTTTTTAGAAGTATACTTAGTGTCACCTCCTAGTGGACAGCAGCATAACACCACGGTCCTGTGTCCCCCAATGAGAGGCTAAGAGAAAAGGAATTTACGGTGAGTACACAAAATTCTCCTTTTTCTTGAAAGATAACGACTTCTTCCTCTACCACTGCTTGAAGAAGTTGTCTTCTAGAAACTGGCAGTAGGTCCAGGAGTTGAGCTTCACTCCATCCTCAACTCGAAAAGGTCCCACAAGTTCATCTTTGATGATACCAGTACCCCACCTCCACCTTGCTGGCGTCTGAGTCAGAGTGGAGCTCCCTGCCCTTTACTGATCCAGCCTCTGGCCCATCCATCTTGCCCATCAAGAGTCACTCTCATTTCATCAGTCCATAAAACCTTTGAAAAATCAGTCTTAAGATATTTCTTGGCCCAGTCTTGACGTTTTATCTTATGTTTCTTATTCAAAGGTGGTCCTTTTTCAGCCTTTCTTACCTTGGCCATGTCCCTGAGTATAGCACACCTTGTGCTTTTTGATACTTCAGTAACATTGCAGCTCTGAAATACTGCAAAACTGGTGGCAAATGGCATCTTGGCAGCTTCACACTTGATTTTCCTCAATTCATGGGTAGTTATTTTGCGCCTTTTTTAGCCCAACACGCTTTTTGCGACCCTGTTGGCTATTTGCCATGAAACGCTTGATTGTTCGGTGATCACGCTTCAAAAGTTACGTCAGTTTTACCACATGGTGACTAAAAAACGCGAAAAACAAACCTGTATTTGCACTTTTTTTTGGGCAATTTCACTTCACTTGGATTTTTTTTTCCCCCATTTTCCTGTACACTATATGGTAAAATAAATGATTTCATCTGAAAGTACAACTTGTCCCACAAAAAACAAGCCATCATATGTCTATATTGACGGAAAAATAAAAAAACTTATGACTCTTGGAAGGAGGGGAGGTAAAAACTGAAAACAAAAATTCGACGGGTGGTGAAGGGGTTGAATGTCCACACCCACAGAAGCTGTTAGTCTGTCCCTCCCCTCTGTGCTCTGTGTCTTTCTAAAGTAGTGTAGTGTAGATTTAATTTTCATTTCTGCCTCTCCTGCTTCTGAAGGGAAGAAAGGGCATAGCAGTCACTTAACTAGTTATCAGATAAGGCTGTCTCCTCTTGCTTTGAGCACAAGCCCATGCTGTGTGTGTGAGATTCTGTGTTTTTATTTGAGCATTAGTTTTGCTGTAGGCAGGAGTATACAGCCCCCACCATGAGTGATTTCCACTGAACTCTGCCTGTTGAGGGCAGAGCAGACAGTGATGTCACTACTTGTATAGTCATCCCTTAGGAGCGAGCAGCAGAGAACTAAGTGATCACTCGCTGTGGGTGACGGAATGAATCTCTTTATTTGCAGTTTACTGAGGATGGAGGGGGTGAGAATAAATAAAAGAAATACATGAATAGAAAGAGCTTCACCAGAGGAATTAGAAAATGATAGCAGTTACATATGGATTTTTGACTTGATCGATTCCCCTTAAAGGCCGTGAACTATTCTATAAAGTTGGAAAAATTCAAAATAGAAGCCTCGATGGAAAAAACGTCTGTGTTCTCTTGCTTTATGGCATTAGTAGACCTGAGAGATGTTTGAGCGTATCCCACTTCACAGGGATCATCGGAAGTACCTTAGCGTGGCAGTGGAGTTCAAGGGAAACCTTTATCTACAATACCAGTGTCTTCCCTTTGAAATCCTCCTTGGCACTAAGAACCTTTACCAAAATAGTGGCCGAGGTGACATTGTATATAAAAAACACCTTTTCATAAACAATACACTATATGGACGATTTCTTTTTTGTATGTAGTAATGTCAAAAGCGTTTTTTTTTTTTTTTTTTTTTTTTTTTTTTTATAGGATTTCAAGCAGGGTATACTTATCCTTACAGAACTAGGATGGATAGAAAATGGGGGTCAGCGAGTAGTAAGATATTTGGGTTTGGATTGCTCTAACCGAATGCTTTGAACTGTTTCAGTTTTCGGATTCAAAACTTGTTCAATGTATTCGTATAATGCTATACTAACCTAAGTATCTTAATACTCGATCATCACTAATGGTAAATCAGAAAAATCAAAGCTAGAGCCTTGTCAAATTTAGCTGTCTAGATTCCATTCAATATTGTCTTCCACTCGAAAATATACTAAAGGCAAATATTAAAGGCACAGGAGCTGCAATTGGTTTTGGAAAGGGAGGCGATGTCCTTGTTAGGCTCTCTAACCACCACATTTCCCTCTGTGTATTGGGCTCAATTCCACTCAAATGTCTTCAGTTGCAGACCTTGAAATTACAATACATGAGACGGGCCATTTGGATCATACAGTTTGGCTTTTGACAGAGGGCCTAAGTTCTCCAGGGTGGTGGTTAAGCAGAAGGAACCTCTTAAAAGGAGTGCCTTAAATAGTAGAAGAACTGTTGATTACCTTCCTTTGGTGACAATACAAGATCCCAGATTAAACTAACATTTAATTCCCTTGATGTTAGAAGATATTTTTTTTAAACCTTTTGAGTTGATGAAATCTCGATGGAAGTCCTCTGCCATATTTATTCTGTTCCAGAGCACAAATACGTGAAATAGATCCCAAATCCATTATTGTTAGATGGGTGATAGGATGGCCATAAACTTAGCCTACTCTGCTTTGGTCATGACCCCCTTCATGGCATTAAGGCATGTTCTTTTCAGCATTGATTCCTCCCTAGGGATTTCTTCAATTTTACTCTCATGTGCTGCTGTCATGGAGAAAGGAAAAGATTATTACTTAGGCTGGTTTCACATTGGGATTTTTTATTTTTATTTTTTTTCCCTTGTCCGTGAGGATCCTTCTTTTTGCAAAAGGATCGCATCGAAGGTGAACTCCCAATGCCATTTCTGTGTCCTGGTCCATGATTTTCACAGATCCGGTCACAGAAAGCTCGAGCCTGCAAAGGGCAGGCAAGCCGGGCACTTTCACTCCCTTACGTAAACTTAAGTAAAAGCAAGTGTTAAAAATCAAAAATATATATGCTCACCTCTCCAGCTAGTCCCCCGATGCCTCCATCTAGCTTCCGAGGGTTGAGGGACCTGGGGAGGTGGGGCTACCCCATCAGCTGATCGGTCACATGACTGCAGTTACCACAGTAACAGGTCATGAGACCGAACAGCTGATCGGTTAGCGAAAATGGGAAATGACTTCAAGGGACCCAATCAGCAGGATTTAGGGCCATAAAGTGAAGCCAGTGCCTTACAGGCTCTGGAATACTGAGGGCAATCTTATCTTTAGTTGAATGATTCAAGTTTGATTGCAGAGAAAACTGTTATAAAAGTTATGGCAAAAGAGGGGAGGAGACAAACTACTTGTGCAGCACTGTGGGGTTGGGTACACAATATAAATGGCATTGCGCTATGAATGTCGGATGTCCTGTGCCTGGTAAAGAGTGACAGGGAGGGGTGACTGTTTCGCTTAGTGCCTACAGGGGAGTAATAAAAGAAACCAAACCCCACATAGTGACGCAGTGCTGCGTTTTGAGTTCATCTCCTCCCCTCTTTGCCATAACTTTTAGAACAGTTTTCTCTGCAATCAAGCCTTGAATCACTGACATATAGGTATGATTGCACTAAGCATCCCAGAGCCTGTAAGGTACTGGCTTCACTTTATAGCCCTAAATGCTGCTGGTTGGTTCCCCTTAACCCCTTCACCATCCTGGAATTTTTTGTTTTTGCTCCCTTGCTTCCAAGAGCCATCATTTTTTTTTCTCTAATTTTCCATCAATATAGACATATGAGGGCTTGTTTTTTGTGGGACATGTTGTACTTTCAGAGAGGAAATCATTTATTTTATTTTACCAAATGTGGTGAAATTGCAAAAAAAGAACAATTACATGTTTGCTTTTTGGGCACTGTGATCACTATATGGTAAAACTGACATGTCGGTGTGATGCCTCGGATCGGTAGGAGTTCGTAGATACCAAACATGTATACATTTACTGGTATCTAAGTGGTTAAAAAAAAAAATTCAGAAGTTTGAAAAAAAAAAAAACACATTTTTTTTGTGCTAGGTTCTGCGACCCGTAGCACCCTAATTTTTCGGGATCTGGGGCTGTGTGATGGCTTATTTTTTGCGTCTTGAGCTGACGCTTCTAGTGACACCAATTGTGGGTGGATACGCTGTTTTGATCGCCCGTTATTGCACTTTACAGCAATGTTGCGGCGACCAAAAAAAAAAACATAATTTTGGCGTTTGGACCTTTTTTCTGTCACGCAGTTCACGGCTCTCATTAATTGATTTTATATCTTGATAGATCAGACATTTCTGAACGCGGCGATACCAAATGTGTGTGGTTTTTTTTTTTTGTTTTTTAAGAACATGTTTGTAAAAACTATAAATTTTTCATTTTACACACCCCCATAGGGAGGCACACTGCTGCATGGTCCGATCACTTGTGCCATGTCCCGATGAGCTTCAGCACATCGGGACATGGCACTTGCTTTGACTTTCAGTGGTTGGCAGCGCCTACCAACCACTTCCAGGAAGCAGTTCCTGACAGCATCCGGGGTGTCGGCAGGACCCCTGGATATCACGTGAGCGCTGGAGATCTCACAATGTTATAGCAAGATCTCTGGTGCAGGCGGGGAACAGCGCATTCCCCGCCGCGGCGGCTTTGGATCCCGCTGTCAGTGAATGACAATGGGATTCAAAGGGTTAACGGCACCAGTCGGATCTGATCGGTGCTGGAAGCCTGACGTCTCAGCTGAGATATCAGGTGTTTGATGTGAGCGCCGCATCGGAGCTTACATTAAACACCGGGACCCGACACATGATGTCCTATGTCATTGGTCGGGAAGGGGTAAAAGTGTCACCATAACATTCATGGTTAAATAGCAAGTAAATGAATAAAGTAAAAATTTTAAGAGTGCCCCCACAGAGCAATAATTTTAATAAAAGCCCCTACAGAGCCTATTTTCACCTTTTCACCAAGCCAGCCTATATTGCTTGGAGTTACCAACAGAGCAATTTTCCAAAAGGCCCCAACAGACTTTGCAATCCCCCCACAGAGGACCAAATTTAAATTGTATGAGCCACAGATCCCCAGCAAGTGGGATCAAAAAGCAGAAATGACTGGTGCCTTACTTAGAGCTCACACTGCTTGGCTGATTTGCAAGGGGTTGATCTGTAAGAAAGATGCCCACAGTCCCTATCGGACACTGTTGGGCTACGTTCACACGCTACGTAATTGCAGCATCTTTTTTGCGCAGGTGGTTTTCCCGCATTGTGCGGCCGCGCTGTTTAGCGCAGGTAATAAAAAATACGGTGCATTCAGATGCATTTTTCCCCCAGGAGCGCAGGGGAAATTGATGTCACACGGGGGCAGGAATAATCCTGTCCCTATGTGATGTCTGTGTATTTTGACTTTTGCAGTGTATCTATATACACTGCGAAAGTAACTAAGAAAGCAATGGGTACTAAAAATTATAAAAATAAATACTTCGAGTGTCCCAGTATGCGAGGCGTCATGTCCGATCGCTGCAGGACTTTAATCAGCTGACCGTTGGCAAACTGATCAGCTGATGTGACACGAGACCTCATCAGCTGAGCAGTTTAAATTGCCCACCAAAATCGTTTGGTTTTGATGGGCATTTTAAATTCATCAGCCGATGATGCACATCACGATCAGCTGATGTTACGTGACACATCAGCTGATCGGTTTTGACCAATCACATTTTTTAAAGTTTTTGCAGCGATCAGACGTCTTCCCCTAGGGTCCTGGGACAACCGACGCAGAGGTAAGTGTGTTTTTTTTTTTTTTATTTTCATATATATATATATATATATATATATATATATATATATATATATATATATATATATATATATATATATATATATATATATATATATATAATATATATATATATATATATATATATATATATATATATATTTTTTTTTAATACATTTTTGTTAACTTTTTTATTTTGTTTTTGTGGTGCCCCGCTGGTCAGCGTGCCACAGTAGGGGTACTGCACCCATAACTGGGTGTGCAGTATTCCTGTCATTGGGGAGTGTAAAGTCATCCTGAGGCTCTCATCCCAGTATCCCTACACCTAACATAGGGGACCAATTGGCCACCCATTACCAGGGTAGCAGTTCCCGCTGCTTCTACCCTAACGCTCCTCCCACCGGGACAGAACAGACAGAATCAGTTAAGCCTGCGGAGTCTAGTCTCTGGGACGAAGCAAGGACCAAGTCCTAGAGGGACACCACAGGGAGGGCGCCCGAAAAGGAGCGGCGAACCAGACAGAAGGAGGAAACCCAGTGCCAGAACTTATCCACAGTCCGGGGGAATCCTGGTCCACAACGGGGTACAGGCTCCGAGTCACGGTGTAGGTGAGTTTAACCCTGAGCCGTCAATACCGGTGGGTCGCAAGGTTTGCCGTGCAGCCCCACCAGGAGCACTAAACCGGGTTGAGCTCCTTTGAGAAGAAGGGTAACCTCATAGCACCCAACGGGCCTGGTAGACAAGTGGGTTGTGCAGGACAGTGCAAGGAAAGTAAGGATGAGCAGGAACAAGGGACAGCGAAAGTATCTGAAGGAACACTCTCTGGGAGCCTCAAATAGACTTTATTCTCCCCACTGACTACCCAGCCAGCTACCCGCTAAAGACTGTGTAACTGAACTGCTGAAGAACATTTGCCAGTAAAGTACCCGTACAGAGTCGTCAAGCCTCTGGTGTCTTATTGAGCTGCTCAGCAGCACTGCCCTGGGATCCCACTCCGCCTGCGGGAAGCGTTTTCAATTGGCTGCAATACCACCATCCCCGGCGGTCTGACATTGGTGCTGGTGAGATCACCAGAAACTGCAGGTGGCGTGAGAACTTTTATTTATATCCCCTTTATTTAGCTGACCCCCAGGGCTACGGGCACCAGGCACCGAGTCAGCACCCACATATCAAATCCCGGGTACCGCGTTCCCATAGACCCCTGGGCGGGTCTTAGACTTTCGCTGTATATATAGTTACACTACGAAAGCGAAACTCCAGGCCCGGCATGTCACACGGGAGGAGGAACACAGGATTCTTCCTCCCCCAGCTCCCGAGATTATAGGCGCTGGAATAGGCATTGTCTGAACGACCATGTGTATTCCAGCACTTATAATGGGGCCTATGGGAGAAACATGTTGATTCTTTTTACGCGCGTGCTTTCTTACGCAAAAGCGTGGCCGAAAAAAGCGCAGTGTCTGAACGGCAAATGTAAAAGTCCATTCACTTTGCCAGCAAATGCAGATGTGCTTTTGCGGGAAAGTGCGCGTATAAAGTAAAGATTACGCTGCGTGTGAACGTAGCCTTAGAACCCTGGGATCTCAACCTGGTCCTGGGTGCTCTTCAGTATTTTCCATTTGAACCCATGGGGGAGATCACCCTGTCTCTCCTCTCATTAAAAATGGCCTTTTTGGTGGCCATTACTTCTATCAGGTGCATCTCTGAACTGGCTGCTCTATCCTGCTGTTCCCCTTTTCTGGTCTTTCACCAGGGCAGGGTGGTGCTCTGTCCATCTTATTTCTTCCCCCCAAAAGTGGTGTCCCTCTTCCATCTGAGCAAGGAAATAGTGCTCCCCCATCTTTTTGCCCTGGACCCTCCTATGCTTTGGAAATATTACTGCAGAACCTGGACCTAGTTAGGGCCCTTCATCTGCAGATTTCTCACCCTGCACCCTTTCTCAGATCAGATGCATTGTTCATCCTTACTGAAGGTCCTAAAGAGAGGCATGAGTCTGCCATTGCATGCTGGATAAAATCCACTATCCTTGACTTTCAGGGTACTGTTACACGTCGCAATATCGTTCCGATATTGCATACAGTTTCACGTGAGTGCGCACGCTTTTGGCACTTGTCCAAGATCGCATGTCACACAGGGAGATATCGGCAGGCAACCCTACTAGGATGTTGTACTCAGCTTTTGTGCGCTGGGTATGAGCAACCCAGCATCCGAGCATTTACATTGTAATGAATAGGGGAAGTTGCGTTCTACATCGTATTTGCGCCGTCACACAGCCCGATCATGCCTGATCGCATATGCAATATTGAACGGTTGAAGGGCTTGCACAATCTTCTTGCAATATCGTCCCTGCGATTAATTGCAGTCGCATTGCCCTGTTACACGACACAATGCACAAACAATATCAACTGCAACGACCACACCACGTGACATTTTGTCGATGTTGCATTGCGATATTGCGACGTGTAACGGTACCCTTACATGGTCAGCAACAAATCTCCTTCGAGGGGAGTTGAGGTACACTACACATTCATGGTTGAGGTTCCTGGGTGGTTCGTCACCAAGGCTCTGCATCCAAAATCTGCAAGGTAGCCACATAGTCCAGTCTGCACGCCTTCTCCAGACATTATAGGGTGCATACCCCTGCTTCTGCGGACATTGGCGTGGGAATAAAAATCTTGCAGGAGGCCATTGTACAGCTTACCTAAACCTAAAGCTGCACCTGAACAACCTTTCAGCCCTGTTTGTTGATGGTTCTAGTTTTTTTTCCCACCCATGCACTTCTTTGGGAAATCCCATGGTTTCCTGTGTCCCCCAATAAGGCAAGAGAGAAACAAGGATTTTTGTGTCCTCACAGAAAAATCTTTCTTTTGGAGCCTTCATTGGGGGACGCAACACCTGCCCTTTTTGTACACTATCTGTTCAATATTTAGATTTGGTGCGAGTTACAGATATATATCTAATATTTCTACTGCTTGATCAGTAAATTGGCTTGCTCAGGAGTCAGTCCTCGGGGTTTATACTGCGGAGGAGAAGCTAACTTGTTTTAAGTACTTAGTGTCAACCTCCTAGCAACAGCAGCACACACCCATGGTCCTGTGTCTCATTGAAGGCTGCGAGAAAAAGATTTTTCGGTGACTAAACAAATTCCTTATCTTATTAATTTTGGCTTTTCCTTTCACCGTTTTAAATAGAAAAATTAAAAAAACAACTAAACCTGTTTTGAATATGCCAACTCTTACTGACCTGGAGAAACATACTGCCAGAACATTTTTACCTTATGATTACAGTAAATAAAAAATCCAAAAAATAATTGTGAAATCGCACTTTCTGTGCAATTTCGCCACTTTTTTTTTTTTTTTTTTCCTTCACCGAGTTCCAGTACACTGCATAGTAAAATGAATCATATCATTCAAAAGTATAACTCGTCCCGCAAAAAGTAAGCCCTCATATGTAAATACGAAACATCATAGCTCTTGGAAGAAGGGGAGGGAAAGGTAAAAACGAAAAAAAAAAACACAATCGTCCGGGGGTGGGATGGAGTTGAAGGCAAGGTGTTTTAGTTCAATTTCTAACTAACCTGGTTCAATATAATATTGTGACATGTTATTAAAACCTACCGTAGACTGCAGTATACATTACAACCACTGGGAAGCCCATCTTGGAACAATGTAGCGTAACTTTCTCTTAATAGAGTATAACAAAATCATGTTTGGCAGACCTCTGAAGGACACATCTGTAAGTGCCTGTTGATGTAAAGTGTGGATTTTTGGTATTTCTAGCAGTTGTTTTCTGTTGCAGGTCATGGAGCAAAAAGAGCACAAACTTAATGGCAAAGTTATTGATCCAAAAAGGGCGAAGGCAATGAAGACAAAAGAACCAGTTAAGAAAATCTTTGTGGGTGGCTTGTCCCCTGACACACCAGAAGAAAAGATAAGGGAGTACTTTGCCACATTTGGTGAGGTAATTGTTCTTTTTATTGTAGATTTGTACTTTGATTAATTTTGGTAGTCATTAAAATATAGGTAAATTATTCCAATATTGATCATAAAATGAAAAGTCACTTGGACAGACCCCTTTTTAAAAAAGGATTAGTCACCAGATTTGACAATATAAATAAGTATATGGACCGCTAGGACCTAATGAGGCTTTATTCTTTTGCAAATCTGGTCAAAATGGCTATATAATACTTTTTGAAAGTTTTAACTCCAATCTCTGCCACCTAGCTAGAGTGACAGTTCCCCACTGTCCCTGCTACTTGCTGCTGCCAGGATCTCCCACTGCCCACTACAATCTGCTGTTAGGGAGACTGAAAATGTCAGAACGGCTGTATACTGTATTTTTTTGGATTATAAGATGCATTTTTCCCTCCAAAATATTAGGATCAAAATGGGGGGTGCGTCTTATCCAGTTGTAGTTTACCAGGAGGGATTGCATAGTGGAGAGAGGTCACAGGAGGCATTGTCCACGCTGCATGGTGGCAGCAAGAGTGGAGCGATGTGGCGGCTGTCCTAGCGATGCAGGAGCCACCCTGGCGAAGCAGTGGGTATTATGAGGAAGGAGCGGACGATGCAGCGGGTGTCCCGGCGCTGCAGGAACTATTTCCAGTAATTGTAAGACCATGTCGGTGCTGTCGACTTAAAAAAAAATGACAACTGGAGGTGGCACGTGCACAGATTGAGCTCTCGGCTCAGTGACAAAGCAAGATCTCATCTGTGCACGTGCAGCCATCGGCCCATTGATCTCTCAGCAGTGGACGTAAGGAATATGACGCCTCTTGGAACCAATTCTTAGCAGCCTGCAGCACTGACCTATTCTTGCATATAGTACCCAGGTAGTGGAAATGGGGCACCAGTATACTGCTCAGCCTTAGCCACTGACCGTGTAGGCAATCGGCCCATAGACACCGTGGTGCCAAGTCCATACAACAGGACAATGCGATCCAAATAGAAAAGACGGCACTCACCGGTGTAGTTTGCACGTTTAATCAGGTTTGCAGGTTACATGGTGCGAGGGAGGGAGAGAGGCGGAGGTGACGACGGCACCGTTTTGCGCTCCTTGCGCTTCAACGGGTCACTAGCTATTTGGCCGTCAAGCTCACTTCCTATAAAGGAGGAACTACCTACGTATATTGACGTGCCTAGTAGCACAATACAATAAAACAGTG
The DNA here is from genome assembly GCA_033576535.1 of Allobates femoralis. Classification (NCBI taxonomy): domain Eukaryota; kingdom Metazoa; phylum Chordata; class Amphibia; order Anura; family Aromobatidae; genus Allobates; species Allobates femoralis. Next base: position 317,931,870 of record JARQOC010000003.1, read on the forward strand.
AATATTAAAACCATTCCACAACAATCTGACTGTGCAGGACAAGGAATCATGGCATATACACAAATATACAATATATTCATTAACCTGAAAGTAATGGCTGTGGAGCGAATAATTTAAGGCTATAGCAGCAGTGCGTTCCATTACATTTGCGCACAAGTTACAACAAAGCCTGTGCACAGCCGAGAAAGCGAACAGCTGTCGTTTCTTAGTATCTTAAAGAAAATAGGAGTGAGTGTATCTTTCTAGATTGAAAGTTAGTACTAGATACTAAATAGCTCGGGGTATTTTACATTATTACATACAAGCATCAATATTTTACACCAATTAGGGCTCTCTAACCGAGCAATTCGCTGTTATAAAAACACTATATCCACGTACTCCATTTTATACAGATAATACCCGCATCCCCCTTCCCCCGAGTAAGTTTCATCTGGACTAGAAGATGGACTCCCATATTCATCCAACCCCCCCCCCCCCCCCCACCCCCCTTTTTTTTTTTTTTTTCCTTCTTTACCTTTTATTTCCTTACTCCGAATTTGGTGTGCGTAAGACAAAAATAAAGCTCATTCAACAAAGCGTTGCCAAATTTTTCATTGTTGTGCCCCTGTTTAGTAGATTCTTTACAATATTGGGTGCACCATTTGTTATTTACAAAATGCAATTACAAATAAGCAATTTACAAATAAGCTTTCCTTCCCCAGCCTATGTCAATGTTGTATTACTTTCTATTAGTCTAAGGGAAAAGCTTTTTTCCTTGTGGAGATTGGCACCCCAATCTGGCATTATTGAGCTTTGTCTGGTGAAACAGGAATATATCTTTAAAGGGAATGTGTCAGCAGCTTTTGGATACCTCATCTAAGAACAGCCTGATGTAGGATAGAAGAGACCCTGATTCCAGCGATGGATCACTTACTGGTTGCTGTAGATTTTTATAAAATCACTGTTTTTATCTGATGCCAATCAACCAGTTTTCTGAATGCTGAGCTAACCTGATAGCACTAATAAGTATTTTTTTCTGCCTATGCAGAGTTTACGCAGATCAGTCAATGGTGGTAGTGTGAGTAAGGTTATATACAGCTCATGAATATGGAGGGCTACATGGCAGCAGGTTTACTTAAAACTACAGCAACCCAGTAAGTGACAGCTTGAATCCGGGTCTCTGTCTCTACATGATGCTGCTCTCATATTATATGGAAAGAAAACCTAGTAAAGGATTCCTGCATTCTGAATGGGTCACTGTGCTCCTACAGTCCCATAGAGATTGTCACCTTGGTGCACCTATTGGACCTCCACTCCATTTGTGCAGGAGTCTCCGGATCAGCGAGGGTCCCAGCAATAAGAAAGTGTTTGTTTATCCAATGGGCAGCAGATAGCTTACAAACTTTTTAAGAGAGAGTTGTGAACTCTGGTATTTACTGCCCAGATGCTCTTCCTCTTCCACCTCCCAATACAGACCACTACGCTCAGCTTATTCAGCCCTATATATGTGTGTGTTCAGAGTGTGTCATTATTATGGCTGAAGAAGAGTCCTGAGTAGTCATGAAACCTTGCTATTATTTACCATCTTCTCAGATAGCAAAGGTATCAACCACTGAGGACTCTCAGATTCTAATATTTTTCCATCTACTGGCTAACACGGTACAAACATTTTTTACCTTCAGAGAGAGCCAGTCGCCTTCTGATTGGGTTTTATGACAATTGCACAGAATTGTTTCCCACTTTCTTTCAGATTGAGTCGGTTGAGCTTCCTATGGACAACAAGACCAACAAACGGCGTGGATTCTGTTTCATCACATTTACTGAAGAAGAACCCGTAAAAAAGATTATGGAAAAGAAATACCACAATGTTGGCTTGAGTAAAGTATGCCATTCTTTTAAAATGTAAATTCTCCCATTCTTTCAGTTCTCTCCTTACATTCAGTGATACAGATCATGGATAGGAGGAGGTTTGCAGGGCTCTGGTCTGGTGGCCAAGGGCTTCCATTGTGGCTGCTGTACACGGGCACTGCAAATCGTTTGGCTCCAATGTAGTTGTAGGCATATCACTTGCATTTGTGAGCTAGCTTATTGTCATCCCATTGTTCTCCAGGTAGAAGTGCTATTTGAGATGTGCCTTCTAATAGGTTAATATTTCACTTCCCATTTCTATTTAGCCATCCCTCTAGTAAGCCATTTACAAAAGTCACATTTTATTATTTTCATTCATGTAATTATGTTGTATTAATCCTTTTCATAGTGTGAAATAAAAGTAGCACTTTCAAAGGAACAGTACCAGCAACAGCAGCAGTGGGGCACAAGGGGTGGAGGATCCTCTTCAAGATCCCGTGGAAGAGGAGGTGAGCGATCACTCACAAGTCATTGGTAGACATTGCACTTCTTCATTCCTGACTCTAGTCCTACTCATTTTGGCTATTTTATCCGTAGGCTCAAGTCAAAGCTGGAGTCAGGGATACAGTAGTTACTGGAATCCAAGCTACAGTAGTTATGGCTATAACAACCAGGGTTATGGAGGTTACGGCAACTATGACTACTCTGGGTATAACTACTATGGATATGGAGATTACAATAGTGAGTATCAGTCATTTAATATGACACTAGGTGGAGTGTTGTTTTATGACCTTTGGGATCTTGTAGATCCATAATGTAAGAGTCTAGCGCCCTTACCTGTTCTGTCTTATTGCATCAATGATGGAACGGTAATTGTGCAGATCTGGCCGGCCAAGGTGCATTATGCCACCATCTGCCGCCATTGTAAGAAATATTGATGAAATATGGTGTTATGCATGATGTGAGAAGTTGACAAAATGGAACTTTTAAAGCATTGTACATGCACAGTGGCTTTGTTAGAGGGGGTTGTACTAGTTTTTTGTGTTAATCTCTCCTTATCTTTTTAAAGGCTAAGTTTTAATTTTTTTCTAATTAGTGGCCCGGCCCAAGTGTAGTTAGTATATTACCTCTAGGGTGTCTCTTGTATAGTGGACACCCTACATGGGCCAGGTGGCATTCCTGTTTCTGCACCTACTATCGTTACAATAAATTCATGTGCAAAATGGGACTATTTGTATTAGTGGTTCCTTATCTTTATCCTTGTTAAAGCAAAGAAATCAAATGTACTAAGCATTGTGTAAATGGCAGCGGTTTGATTGCATGCTCGTGTATTCTACTAACAGGGTTGCACAGAGCATAGCATGCATGAATGGTGTCTGCTCTATAATCCGCAGCTTTGATGTCAGACTAATGTGGCCTTATACCCTAGGCTTCCTTGCATGAGTACATTGTCGCTTTCTGAACCATTGCTTCTCTAGTCTTTGCTATCAAACAGATATTTTTCATTTTTTAGATCAGCAGAGTGGTTATGGGAAAACAGCCAGACGAGGTGGTCATCAAAATAGTTACAAACCGTACTAAATTATTCCCTTTCCAACGTGTCACAAACAGGTACGTTGTGCTTCTTTGCTTCCATTTGTTACCTTTTGTTGTTGTTTTTCATTAAGAGTAATGCTAAGATATACAGTATATACATAATATAGAAATATATACATATATATATTAACTATTAAGATATTGTAACTTTTAATTGCTTTAAAGCCTTACAGCACCCAGAAGTGCTTACTTATAGCGTAATATAGACACTTTGAAGATACGAACACGTGCTGTAAAGCGCTTTTATTTTTTTTCTTTTTGCCCTATATATAACAAGTCAGTAAAGTTAACAGGTAACGTACTGCTAATGGGTACAAAATAAGGAATTGCCTACTAACTCTGACATTATACCTTGTTTGTACCCGCCAGCGGGGAATTCATTGCAGGCCCTGTGTCGCGCTGACTTCACGATTCTCACAGGCCCGCTCAATGCGGACAGGGTACGAGATGCTCACGCTCTCGAATGCTGCCGTTTGGTATGGTCTCTTCCAACATCCTGTATCAGCATTATAATATTAAACTGGATACTCCAAGCTATGCTTTCACTTATTCCCTTATAGTAAAGAATGTAAAAGTACTTTTGCAGTAAATCTTAATACGTTTTTTTCAGGCCCCGTAATCATTAGATTGGTGAACTTTACTGAATAATTTTAACTATTTGTTCTTCTAAGGATACAGCTTAACTCTGGATTTTCATATATATATATTTTTTTTTTCCTCCATAGTATTAATCTATGTAAATGCTTGCTTTTCCCTTTTTATAAACATAGCCATAATTGCATTAAGTTCCGGGGCTGAATTCCTGTTGTGTATCAATTTTTTTCAACCAGGTTTATATACCGAAGACATTACTAAGATCCTTCTGGGAGCAGGTGAATTTTCCAGCTGTATGAGAAGACAGCTCTGTACTCTCATAATGCATTTCACATATAGCGATCCCAAGATAGACTTTTTACCTCCCCTTATTTTTCTCTTTGTTAAATACAAAACCAAATTGGTTTCCTTTTGAAAATAATTTGGTGCACAGTAGAATTTCAGCGCTCGAGGACCTCCTAGTTTTCTTGTCTATATTGATTAAGAAGATATATATGGGTAATACGTATATAAATTCCTGGGGGTGTATATGTAACTCTTATGAGGAATACCAATGTAACTATTGTTTTTTGTCTTTCTTTCCTTTAGGTGGACAAGCAGTATTTTCTGGGTTGAAGATTTGAGGTGGCTCATTCTGCATGCATATAGCAGTGCAAATGTTTTCTCCTTTTTTTTTTTTTTTTTATTTTTTTTTTTTGTGTTTTTAATTTTTTTATTAAGGCCCTATAAAGGAAAATAGCATTTTTTGTCCCCTCATTTCTAGAACTCCATTCTTATTTTAGTATGGCTTTGCTTAATAAATTGTGTTCATTATTTCACCAGCATGGAAGACAAACTTGTGTTTAATATCCTTGTATGCCTGCATCATGATGTAGCTATACCCAGTTTTCCTTCAAATAAATCTTCCTCTAATTTTTTTATATAAAATGTGTGGTCTCTTATATCTAATGGGTCTTACTCCATATGTGTCTCATATTGAGGAAAACAAGTATTTTAAGAGAGATTGTATTAGTGTACAATGGTCTAAAATTCTCTTTTGGTATAAACGCACACTTGGGCCACATTCACACGATCAATGATTTACATCAGTACTTTTAAGTCCAAACCAGGAGTGGGTGATAAATACGGAAGTGGTGACATGTTTCTATTACTGTATTTTTCAGATTATAAGACTCCCCTTTGTTCCCCTAAATTTTGGGGGGAAAGTGGGGGGTGGGTTTTATAATCCGAACCTTTGTTAGATACTGCAGGGGAGGGTGGGGGCAGCTCTGGAGCGTGTCCGGGGGCTGGAGGCAGCGGTAGGTCATGTGCTACTGCTCATTGGCCTCATATGCACTGCAGCCGTCCCATCACCTCAGTGCGGAAACTGTGCCCAGCTATAGACTGGGGGAGCAGCACATGTAATATGTACCTGTACCCCCCCTTTTGATAGATGGATATGGGCCACCCCACCCCCATGTTGCTGCCCATACTAAAATATCAAAAACTTACCTCTCCAGCGCTGGGCTTCATGTCTCCCTTCTTGCTGCACTTCCTGAGTCTCAGGGAAGACAGTCATGTGATTGGATTGGGTGCGCAGAGATCATGTCACTCTGCTGTGCCGATCACATGACCGGCTTCCCCCGAAACTCAGGAAGTGCAGCAAGAAGGGAGACACTAAGCCCAGCGCTGGAGAGGTAAGTAAAGTGTTTACTGCTGCCCATATTAAAATAACAGGGGGGCCATGGATCCAGCACAGGGGACCATGATCCGGCACAGTGGGGGCCATGATCCATCACTGGTGGATATGTGCCAGCACAAGGGGGTTGTATCCAATATAAGGGGTCCATATCGAGGTTGGGGAAGCTATATGCCAGCAAGAGGGGGGCTATGAGGGACATGTATATGATTTGTAAGACAGACACTGGCATTAGAAGACTGGCCCAATTTAACATTAAAAATAATTTTTTTTTTCCTTCACCAAATTTGGGGGTTCATCTTATAATCCAGTGCGTCTTATGAAGCAAAAATTACTGTATATTTTTCCTGATTGTTCCACTCCTGGTTTTGTCTTACAAACAATGAGGTAAAATACTGACCAAATAAATGTGTGAACATGGCCTCAGCTGTTCATGTAATGGATTTGCTAAGTCTTCGGCTACATGCTTACATTGAGACTTCTTGAGAGTTTATTTTACCTCCGTTTATGTAGCAAAAAAAACAGTAGTTGGTGATAGAAACACGTCACCACTTCTGTATTTATTATATTTTTCCTCGGATTGTTCCTCTCCTGGTTTTTGCCTACAAAAACTGAGGTAAAAAGTTCCCCAAATACTAAATGTGTGAACGTTGCCTCGGCTGTTCATGTGCCAAGTCTTCATCCATGCTCACACATTGGAAATGAGTTTTTATTTCAGTATCTGGACAGTTGGAGGGAAAGTAGAATAGAAACGTGCACTTTTTTACCCACTCCTGGTTTTGGCGTACACATACTGAGGTAAAAAAATAACTCAAATTCTCAATGTGTGCGCGTGACTTTACAGTTGGCACACACTTTACATGTACACCTAAGGCCACGTGCACTCGCTGAATATTTGGCGAGTTTTGTTTTTTTACCTCCATATTGATAAGCCAAAACTGGAGTAGAGCAATTATGGCCTCACTTGAAGTTTCTAAAAATGAAAAACCATAAATTCAGTACGATTAGGCCATATATACCAGGGCTGTGGAGTCTGTGTCCGTTTTGGAGGAGTCGCTATAAAATGGACTGACTCCGACTCCTAAAATCTAATATATAAAACTGAGTGTATGGGCCCTTTCACATCAGCGTTTTTTTTTTTTTTTCAAATTTTGCATTTGATTTATTCTATTGTGACATACACACACAAACATAATATATATACGCATACATATATTCAGCTGTATACATGGAAGGATATGAAGCTGCATTCAGCTATATGTAGGGCTATAAGCCTGCATTATACTATAAATAGCCACACCCTTGAAGCTATGTGAAGTGGGTCGGGCTTGATATATACACACACTGAGGGCCCTTTCACATCAGCGTTTTTTTTCAAATCGCGGCAGATGCGGTGAAAAAACCGCATCTGCCGCGATTACCGCATACCGGCTGCACTTGCGGCACGGTTGCGGCGCAGTCAGCCGCGGCTTTTTTCGCGGCCGCACCTGCCGCAAGTGCAAAACCGCACCTGCCGCAAGTCCGCCTATACTTTCTATGGGGCTTGCCGCAACCGTGCCGCAAGTGCAGCCGGTATACGGTAATCGCGGCAGATGCAGCTTTTTCACCGCATCTGCCGCGATTTGAAAAAAACGCTGATGTGAAAGGGCCCTCAGTGTGTGTATATATCAAGCCCGACCCACTTCACATAGCTTTAAGGGTGTGACTATTTATAGTATAATGCAGGCTTATAGCCCTCCATATAGCTGAATGCAGCTTCATATCCTTCCATGTATACAGCTGAATATATGTATGCGTATATATAATATATATATATATATGTGTTTGTGTGTGTATGTCACAATAGAATAAATCAAATGCAAATTCACATGTAGAACTCAGGAGACACAAATATTGCACAAATGCAGTGACATGACTCAATGTTATAGGCTAACATTCTATTGTGACATCGCTGTTTTGTTCCGTAACTAAGAACAGTTGGGTATTATGATCGGGCAATGTTTTGACACCGTAAACCACCTAATAAGCATAAAAAAGGGCACTGGAGCGTATCCGCATGTATGTTTTTTCGACACTGTAAGTCTAAGGTATAAAGCTGAGTGTATGTGTATATATCAATATATCATAGTTCATATGAAGGAAAAAGCAGGCGGCACTCACCATTTGAGCAGCGATGTCTCCTTTATTTCAAAGTGTCTTTCTTTCTTTCTTTTAATGTTCTTTTTATTAAACAGATGAGTGTAAACAAACAGTGTATTGTTCACATAAGTGGGAGAAAAACTTGGTCAATACAAAAAAACAGGTGTCTCTCCCATTTAAACATTTGTAATACATGGCATATAGTTATTCCATCTCAACTGGTTTTAGTTTTATAGGTATAGAGGTCAGTAAGAAGGGGTGAGGGTTTGGGTAAGTACTACCCAGAGAAGGGAAAACATTAGAAGTGAGGGGAGGGAGAGAGTAGTCACGAAGGTGGGGTGATAGGAGAGAGATGGGGGGGGGTTTCTCCCCAAGATTGTCTCCGTATTAGAGGTGTTTCCGATTCGTTTCAGGTACTATTAGAGGTAGCCATGAACTCTGAGGTTGCCCTGTAAAGTATCCATGGTGTCAAAAGAGGCATAAGAGGCACTGGAGCCAAACGGAGAGCTGCTATTTCGGCTGCACGGTACACAACGTCCACCTCGCGAGTCACCTGAGGCCCGGTCGGAATCCGGCCCGGAGTTCCAGTGAGCCGAGACTAGGAGTCTGCTGGCTGCTATAATATTGGAGGCCTGTCTTGAGGCAGATGCCTCTTTCGGCGAGATTGCGAGATTGAGTAATGCAGTAAGAGGAGTCAGGCTCACTTCGCGTTGTAAGACCTCAGATAGAACACGGGTCACCGATTCCCAGTTTTTTTGTATGAGGGGGCACTGCCACCATATGTGTAAATAGGTTCCCAATGTAGAGCCACACCTCCAGCATCAATCTGGTGTCGGAGCATACCATTTATGTAGCTGTATGGGGGTACGATACTAACGCAATACTATTTTGTAGGAATTTTCCTGTAGTTTCACACAGGGGGAAGGGCCATGTGATCTTTGATATAATTGTTTGATTTGTTGGTCTGTAAACTGGACCTGGAGATCTCGTTCCCAAAGGCCTACAAAGGCTCTTTTGATGTGTGCAAAGTCTAGTAATTGTTTATAGAGCAGGGACAACACCTTACTAGGTATTTGCGTCTGTGTTCACAGCTGCTTGAATAATGTTAGAGGACGGATTAGGTTTGCGCGGTTCAAATAGGTATGGATATAGACTTTAAGCTTACTATATTGAATAAAAGAAATGTCCGGTAAAGATTCAGAGTGTTGTATTTCCCCATATGAGAGGTGCGCGCCATCTAGTATTAATTGATCTATTGGGACAGGGTTTGATGTTGTGGGGTTAAGTTTGGAGGCTCTATTTGGTGCCAACAAGGTCTTGAAGAGTTAGTATGGGAGATAATGGGGGCAATTGAGAGACACACTCCTTTTACCAAATATTAACGACAGCTCATGTGAAGACATTTGCGCTCAGGGGTGTTTTGCTATGAAAATCAGGTAATCGTGCTAATGATCTCAGTGGAGTGTGGGACATAGACTCTTCAATTGCTAGCCACAGTTTGTGCGGTGGCCTCCGGACCCAGTCCACAATTCTGGACAGCATTGTCGCTTTATAATACTTGTGTGTATCCGGTGCCCCCATACCGCCGTGGTCACGAGCCAGTGAGAATGTTTGGTACTTTAATCTAGGTTTCTTGTCATTCCAGATGTAGTTTAGTATAAAGGAGTGGATTTTATTTAAGATTCGAGTCGGGATATGTATCAAAAGCATTGAGAATAAGTATATAAATTTTGGTAAGATCATACTTTTATGTAAATTTTTCCTGCCAATCCATGATAAGAAGGGGGTTCTCCATGATTTGACCGTCTCGACTGCCCTCTCAAGCATAGGTTCAACGTTGAGGGTAAGAAGATCTCTCGCTTTATGGCCTATTTTGATTCCCAAATATGTAATATATTTAGTCGGCCATGCGAACGAGAATAGTTGCATTTGTATCTAGTTATGATGGATTGGGGGATGTTTATGCTCAAGGCTTCGGATTTTGATAGGTTGATTTTATAATTGGAGAGTTGGCTGTATTTCTCTAAAGTTTGTACAAAGGCAGGGATGCCGCTATCTGGTTCAGATAACATTACCAACAAGTCGTCTACGAAGGCAGCAGACTTGTGGTGGGTCTTGTGAAGTTGGACTCCTTTAATCTCTTTATTCAATTGGATGCTCCTCAGTAGTGGTTCTATCACCAGCACAAATAGGAGTGGGGACAGTGGACATCCCTGCCTTATACTGTTCTGTATTAGAAAGGGATCTGGTAGTATATTATTAATTCTCAGTTTTGCTGTTGGTGATGTATACATTTGGAATATGGCTTCTATTAGGGGGGCGGGACCTGGAAGGCTGAGAGAGTGCAGCGAAGGAATGTCCAGTCCACCCTGTCGAAGGCCTTTTCCGTGTCTGTGCTTAGGACCAGTGTTTTTTTGTGTAACTGTGCATATTGCATTAAGTGTAAGATCCTGCTTGCATTGTCTCTTCCCTCCCTTCCCTGCACAAACCCGATCTGCTCAAGAGTGACCAATTGTGGGATCAGGCCTGTTAAATGCCTTGCTATCAAGCTAGCATAGAGTTTCAAGTCCACATTTAGCAAGGAGATGGGCCTGTAGCTCCCACAATGCGTAGGGTGTTTGCCCTCTTTATGTAAGAGAGAGACATGTGCTTCAAATGACTGGGAGGGAAGAGTGCTGCCCTGCAGAACTGCGTTACACATTTTCAGCAGATGGGGGCCCAATTCTGTGTAGAATGTCTTGTAGTAGAGGAGAGGGTAACCATCTGGCCCAGGCGATTTACCGGTCGGGTCCCTCAACAGGATGGACTGGAGTTCCACTAGTTCAAAGGGCCTAATCAACCAGGCCTGTTGACTTGTGGTCAGTTTAGGAAGGGATAGAGAGGATAGGAATGAATCAATATCTGCTCTCCTTTGGGTGAAGGCTGCCTCCGATTTATGCGGTCTCAACTGGTACAAGCTTTTGTTAAAAAGTCAAGAATTCCGAAATCGTTTGATCATAATTTTGCGTTAGTTGGCCCGATTTGGTCTTCACCTTATGGATAAACGTACGGGACTGACGCCTCTTGATCAGGGAGACCATGAGTTTAGAGGCTCTATCCCCGTGGACCAAGAGGCGGTTCCGCCAATTTATAAAATACTTCGCTGCTCGTCTATTAAGTAAGTCTTTAAGACGCTGTCTACATTCGGTAAGTTTTAGCATAGTGGACTGGGCGAGTGTTTTCTGATGTTGGGCTTCCAGTCCTGCTATTTCTTTATATAAGGCCTCCATCTCTGCCTTCCTCTGTTTATTGTAGTACGATGCTATAGATATCACTGTGCCCCTGATCGTAGCTTTATATGCCTCCCAGACCATGGTGGTGTCAACGTCTGGAGTGGAATAAAGCAAGAAGTAGTCCTTAATAGCCATCCGCACTTTAGCTGTAACACCAGCCATGTGGAGGAAAGATTCATTGAGCCTCCAAGTTCTAGAACCATGGAAAGGTCTTTCAAGTTCCACTCCCAGGGACACCACAGCATGATCCGAGTATAGCGCTGAATGTCAATATTGTCAATAGCGGGGTGTAATGTTCTAGATGTAAATATGTAGTCTAGTCTGTGGTAATTATTATGTGGGTGGGAATAGTATGTATATGTTTTTTCTTGTGGCTGAAGGCATCGCCACACATCCATTAAATCTGCCCCATGGAAGGAAGATCTGATTTTGGCTAAGTCACGTAAGGGAACCCTGCTTTTCCCAGATGAGGTGTCTAATAGTGGGTCCAATGTAACATTCAGGTCTTCACCTAGTAGTATGGACCCTTCGGCAAATAGAGAGAGCTTGTGTTGTATCTTCCGTATCCATGTTAGATGTTTCTTGTTGGGGGCATAGAGGCTTCCTAGTGTAATCAGTGTAGTGTAATCAAGTAGGCCCTTCACAAATATGTATTTATCCTGGAGTAAAAAGGGGATATTTTTTGCCAATGCCATCGCTACTCCTTTGGCCCTTTTTTTGAGGTGTATATGCGTGGAACCAAGTATTATAATGGTTTCTTTCAAAGTTAGGTGATCTCCTCTAGAGGGTGTGTCTTCTGTAAGAGTAAGATATCGTAGCCTGATTTATTGAAAAAATGTAGCGTTTGCGACCTCGGGACTGGGGAATTAAGGCCATGTACATTATGTGAGACCACGTGGAGTAACTTAGTTTGAGGTCATGGCGGGTGGTGTGGTCAGTCAGATCGGTGTAGATGAAGTCCTCTCATGGAGTTCGGGGAAAGGATAGGCAAGGGAAGGGTAGAAAAAGGGGAGGAAGACAACAAGAATAGACATTCTGGAGATAAAAAGCTAGACACATTAGTTATATAGAGAAACAAACAAATATTTAACGTTTGTAGAAGACGTATAGTACAGTCTATCGAACACAACGGTGTCCAATACATTCCTCACTAAAGTGTGATTATCCACACTAAGAGGCTGGTGGGGTGGTCTACTATAACTTAACTAATAACTGTACTACAGGTTGCTATAATTCAAGTATTATCGGCAATATAAACCTTAGTTAGTAAAGGGACTAATAACGAAAACCAAAAAGGATTAGAAGTGTGTTTGGGGGTATAGAGGCCGAGGCCGTGTCCAGGCGCTAGGGCATTTCGTCGGTGCAGTTCTCTTCCGTTGCCCTATAGAATTCTGGACTATAGTCCTGTACCCAGAGTGGTCGTATCATCTTTCATTGCTGATGGGTAGGGTAGATGATCCACTCTCTAGGTGGCCTACGGGGTCATGGATCGTGGAGGACGGGGGTACCGATAAGGTCTGTTCATCCATTGGGGTACCTCCATCTCTAGCCTCAATCGCTCTGGAGGCCTTGCGTTTCGACCTCTGGGATTTAGGTGTCCGGTTCATCTGCCATGGGAGCGGGTGTTGAAGAGGTGTCATCTGATAGGCAGCGCCGACTTCCTTCAGGTTGGGATAGTGGTCTAGCTCTATATCGAGTTCTTGGCACATTTCTTTGATATCGGCCGAGGTTCTGCCCTGGAGTCTCTTGTCCTTGGACGTGACGGATATACCAAAGGGGGACAGCCATCTATATGGATAGTGTCTTTGATGAAAGATGGTGGTAGGAGGCTTTAGGAGACGTCGTTTGGCCAGAGTAATCGAATTATCCTGGTAGATCTGAAACATGGAGCCATTACAGGATACGGTTGTCGCCTCCCTGGCCCTCTTCATGACCAGATCCCTTGTTCTGTAATCCAGGAATTGGCAAATGACGTCTCTCGAATACTTGTCTGGCGGCGGTTTCGGGCGTAGCACTCTGTGGTCTCTCACTAGTTCCATATCGGTAGGGTCATCAGGTGACAATATGGAGCGAAAGGTATCTATGATCGGGGTCAAAGCATCTTGGTCGACCATTTCAGGTACACCCTTTAAGCACAAATTGTTGCGTCTGTCCCTGTTTTCATGATCTTCCAGTATCATATATATCTTGTTGAGGTGGTCTTCATGTTGTTGTAGGCTGGATAGGGTAGAGTTGAATTGTTTGACCACGTCTGATTGAGCTGACTCCAGGGTTTCTACTCTGTGGCCCATTTGCACTAAGTCTTGTTTTATATCAGCTAGTTCTTTAGCCACAGGTTCAAGGGCTTTGTTTAGTATTCTCTTAAAGAAGGATCTGGTGACAGGTAGTTATTGGGTCTCGTCTTCTCCCTCAAGTTCGCTGTCGAGATCCATTTCCGTATGGTCCTCTACAAGCAGCTGTCTGGACGCCTTGGACAAGGACGACACGCTTGCCTGCGTTTTTAAGAATTTGTCCAGGTCTGCCTGCGTAGTGTGGGCAGTGATTTTAGTTGAGGACTTGGCAGATTTTGTGACTGATTTGACCATCTTGGAGGGAAGGGTAAGTTATGCACGGTTCTCGTTTTCCACCAGCCTCCCCAGCGTGTCACATGTACCTACATGGGGAGGTGGGAGGTTAGGTCAATAAGTCCTGGTGGTTCAGGGCTGTGATATTTCCAAAGAGTTCAGCAGGTGGCAGTCTTTCATTAAGAATCACAAGGGCTAGACCAGGGGTCTCAAACTCGGCTGGGTTGGTGGGCCGCACATAGAAAAACATTTATAGCGGGGGGCCGCATCCCTTGTAGTACTAAGTGATATTTTTAGTAATACCAGGATTTTTAGCTCAATGTAGTAAAGTGCAAATCCTGATCCTCTTCTTGTAGTAATGTCCCCATTGTGTAGTAATGTCCTTTTCTACTGATGTCCCCCATCCTAATCCCCTTTTCTAGTGATGTCCCCCATCCCAAACCCCTTTCTAGTGATATCCCCCTTAGTAGTGATGTCCCTCTTCCCGGTTCCCTTTTCTACTGATGTCCCCCATCCTGATCCCCTTTTCTAGTTATATTCCCCATCCTGATCCCTTTTTCTAGTGATGTCCCCCATCCTGATCCCTTTTTATAGTGATGTCCCCCATCCCAAACCCCTTTTCAAGTGATATCCAAATCCCGATCCCCCTTAGTAGTTATGTGTCTCTTCCCGGTTCCCATTTGTAGTGATGTCCCCCATCCTGATCCCCTTTAGTAGTGATCTCCCTCATCTCGATCCCCTTTTCTAATGATGTCCCCCAACACAAACCCTTTTTCTAGTGATATTACCCATCCCGATCCCACTTAGTAGTGATGTCCCCCATCCTGGACCCCTTTTGTAGTGATGTCCCGCATCCTGGTCCCCTTTTGTAGTGATGTCCCCCATCCTGGACCCCTTTTGTAGTGATGTCCCGCATCCTCGTCCCCTTTTGTAGTGATGTCCCCCATCCTGATCCCCTTTTGCAGTGATGTCACCCATCCTGATCCCCTTTTGTAGTGATGTCCCCCATCCTGATCCCCTTTTGTAGTGATGTCTCCCATCCTGATCCCCTTTTGTAGCGATGTCCCCCCTACTGATCCCCTTTTGTAGTGATGTCCCCCATCCTGATCCCTTTTTCTAGGTATGTCCCCATCCTGATCTACTTTTATAGTGATGCACCCCAACCTGTTTTACCTTTTATTTACACACTCACATACACGCTTATTCACACTCACACCCTCACACACAAACCCCCACACACACACACACACACACTCTCATACACACATATCCACACATCCTCATACACACTCTCACACTCACACACTCTCATACACACACTGAAACTCACACACACCCTCACCCTCACACACACTCACTCACCCTCACACACACACTCACACTTTTCTCAGTTTAATGATGCATCGCTCCAGTGCAGGCGGCCAAGGCAATCCATGCTGTGCTGACTTCCGGCCTCCACTGTGCTATGACTTCCACCAGCCGCCGCTCAGACAAGCTCTGTTGCTCAGCAAGATCAATGCAATCTGCCAACCAGAGGCCCCCATGTGACGTCATATTCCACCGTCAGCTGCGGGCCTCTCATTGACTTGCAAAGTGGCAGAGCTTGTTAGTGCGGCGGATGGAAGTCCTCACACAGTGGGGACTGCAGCGGCCCCCTGCACTGGGGCGATGCATCATTAAGTTATCCAAGGTGCCGCGGGCCGCATAGTGAAGCCCCAGGGGCCGCGTGTTTGAGACCCCTGGGCTAGACCATCCAACAGCAAATGGTGGCTGCTTTATGCTTTAAAGTACAATGTACTCTCTACCGTGTTTCCCCGAAAATAAGTCACCCTCGAATATAAGTCAGGGCAGGGCTGGCGCAGAATTTTCCAATATAAGTCATACCCCGAATATAAGACAGGGTGACTTATTTTCGGGGAATACGGTATAAGACAGGGGGGGGGGGGCGCTGCGCAGTATTTCCTACCTTGTCCCCCGTTCTGCAGTGCCTCCGGTGTCCTCCGTGCCGACCGCTGTGCTGCTTCCTCGATCCTCTTCTGTGCTGGGATGCCCTCTGTGCCTTCCGGTGGGGTCCTCGCTCCGTTCCCGGTCTGCAATGCCTTGTGGTTCCCTCTGCTTCAGTTCCATCATCATCAGTGCTGGGGGCTGCCATCTTGCTTCTTCCCTCCGCCCCCCGCCAGTGATGTCAGAGCAGGCCGCGCTGTGATTGGCTAGCACCCGTGATCACGTGTCACAGGTATGTATGACCGGGAACGGAGCGAGGACCCCACCGGAAGGCACAGAGGACATCCCAGCACAGAAGAAGAGGATCGAGGAGGACACCGGAGGCACTGCAGAACGGGGGACAAGGTAGGAAGCTGTGTGTATGTGTGTATATATATATATTGTGTGTGTGTGTATATATGTATATGTATATATATATATATGTATATGTGTGTGTGTGGGTATGTGTATGTAAGTAGGCTAGTGGCTGCCAATATAAGCCATACCCCGAAAATGAGACATGGGGCCACTTTTGGTCCCCAAAAAAATATAAGTGTCTTATTTTCGGGGAAACACGGTATGCCTGTCCCCAAGCTGTAAGTTAA
>JARQOC010000003.1:317948227-317977146 GCA_033576535.1 Allobates femoralis
TATGTCTAAATGACTTTAATTAGGCAGAATGATAGGCCGCCCTAAATGCTGCAGAGGGCACTTCTTGAGGTTGATATGGAAGAGGTGGTGGAGACAATGTTGAACTAGGCAAAGAGGAATCCATCCCTGGGTCCTCAAGGAGCCAATCGCCGATATTCAACTCCACAGGGGGCTGAGCATTCCCCGTCTTCAGCCCTGCAGTGGGCACTTCACCACCTGCTTGTTCCCCCAGCCTGACTGGCTCGGATGTTCTTCATCAAGCTGCCCTTGTCTCGAAGGCTGGAGACCAGGGCACCTACGAGACCTTCTGAAGAGCGACACACAGAGCTCCAGTATCAGCTGGAGTTGGCACAGCTCAGGACTTTATCACCCCCGCCAGCCAACTAGAAGAAGAAGCCACCGAAGGAGCGAGTTGAAGAATTTCCCCTTCTGGAAAAGGATGGATACTTGGATTCCTTTCTGCTGGCTTTTGAGCAGACTTGCAAGCAGCACCATCTGGCCCCTGAGAATCTTTGAGACTTACCTGCCGAGGGAGAGGAGGATTATGAGAGCATCAAGCGGGCCCTGATCCAGCAGTTCAACCTCACCCCAGAGTTTTACCGCAAGAAGTTCTTGAAGCCTGCAGCAGGGTCCAAAGGATACCTGGACCGACCACACGTGGGACCTCCTGAGAGCAGCTGATTACTGGACCAAGAGATTGGAGCATAGCAATGGCCAGGAGATCCAGGAGTTGTTTGTCATGGAACAATTCCTGTGGCGCTGCCCCGAGGACCTCCAGTAGTTCATCCGTGACCGTAAATCTAAGGGGGCCTGTGATACAGCTGCCCTGGCGGATGAATACACCAACAAATGAGTACTTGAGACCAGGAAGACCAGCAACAACACCTGGAGAAGGGGGTAAGACCAATACTGCCCCTGTTTCCCCGACCTCCAGAATGCAGGGGGCGGCCCCCTCCTTTGCCCCCACCAGGACTGGGGCCAGGTAATGCAGGGACCAAGTGAGCCGACAGTCCTGCATACACTGACACTCCACACAACACAGCACACATAGAGCTGGCAGGTGAGGTGGAGAAGTAAGACAAGGTGAGGTGTGACAAGGCCTCTGGCCATGACCAGCCAGTGCACAAGGACCTTTTGTCCTCAGAGGGTTGACTGAGGGGGCAGTGCCGGAGCCCATGGACCCTTGCAAAGGTCCAATGGCTTCCCCCCTTCAGACCAAGTGGCTAGGGAGTCAGACAGAGACCAGGAAACAGGTCCCAAGGAACTGATGGAGGACGTGGCAGTCTTGTCTATTCTGTCTGGTCAGGGGTTACAGGGAACATTAAAAGCTGACGACAGCCTGAAAGCTCTCAAGGAGCAGGTTGCACAGCCTTCCTCGGATTCGGAACGCGAACGGGTGGTCTGGGACCAAGGACAGCTATAACTGGAAACGGTGCAGCAGAGCTCACTGGAGGCGTGGCCCAGGGACCGACAGTGGTACCCTATCCTTTTAGGGCGGAGTTGTTGCGGATCGCACATGAGATTCCGATGGCTGGACACTTATGGATCGCTAAGACCAAGGCCAGGCTCTCCCATCATTTCTACTGGCCTAAGTTGGGAACCGATGTGCCCGCCTACTGCCGTTCGTGTGATACCTGTCAGAGAGTGGTAAAGGTGGCGCGGCACCCCAAAGCCCCCTGGTAAACCTGCACATCATCGAATTTCATAGATTTTCTCCCGAGTGAGTATTCTCCAAAAAATGCTCACTGACCGGGGGACCTAATTCATGTCGCAGCTGATGGAGTTACTCTGTGGGTAAACCCAGGTGCAACAGTTGAAGGCCAGTCTGTATCATCCACAGACGAATGGTCTGTGAACGGTTCAACGGCACCCTGAAGCAGAAGCTGGGAATGTTGGTTGATTGTTTGGACTTCTCTCCCTTTGAGCTTATGTACAGACAACGTGTGCGGGGACCCCCCACTTTAGTGAAACAGGCTTGGGAAGGGGACTTGGCCGCCCTTGGAATGTAGGTCAGGGTTAAAAGAATATAGTTGAGAAAGGTTTTTTTTCTGAAATTGTGATGGTCTGCCCAATAGATGCTGTGTACAGAGAGAAGAGGGCCAAGGGCCGAACCCTGAGGGACCCACAATAGTGAGAGGAAGAGTGGAAGTGGAGCCAGCAAATGATACACTGAAAGAGCCATTGGAAAGAAAGGACAAGAACCAGGAGAGAGCTGTGTCCTTTATGCTAATGGAGTGTAGCATCGCAAGTAGGAGATGGTGGTCAACAGTGTCAAATGCTGCAGAAAGGTCAAGAAGAATAAGCATAGAATGGTCACTATTACATATTGCTGTCAGAAGGTCATTGGTCACTTTAAGTGCAGTTTCTGTAGAATGTAGGAGGCGGAAACCAGACTGTAGTGGATCTAGAAGAGACTGTTTGTCTTTCCTCTTTCTACCGCTGCTTCTGTCAGGGGACATCTCTCCAAATCCTGGTCCACCCTCCACCAACTTCTACCCCTCTCCCACCACACATAGAAACCCCACCAACCTTATAAACTACCTGTACACCTTCATCACCCTCTTTTAATTGTGCTCTCTGGAATCCACGGTCTGTATGTAACAAACTTCCACTCATTCATAACTACTTTCTCACTAACTCCCTTAATCTGCTGGCCCTCACTGAAACCTGGATCCAGGATTCAGACACAGTGTCCCCGGCCGCTATTTCTTATGGCGGCTTGCATTTC
Organism: Allobates femoralis; assembly: GCA_033576535.1. Classification (NCBI taxonomy): domain Eukaryota; kingdom Metazoa; phylum Chordata; class Amphibia; order Anura; family Aromobatidae; genus Allobates; species Allobates femoralis. The sequence continues at coordinate 317,950,956 of JARQOC010000003.1, forward strand.
TCGCATTCCCCGAGACCTGGGAACAGACATGGTGGTGGAGTTGGCTTACTCCTGTCCCCACAATGTACTTTCCAGGTCATCCCCCCAGCTCCATCACTCTCATTCCCCTCTTTTGAGGTCCACACAATTAGGCTCTTCCATCCCCTCCCCCTTAGAGTAGCGGTGGTATACCGCCCCCCAGGGTCACCCACCCATTCCTCTACCATTTCTCTGCATGGCTGCCACATTTCATGTCCTCAAAATTACCAACCCTTATTCTGGGAGATTTCAACATCCCCACAAACAGCCCTATCTCCTCATCTGCATTTCAGCTCCTATCTCTAACCACATCTCTTGGCCTCTCTCAGCTCTCAACCTCAATGACACACCCTTGACCTGATCTTTGTCCGGCTCTGCTCAACCTCCTCCTTAGATAATTCAGAACTTCCCCTCTCTGACCACAACATTCTCTCCTTCACACTCACTAACCCTCGCCCACCCCAGCAAATTCCTACATATCACAGAATCAGAAATCTACAGGCCATAAACCCTCACACATTCACAGACTCTCTACATTCATCATTGTCCCCAATCTCCTCATTTTCCTGTCCCGATCTGGCAGTCAACCACTTAAATGACTCTCTCAGAAGGACCCTGGACCAAATGGCACCCCTCACCCTCAAAACCTCCAAACACAGAGTAAAACAGCCCTGGCTCACATCACAAACTTGATTCCTATAGCGATGCTCTATGAGTGCTGAACGTCTATGGAGGAAAAGCCGCACTCCAGAAAACTTCATTCACTACAAATTTATGCTGAGAACTTACAATTCTGCCCCTCACCTTGCCAAACAAACCTACTTCACCACTTTGATCTCTTCACTATCCAACAACTCAAAAAAACTCTTTGACACCTTTCACTCTCTCCTCAGTCCTAAAGTGCAGGCCCCCATCACTGACCTCTGTGCTGATGACTTGGCTTCCCACTTCACAGAGAAAATAGAAAACATCCGTCAGGAAATCAACTCCCAACTTCAAATTGCTGCTACCCCTACTCTCCCCACATTTCCTGCGGCTCACTCACTACTTTTGACCCGGTCACAGAAGAAGTCGTCTCCAGGCTCCTCTCTTCCTCTCGTCCCACCACATGCACTGCTGACCCCATCCCCTCACACCTACTCCAGTCTCTCTCTCCGGTGGTCACCACTCACTTAATCAAAATCTTCAATCTCTCCCTCTCTTCTGGCATCTTCCCCTCCTCCTTCAAACACTCTATCATCACTCCTTTATTAAAGAAATCTTCTCTCGACCCTTCCTGCACAAACAACTAGAGACCAGTCTCCAATCTCCCCTTCATCTCTAAACTCCTGGAGCGCCTGTTCTACTCCCCCCTCACTCATTACTTCTCCACTCACTCTCTTCTAGACCCATTACAGTCTGGTTTCTGCCCCTACATTCTACTGAAACTGCTCTCACCAAAGTGAGAAAATGACCTTCTGACGGCAAAACGTAATTGTCACCACTCTCTGCTTATCCTTCTTGATCTCTCTGCAGCCTTTGACACTGTTGACCACCATCTCCTACTCTCCATGCTGCACTCCATCGGCATCAAGGACACTGCTCTCTCCTGGTTCTCTTCCTATCTTTCTGACCGCTCTTTCAGTGTATCATCTGCTGGCTCCACTTCTTCCCCTCTTCCTCTCACTATTGGAGTCCCTCAGGGTTCAGTCCTTGGACCTCTTCTCTTCTCTGTCTACATAGCCCCGATTGGACAGACCATCAGCAGATTTGGTTTTCAGTACCATCTTTATGCTGATGACACACAACTATACACTTCTTCCCCTGACCTTACTCCCGCTCTAATAAAGAACAACGATGACTGTCTAACCGCAGTTTCCAATATCATGTCCGCTCTCTACTTAATCTTTCCAAAACTGAACTACTTCTGGTCCCGCCCTCCACTAACCTCCCTAAATATGACATCTCTCTCTCAGTGTGCGGCACCACAATAGTGCCTAGTCAGCAGGCTCGCTGTCTGGGTGTTATGTTTGACTCTTTCCTTCACCCCATATATACAATCTCTCGCCCGCTCTTGCCGCTTGCACCTGAAGAACATCTCCAGAATTCGCCCCTTTCTCACCTTGGAAACCACAAAAACACTCACTGTGGCCCTGATTCACTCCCGCATTGACTATTGTAATTCTCTCTTAATTGGCCTCCCCTGCACTAGACTGTCCCTTCTCCAGTCCATCCTTAATGCAGCAGCCAGGATTACCTATCTAGCTAATCGTTACTCAGACGCTTCTGTTCTATGCCAGTCATTACACTGGCTGCCTATACACTATAGGATCCATTTCAAACTGCTTGTTCTCACCCACAAAGCTCTTCACAGTGCAGCACCCCCATACATCTCCTCCCTCATCTCTGTCTATCACCCCACCCGTTCTCTTCGCTCTGGAAGTGACTTTAGACTCACTTCTGCATTAATCCGAACCTCCCACTTAATGACCAGACCGTTTTTTGTAATTCTGACCAGTGTCCCTTTATGAGGTAATAACTCTGGAACGCTGCAACGGATCCTAGCGATTCTGAGATTGTTTTTTCGTGACACATTGGGCTTCATGTTAGTGGTAAATTTAGGTCGATAATTTTTTGCGTTTATGAAAAAATTGGCAAAAATTTAGAAAATTTCACAATTTTCAAATTTTTATTCTCTTAAACCGGAGAGTTATGTGACACAAAATAGTTAAAGGGAACCTGTCAGCTAGTTTATGCCTCTCCAGTTATCACTGTCTGTAGCTGCAGCTTCATAATACTATTCTAATCATCCCTGTCTGAGCTCATAGTGTAATGTGAAAGGTGAAAAAAAGCATTTACACACTTACATTTCCTTATGTAATGAGGCAGTCAGTCCCTAGCTTGGAGGACGAGGACTGTTTGGCAGGTTAATAGTTAACATTTTAGCCTTGTGCTAGAACATGTTGGGAGACCTGATGTGATGTCACAGCCATGTGACTACAATAGGCGGAGCTAAATTCTCATAGAACATAATATGTTTGCTGGCTTAGCTCCGCCCACTGTGGTCACATGATCGTTACATCACACAGGTCCTTTAACTATCCAAAATAAAAGTGAGTTAACTATTATCCTGCCAGACAGTCCCCTTCCTCCAAGGTGGGGACTGAAATGTAAGTGTATAAATGCTTTTCTTTCACCTTTCACATTACACTATTAGCTCAGACAGGGATGATTAGACTGGTATTATAAATCTACAGCCACAGACAGTGATAGCTGGAGGGGCATAAACTACCTGACAGGTTCCCTTTAATAAATAACATTTCCCACATGTCTACTTCACATCAGCACAATTTTGGAAAAAAAAAAACATTTTTCTTGGGTAGGAAGTTATAAGGGTTCAAAGTTCATCAGCAATTTTTCATTTTTCCAGCAAAATTTCCAAAACCATTTTTTTAGTGACCACATCACATTTAAATTGACTTTGAGGGGTGTACATTACAGAAAACACCCAAAAATGACACCATTCCAAAAACTGCACCCCTCAAGTTACTCAAAACTACATTCAAGAAGATAATTAACCCTTCAGGTGCTTCACAGGAACTAAAGCAATGTGGAAAGAAAAAAATATACATTTTAATTTTTCCAACAAAAATGTTTTTAGCCTTAATTTTTTTCAAAGTACGGTACTTTTTTTTTTTTCACCGATACCTCATACGTGGTCATAAACCACTGTTTGTGCACACTGCAGGGCTCAGAAGGGAGGGAGCGCGATTTGACTTTTGGAGCTAATTTTCCATTCAAAAAGTCAAATGGCTCTCCTTCCCTTCTGAGCCCTGCCGTGCACCCAAAAAAAAAGTGGTTTATGACCACATATGAGGTATCGGTGTACTCAGGAGAAATTGCCCAACAAGTTTTAGGATGCATTTTATCCTGTTGCTCATGTGAAAATGAAAAAATTGAGGACAAATGAAAATTTTTGTGAAGGAAAAAAAAAGTACTTTTTTCATTTTTTTTCGTGAAGCACCAGAGGGTTCAAAGTGCTCACTATGCATCTAGATAAGTTATTTGGGGGGGTCTAGTTTCCAAAATGGGGTCACTTGTGGGGGTGCTCCAATGTTTAGGCACACAGGGGCTCTCCATATGCGACTTGGTGTCCGCTAACAATTTGGAAAATTAACTCCAATTGTTAGCAGACACCATGTCGCGTATGGAGAGCCCCTGTGTGCCTGAACATTGCAGCTCCCCACAAGTGACCCCATTTTGGTAGTAACTGCAGGTTCCAAATACTCACTATACCCCTAGATGTAATCCTTGAGGCGTCTAGTTTCCAAAATGGGGTCACTTGTGTGGGAGCTGCAATGTTTAGGGACACAGGGGCTCTCCATATGTGACATGGTGTCCGCTAACAATTGGAGTTAATTTTCCAAATTGTTAGCGGACACCATGTCACATATGGAGAGCCCCTGTGTGCCTAAACATTGCAGCTCCCACACAAGTGACCCCATTTTGGAAACTAGACGCCTCAAGGATTACATCTAGGGGTATAGTGAGCATTTGGAACCTGCAGTTACTACCAAAATGGGGTCACTTGTGGGGGAGCTGCAATGTTCAGGCACACAGGGGCTCTCCATACGCGACATGGTGTCTGCTAACTAGTGGAGCTAATTTTCCATTCAAATTGTTAGTGGACACCATGTCGCATATGGAGAGCCCCTGTGTGCCTAAACATTGGAACTCCCCGACAAATGACTCCATTTTGGAAACTAGACCCCCCAAGGAACATATCTACATGCATAGTGAGCACTTTCAACCCCCAGGTGCTTTACAAATGAATCCGTGAAAATGAAAAAAGAAACTTTTTGTGAAAAAAAAAAAAAGTACTTTTTTCATTTTTACGGATCAATTTGTGAAGGAGCTGGGGTTTCAAAGTGCTCACTATGCATCTAAATAAGTTCATTGGGGTGTCTAGTTTCCAAAATGGGGTCACTTGTGGGGGAGCTCCAATGTTTAGGCACACAGGGGCTCGCCATACACAACATGGTATCCACTTACAATTCCAATTGTTAGTGGACACCATGTCACGTATGGAGAGCCCCTGTGTGCCTAAACCTTGGAGCTCCCCCACAAGTGACCCCATTTTGGAAACTAGACGCCTCAAGGATTATATGTAGGGGTATAGTGAGCATTTGGAACCTACAGCTACTTCACAGAATTTGATAACGTCATATTGAACATTTTCTTTTTTTCACTCAATTTCTCACTTTTAGAGCATGTGCACAAGATCCGGAGACACCGTGTCCTGGTCGTCCCCTCTCCTGCATTTTTTTTTTTTAGTATTTAGTATTTTTTTTATTAAATTTAAAGAAAAAAAACTGACAAGGGGCTTTGCCATATTTTTGGTCCAGCCAGGTACAGCAGGCAGCTACGGGCTGCCACCAACCCATGCTGCCTAGTTTTACCTGGCTGGAAACCAAAAATATAGGGAAGCCCTTTTTTTTTTTTTTAAATTACTTTATGAAATAATTTTAAAAAAAAAACCGGCGTGGGCATTGCCATGTTTTTGGGCCAGCCAGGTACAACAAGGCAGCTGGGGGCTGGAATCCTCAGCGTAGGGAGGCCCAAGCTTTCTGGGCCCCTCCCCCCGCTGCGAATTGCAGTCTGCAGCTGCCCCACAAAATGGCGCTTTCATAGAAGTGCCATTTTCTGGCGCTGTATCCAGCTCTTCTAGCTGCCGTGTAGCGGTGGCAGACTGGGTAATAAGGGGTTAATGCCAGCTTTTTTGCAGCTGGCACTAAGCCCGAGATTCTTGATGCCTGGCCAAAATTAGACCAGGCCATTAGTAAGTTGTAAAGAAGACACAAGACAGAGAAAAATATTTTTATTAGAAAAAAAACACAGACACTATTTAGACCCCATCTTTATTATTCTTTGGCATCCGACGTAGTCCAGTGGGAAGGTCCGACGTAGTCCAGTAGGAAGGTCCGACGTAGTCCAGTAGGAAGGTCCGACATAGTCCAGTAGGAAGGTCCGACGTAGTTCAGTGGGAGGTCCCTTGATGATTTCCAGTCTTTAACAGCATATGGGGGTGTTTCCCATATGCTATAAAAGCTGTAATTCTTCCAGGAGAATGATAGGTCATGACCTCAGTAGGGTGATGGCAGGTCACAATCCTTGGTTCACAAAGCGTGAATTGTGATCCCATCATGGGATCACAATTGACCCTTTGTGAACCAAGGATCCTGACCTGACATGACCTCACTTCGATCATGAGCTGTCAGTCTATGCGCAGACAGCAGTCTCTGCATAGACTGCCAGCTCATGATCTCAGTGAGCTCAGGTCAGCATCCTTGGTTTACGAAGGGCCAATTGTGATCCCATCATGGGACCACAATTGACCCCTGTGTGAACCAAGGATCCTGACCTGCCATGACCTCACTGAGGTCATGAGCTGTCAGTCCCCTGGCAGACAGAGCAGTTTCTGCTCTGTCTGCGCATGCGCCTGACCTAGCAGGAAGAAGAGGCACAGGGGACAGGATCAGATAAGATGCCGGCCGGTAAGTATGTGGGGATGACCAGGGGTGACCAGGGAATCGATCATCTCCCTCCCATCTGACAGCTCAGATGGGAGGGAGATGATGATGGCGGGTGAGGACTGGAGCTGGGGGGGGGACTGAGGGGACCCGGAGGCAGGGGGATATTCCTCTCTAATGTGACGTGTGACATGTCACATCAGAGAGGAATCCACAGCAGGGGGCTGCAGGCGGCTGCCAGCCCTGGTTCTGAAGCGCTGCGGCGGCATAGGAGGAGGGGAAGGGGGTAGGGGCTGAGTACCGGTATCGGGGGCTGTGTACCGGGGGACAGGGACAGACATTTCTCTGTCATGCCACAGGTTTGATCCTGTGGCATGACAGAGAAATCATTGTTTTTACCGGCGATTCACTATATTTATGTGATCACGGTTATACACCGGTAAACGGTGTATAACTGTAATCACATGGCCGGTACCAGTAAAAACCGTCCCGATTCATAATCTTCAGGGTCTCGGCTACCCCCGGTAGCTGAAACCACGGAGATTTTCGGCCACTGGGGGGCACTACAAGGTCTCTTCTGTTCTGACTTATTTTCACGTCAGAACAGAAGAAGGACCCTGTTTTGCCGTCGGATATATACAGTGGGCCGTCACTAAGGTGTTAAAGCACCATCCAGCACTAAAAAAAAAAGAAAAAAAACCAGCTGTTGTGGTGCTTTAAGCGTTTCAGGCTGCTTTCACATTACGTTCAGCTGCATGTTCAGTGGTCCTGTCAGGGCTTACGTCCTAACCCTTGCAAAACAAGCTTGGACATAGGCACTGGGTGGGGCCATTGACTTTAATGGTGCAGATAAAATCAACGTTTGCTCTGTCTTGCATTATTTTCTGGATTATACGTTTACTGAAGGCGGACACCTTAATGTAGTCGACTGCCTTCGGGTGTCCGATTGCAGTAATAGTATACTCCCGAAAAGGGGTAAGACAGAGCACATGTTGATTCCGTCTGCATCATTAAAGTTAATGGCCCCATCGGCTCATACGTCCGAAGCCCATTTTGCATGGGTTAGGACGTAAGCCCTGACAGGACCACTGAACGTGCAGCAGAATGCAATGTGAAAGCAACCTCTGGGTTCGGAAACCATGGATCTGGCAAAACAAATAACATGCTCATTCTTAGGACAGCTTCTGCTAGGAAGTCACTCGATATTCTAGTGAAAGGTGTAAGGGAAAGATGCCGGTGAAAAGTGATATATGGTGAAAGTATAGGAATGAAATGACACCAAAGCCTCCAGCGACGCCAAATCGGCACACTTTCCTGAAGTTGCTTTGCCTAGAAAAACCTGGCAACTCTGCTCCTCTAAAAAAGACATTGCACATTTCTCCCAACGCCTTCCACGACAGCATTGGAGGATGTCGTCCACGCCCTATTGGGGGACAGGAACACAGAGAGGTTAAAAGCCCCTCCCCTTCCTCCGTACTCCAGTGTCTTCCTGTCCCCCTTGGGGCATGGAGAGGTTCCAGTGCTGTCAGGCCGGCAGGGGCAGCATTTGGGTGAACTTACGGCCGGGCCAGAGATGGGCGTCGGGGGCGTCCTCCTCCTCCTTCTCGGGGCTCCCATATGGGACCTGGCGGCCTTCCTGCGTCCTCCGGGGCAAAGCAGGCCGTTTTCAGAGCGCCGGAGGCCTGTCTCAGCTCTCCGGCGTCTCCCTCCTCCAGCTGCGGTCCTGGGAGCGCGCGCCGAGAGTGCCGCGACGTCACTTCCGGTTTCGGGTGACGTCACTTCCGGTTTTCGGCCGGCGGCTCCTGTGCGCGCGGTGACTGCTTGGGCGCGGCTCCAGGGACCCAGCAAGCCTATCGCACGCATTTTGCCTGCGGCCAGTGACCGGGAGGAGGGAGGGAACAGCTGTTCCACGTTGGGGGCACGGTGCTTAGAGATAAGTACCCGCCGGAAGACTACACCCAGGTAAGGAGATCCCTGAAGATGGAGGGTGGTAGATCTTCCTCCTCTGCCTCTGCAGAGCCCAGCGTTCCCCCAGCTCCTGTAAGTGTATTGGGGGTGGTCACTGCGGTCAGGGGCTTAGATCCCTTCACTCACTCTGGGTCCCCTTCTCCCCCTTTTTCTATAGGGAGACAAGGGCCCCCCTGTTAAAAGCAGCAAAACCCCATCCAGAAAATGTGGCATCTGCGGCATGAAACTTCCTTCTTCCTACAAAAAGAAGTTGTGTCAGCCATGTACGGACGGTGTGGTCAGGGAAGAATCCCCATCCCTGCTTGAGGAACTCCGGTCCATGGTTAGACACGAAGTTCAAGCGGTTAGACAGGAGGTACAGGCTTCTATCTCAGCCTTGCCAGGTTTTGCTGCAGCATCCAGGCCTTCCCCTCCAAAAAAGAGGAAGCTCCAGGACTGTGAGTCGATGGCTTTCATGGCAGCTGTCCAGAGCTCTGCGTCTGAGGACGGCGAGGATGTTGCCTCTGTTGCCTCTGCACAGGCACGAGATTCTGGACACTACTATTTTTCCTCTGAGTCCATGGGAGAATTGCTGGACGCTGTCCGTAGCACCATGGGAGTTGAGGAGGTCGAACCCCTTGTTCAGTGCAGGACGCCATGTTCGGTGGCTTGAGGGCTAAGCGGCAGGTGGGCTTCCCTGTCCATGAGGTCATCCGGGAGCTCATCCAGCGGGAGTGGGAGTTGCCAGAAAATAGGCTGATCACCCCTTCCGAGTTAAAACAGCGGTTCCCCTTGGAGGGTGCTGACTTTCTCGGGGACGTTCCGAAGGTGGACATCCAGGTGGCCAGGGTGGCGAAAAAGACCGCCTTACCGTTTGAAGATTCCTCCCAGTTGAAGGACCCCCTCGATCGTAAGATGGAGAGTGTTCTCAAAAAATCCTGGGAGGCGGCCGCTATGTCTTTGAAGGTGAACATTTCATCGACATGTGTGGCCAGATCACTCTTTAGGTGGATCTCCCAGCTGGAAGATCACATCCTGCAGGGTACTTCCAGGGAGGAGCTGTTGGATTCCGTTCCACTTCTAAGACGTGCTACAGGCTTCCTGGCTGATGCCTCGGCGGAGTCAGTCCGCATTGGCGCCAGGTGCGCAGTGTTGTCCAACACAGCTCGCAGAGCTGTGTGGCTTAAGATGTGGAATGGGGATGTCACGTCTAAACTTAAGCTGTGTGGCATCCCTTTTCAGGGGTCTTATGTCTTTGGTCCGGCATTGGATGACATCTTGGAAAAGGTGTCAGACCGGAAAAAAGTGTCTCCCGGAACAGAAGCCCTTTCGGAAGCAGTCCTTTCGGGCCGAGCGTAGCCAGCCCTCCCAGTATAGGGGGAAGGGGAAGTCCGGTCGCTGGGCTTACCAGAAAGGTGACAAAAACCGTAATATCTTGCTCCCCCAGCACCGCAGTCAGGGGGCGGGGGGCCAGCCGGGCTCTAAGCAGTGACGCCGGGCCCATTGCGGGGCGGCTCTTGAGGTTTCTTCCCCAATGGGAAGCAATCTCCTCATGCCCGTGGATCCTCTCGACCATTCGGGAGGGTCTGCGGTTGGAATTCGAAAGTCAGCCCCCTCAATGTCTGCGGATCACTCCCCTTCCTCTAGGGGACTCTCGCACACTGTTTTTGTCGGGTCTGCAAGACCTGTTAGGTTCCGGCGTGGTGTCTCCGGTCCCTCCGGGAGAAGTGGGCCAGGGGCACTACTCCAGGTTGTTTGTGGTACGAAAACCCTCCGGGGCGCCCCGTATCATCTTCAATCTGAAACTTCTCAATCGTCATGTTCTTTACAGGCGATTCAAGATGGAATCTGTCCGCTCGGCGATTCCCCTGATCGGTCAGGATTACATGATGGCCACCATCGACCTCCAGGACGCGTACTATCACGTCCCCATTCACCCGTCTCACAAACGCTTTCTGCGCTTTGCGATCTCCGGGGCAGGTGGGACGGGCCATTATCAGTTCAATGTGCTGCCGTTCGGGATCTCGTCAGCCCCCAGGGTTTTCACCAAACTCATGGGGGAGGTGATAGCATTCATCCAGTCCCAGGGCTTATGCGTGATTCCCTATCTAGACGACATGCTGGTAGTGGCGCCTTCGGCAGAGGTCCTGCGCACCCATGTGTCCAGAACTTTAGAGATTCTTCAGGGTCTAGGGTGGGTGCCCAATCTTCGGAAGTCGGAACTGGTTCCCGCGACCCGCCGCCAATTTTTGGGAGTCTTGCTGGACTCCTCCAAACAGACCTCGTTCCTTCCTGTCGCACACCGGCTTCTGCTCCGCGACAAACTGACCCGCTTCCGGGCTCGGGAGTCTCCCACCTTGCGGGAGGCGATGTCCCTGTTGGGGTCCATGACGGCCTGCATTCCATCAGTGGCTTGGGCTCAGGCTCATTCCCGTCTGCTTCAGGAACACATTCTGTGCTCCTGGGACAGGCGCCAGGATTCCCTGAACTCTCGGGTCCAGACCCCGGGGCGGGTGGTGGCCTCCCTTTCTGGTGGATGAATCCCGGGAACCTCCGGACGGGGGTGGCCTGGCTGCAGGCTCCAGTGACCACCGTAACTACGGATGCCAGCGGGTCCGGTTGGGGAGCGATGGTGGATCGCGTGCCGTTCCAGGGGGTTTGGAGTCTCTCAATCAGTCGTCAATCTTCGAACTTCCGGGAACTTCTAGCGGTGGAGGAGACTCTTCATGCTGCAGTTCACATCCTACAAGGGCGTCACGTCAAGGTTCTGTCGGACAATGTGACTACGGTTGCCTTTTTGCGCCACCAAGGTGGTACTCGGGGCATCCACTTGCAGGTGCTCGCAAGACGAATATTTTCCTGGGCAGAACGCCATCTTCTCTCCTTGTCAGCTGTTCATCTGAGGGGAGCGGACAATGTACAGGCAGATTTTTTGAGCCGCACGGAGGTCCACCCTGGAGAATGGAGCCTCCATCCGGCCGTGTTTCGCTCTCTTACGGACAGGTGGGGAGTCCCATCAATCGACCTGTTTGCATCGGGAGCAAATGCCAAAGTGCCAACATATTTTTCCCTGAGTCGGTCGGACCATCCTCTGGGGCTGGACGCCTTCGCCCATCGCTGGGACTTCCGGTTGGTGTATGCATTTCCTCCGATCCCGCTGCTCCCCAAGACGTTGCAGAAGATTCGGGTGGAGGGGGTGACGGCTATCCTGGTGGCTCCCCTGTGGCCCAAACGGGCATGGTACGGCGCTATCCAAGACCTGTGCCTGGAGGGTCCGATTCGGTTGCCCCACAACCTCGACCTGCTATCCCAGGGTCCTCTGTTTCACCCGGACCCTCAGTGGCTCAATCTGGCGGCCTGGCTGTTGAGGTCGAGATCCTGACGGCCAAGGGCCTCTCCCAAGCAGTAATCCGCACGCTTCAGCAGAGCAGGAAGCCCGTGACGAACGCCATTTACGGGAAGGTTTGGAAACGCTTTCTGTCCTGGTGTGCTCCTTCCGTTCCGGATATCCATCATCCTAATGTGGCTCTCATTTTGGATTTTTTGCAGCGAGGCTTGGATTTGGGCCTTCAGCCGAGCACCCTTAAGGTCCAGGTTTCAGCTCTCAGTGCCGTATTTGATCAGGATCTTGCTGCCCATCGATGGATCAAACGATTTTTTTACCTCTGCTTGTAGACTGCGTCCCAGGCTTCGGCCTTTCGTCCCTTCGTGGGATTTGAACATTGTTCTTCAAGGGCTTTCTCAGGATCTCTTTGAGCCTTTGTCTACTGCTTCCCTTCCATCTCTCTCGCACAAGACGGCATTTTTGGTGGCCATTACTTCGGCCAGGCGAGTTGGGGAGCTGCAGGCGCTCTCGGTCCGGGCGCCTTACCTCGTGGTTTCCGATGATCGCATTACGCTTCGGTTGGATCCGTCCTTTCTTCCTAAGGTTGTGTCGGATTTCCATCGGTCCCAGGAAGTGGTGCTCCCGTCCTTTTGTCATTCTCCTGCTAACGCGGCTGAAGCCGTGTTTCACACCTTGGATGTGCGTCGGTCTGTCCTCCACTATCTCCAAGTGACCGCTTCCTGGAGGTTGGATCAGAACCTGTTTGTTCAGCATTTTGGGAAAAACAAAGGGAAGAAGGCTTCCAAGGCTACCATCGCTTCCTGGATCAAGAAGGCGATCTGTTCGGCCTACGTCGCTCAAGACCTTGCTCCTCCGGTGGGGTTGAAGGCTCATTCCACTCGGGCTGCTGCTACATCCTGGGCGGAGCGGGCTGGAGCTTCATCTGAGCAGATATGCAGAGCGGCTACATGGTCGTCCCTCCACACCTTTTCTCGCCACTATAGGTTAGATCTGTCCTCTAGTCGGGATCTGTCCTTTGGTAGGAAAGTCCTACAGGCAATTGTCCCACCCTGAGGAGTATCGGTGGTATTCCTCCAATGCTGTCGTGGAAGGCGTTGGGAGAAAACTGAATTAGTCCTTACCGGTAATTCCTTTTCTTGGAGCCTTCCACGACAGCATCAGTTCCCCCCCCTTATTGTCGGTATTTGGATCCGGTTATATCAGGTAATCCATGTCTTCAGGTGATCTTGGTAATACACTGGAGTACGGAGGAAGGGGAGGGGCTTTTAACCTCTCTGTGTTCCTGTCCCCCAATAGGGCGTGGACGACATCCTCCAATGCTGTCGTGGAAGGCTCCAAGAAAAGGAATTACCGGTAAGGACTAATTCAGTTTTTTCACCAATTAGCTACTTTAGCTTACTTGTGCTTTTTATTGTGATTTTGAATGTTCATTGAATTTTTTTACTCATAGGTTTTTATCTTTTTGGTATGTCAGGTATTAAAAAAATAAAAAAAATATCAAAGAAAATAAAAATAGTAATTAAGGGGTTGACCCCACCCCCCTCTTTTGTGTCTATATTATCTCATATCACATTGAAAAACGGATTGTCTAAGATCTGCTTCGTATTTGTTTTTTTTTGTTTTTTCAGTGTTTTAAGACTAATTTAGAAGACACTATGCATTTCCAATTGCGTTTGCCATGTGTTTTCTATTGTTTTTATTTTGTATGTGTCATTTATTTTCTAAGTAAGGATGCTATGGAACACACCCAAACCAGTTTGCACTTTGAAAAATAAAAGGTCACAAAATGAATCCCCACCTAAAGTGGAGGACTCCTTTTAATGTATAAGATGAGCCCGTTTAGGAGAAGAGCTCCTTTGTTACCCTGGAGGTCTGCTGGTGCCTTTATGTAAGATAAGTAATTTGGTAGCAGCAGACATTCTTCAATATTGCTGAAGGTCGCTCTGTGCCCTGACTATAATTATCTGGCAGACTGGTACAGTGCAATCTATTTCTCAGGAATGTCCAGACATAAAGAAAGGGGCGCTGTATTTCTGCAGAAGTGGAGTAGATGTTCCCAGTATTCTCGCCTGATTACTCAATTCTACTTATATCTACAAACACAAGAGCCATAATTGTTATATTTTGGTGTCATTGCAAATCATTAGACTGCCATTTACAATCCCTTAGGATCTATTTAAATTGGCATGTACAGCTTGTATGACTTAGTCAGGTGGATGTGTTCTGCAGTCGGGGACATTGTAAATGCAGAAGCGCTCTTTTCCTGTCAATTCCCCTGTTACTTTCTCTGTAACCTCGTGAGCAGTGGTGACAAAAGGAAGGACGAACATATGGGTCCTCTACATGTCTGCAACAGCCCAAGCCTTTATATCCGAATCAATGGAACGTCAGTGTGTTCATGCTCTTGATCGTCACATAATCAGATTGTGAATGAAGTCAGAATTTGCCCATCAATATTCTTTCTAGATTTGTATTTAGATAATCTGGTCATACACTATTGGCTCACACTGGATATTCGCAGTTTTGCAGCACAATTACACAAGCAACAATTGTAAGATGCAAACCAAAATGGCTACTGAAATACTGCACCTCATATCATTTTACCATGAACACGGAGATCGTCCACTGGGCAATACAGTTACCAAAGCAACCAAGTAATCTTGTGCACAGCTCCTATACTTATCACCATGCACAGGACACCTGGGGCCTCACACATCACTACTCTCACGAGAATTGGACTGAGTGTAATTGAAAATCTGACCCCATCATGGAAAATAGTAAGGGGTTTACTCAGTTATTTTTTCATTGCCTTCAAGGCGCCGTCTTGTAGAGGTCACACGAGCGTATACATCGGTTGAGTGCAGTCCGATCCAAAAAAAAAAGGATTACACTTGGACCAATGTTATTCAATGAAGCAGTGCAGATGTGCAAGTTATTTCTCAACTGTATTTGGTGCGAGGAAAATATCGCACTATGCTGCAATTTGACAGTGAAATCAGTACAGTGAGAGCAAAAAATCTGATCTGGTGCAGACCATCGGTGTGGCATCCAATTTTTCTGATAAATTACAATTCTGTCAGATGTGAAATTGTAAATATTTTAAAAGATTAATAGCTAGAGTCAAAAAAAACGGATTGCACATAGATGGCAAGTGAGAAAAAAAATGTTCCACTTTTTGGGATGAGAATGGGACCAATATTTTTTTTTTTTTTATACTTTACACTCAGCTTAAGATGGCTATTCCTTTTAGTATCTTTCCACATTCCTCAGCTATACTTCGGTATGTCTTTCATCCGTACTAAACAGAGTTGCAATCAACATTCTTAAAAATTGCGTCTTCAAGTCTCCTCACTACTGACACGTCAGGCTGGCGTGTCAGTCTCCACAAGGAGAAACGCCTTCCCCTTAGACCCCATCTTAGCCTCTCATACAGCCAAATCAGATCCCTTACTTTGCACTGACAAGGGGCAATACAAAACATCATGTCTTTAACCCCTTCACCCCCGGGCCTATTTTGACCCTAATGACCAGGCCATTTTTGTCAATTCTGACCAGTGTCCCTTTATGAGGTAATATCTCTGGAACGCTTCAACGGATCCTAGCGATTCTGAGATTGTTTTTTCGTGACATATTGGGCTTCATGTTAGTATTAAATTTAGGTTGATAATTTTTGCGATTATTTGTGAAAAAATCAAAAATCTGGCAAAAATTTTGAAAATTTTTAAATTTTCAAATTATGAATTTTTATTCTGCTAAACCAGAGAGGTATGTGACACAAAATAGTTAATAAATAACATTTCCCACATGTCTACTTTACATCAGCACAATTTTGGAAAAAAAAAATTTTGTTCGGAAGTTATAAGCGTTCAAAGTTCATCAGCAATTTGTCATTTTTCCAGCAAAATTTACAAAACCATTTTTTTTTGTGACCACATCACATTTGAAGTCCCTTTGAGGGGTTTACATGACAGAAAACAACCAAAAGTGACACCATTCCAAAAACTGCACCCCTCAAGCTACTCAAAACTACATTCAAGAAGATTATTAACCCTTCAGGTGCTTCACGGGAACTAAAGCAAAGTGGAAGGAAAAAATTGTCATTTTAATTTTTCCAACATAAATGTTCTTTTAGCCTCAATTCTTTCATTTTCACATGGGCAACAGGATAAAATGGATCCTAAAAATTGTTGGGTAATTTTTCCTGAGTACATCGATATCTCATATGTGGTCATAACCCACTGTTTGGGTGCACGGCAGGGCTCAGAAGGGAAGGAGCGCAATTTAACTTTTGGAGCTAATTTTCCATTCAAAAAGTCAAATGGCGCTCCTTCCCTTCTGAGCCCTGCTGTGTGCCCAAAGAGTGGTTTATGACCACATATGAGGTATCGGTGTACTCAGGAGAAATTGGCCAACAATTTTTAGGATCCATTTTATCCTGTTTCCATGTGAAAATGAAAAAATTTTAGGCTGAAAGAAAATTTGTGTGGAAAAAAAAAGTACTTTTTCATTTTTACGGATGAATTTGTGAAGCACGTGGGGGTTCAAAAAGCTCACCACCCATCTTAATATGTTCCATGGGGGGTCTAGTTTCCAAAATGGGGTCACTTGTGGGGGAGCTCCAATGTTTAGGCACACAGGGGCTCTCCAAACGCGACATGGTGTCCACTAACAATTTGACTGAAAAAATTTGCTCCAATTGTTAGCGGACACCATATTGGGTATGGAGAGCCCCTGTGTGCCTAAACATTGGAGCTCCCCCACAAGTGACCCCATTTTGGAAACTAGACCCCACAGGGAACTTATCTAGATGGGTGGTGAGCATTTTGAACACCCTGGTGCTTCACAAAATAATCTGTAAAAATGAAAAAAGAAAATTTTTGTGTGAAAAAAAAGTGCTTATTCAATTTTACAGATGAATTTGTGAAGCACCTGGGGGTTCAAAATGTTCACAACCCATCTAGATAAGTTCCCTGGGGTCTCTAGTTTCCAAAATGGGGTCACTTGTGGGGGTGCTCCAATGTTTAGGCACACAGGGGCTCTCCATACCCAACATGGTGTCCGCTAACAATTGGAATTATTAGCGGACACCATGTCGCATATGGAGAGCCCATGTGTGCCTAAACATTGGTGCTCCCCCACAAGTGACCTTATTTTGGAAACTAGACCCCCCAAGGAATGCATCTAGATGCATAGTGAGCACTTTGAACCCCCAGATGCTTCACAAATTGATCCTTAAGAAGGAAAAAGTACTTTTCTTTTCACACAAATTTTCTTTTTTCATTTTACGGATCAATTTGTGAAGCACCTGGGGGTTCAAAGTGTTCACTATGCATCTAAATATAGCAAAGCCCATTTTTATTTTTTTTCTAGGACCAATTCTAGAAAAAAAATGGTGTGAGGCTCCGCCATATTTTTGGTCCAGCCAGGTACAACTTGACAGCTACAGATTGCCACCAACCCCCAGCTGCCTCGTTGTACCTGGCTGGTATCCAAAAATACGGCAAAGCCCTTTTTTTTTCTTCTAGAACTAAATCTAGAAAAAAAAATTATGTGGGGCTCCGCCATATTTTTGGTCCAGCCAGGTACAACTAGGCAGCTGGGGGCTGGAATCCGCAGCATGGAGAGGCCCAAGCGTTCTGGGCCCATGCTGCGAATTGCAGCCCGCAGCCGCTCCAGAAAATGGCGCATTCATTGAAGTGCCATTTTCTGGCGCTGTACCCAGACTCTTCCAGTTGCCCTGGTGCCGGTGGCAAACTGGGTAATAAAGGGGTTAATGCCAGCTTTTTATTGGCAGCCGGCACTAAGCCTGAGATTCATAATATAGGGCCAATGTTAGACCTGCCATTAGGAATCTCTGGAAAATAGTCAGAAAATACACACAGAGAAAAATCTTTTTATTTGAAAAAAAAAACACAAACAAAATTCGGACTCCATCTTTATTATAATGATCCGACGTAGTCCACAACGAAGGTCTCACGACGCTCGATCGCCTCCGACGTAGTCCACAACGAAGGTCCCACGATGCTCGATCGCCTCTGCTCAATCCAGAGACTGCAGCAAGGGATCAAGTGTCCTCTTCCTACAACCTCTGGGGTCAGAGTTATGGTGCACTGTATGACAATGATCTGTCATACAGTGCACCATGACTATGATCCCAGAGACTACAACAAGAGGACACTTGATCCCTTGTTGCACCCATTCATCCACCTTTGCACCCATCATCCACGCATGCACGCACACAACCATGCACGCGCACATCCACGCACGCACATCCACATCCACGCACGCACACATCCACGCACACACACACAACCACGCACGCTGACCTCCATGCACACTGACCTCCACGCACGCTGACATTCATGCACACTGACATCCACGCACGCAAGCTGACACGCACGCATGCTGACATCCACGCACGCACGCTTACATCCATGCACACACATCCATGCATGCTGACATCCACGCACGCTGACATCCACGCACGCACGCTGACATCCAGGCACGCACGCTGACATCCATGTACGCACACATCCACGCACGCACGCTGACATTCACGCACGCTGACATCCTCGCACGCATTCAAACATCCACACACGCACACATCCACGCACGCACATCCACACACGCACATCCACACATGCTGACATCCACGTACGCTGACATCCACGCACGCGGACATCCACGCATGCTGACATCCACGCACGCTGACATCCACGTACGCTGACATCCACGCACGCTGACATCCACGCACGCTGACATCCACGCACGCTGACATTCACGCACGCACGCTGACATCCACGCACGCACGCTGTCATTCACGCACGCTGATATTCACGCACGCTGACCTCTACGCATGTATGCTGACATCCACGCATGCACACATCCACGCACGCACGCTGACATCCACGCACGCACATCCACGCACACGTCCACGCACACATCCATCTATGCACACATCCATGCACGCGCACGTCCACGCACGCACACGTCCACGCACGCACACGTCCACGCATGCACACTTCTACGCACGCACACGTCTACGCATGCACACGTCTACGCATGCACACGTCTATGCACGCACACGTCTACGCATGCACACGTCCACGCACGCTCATGTACGCTCACGTCGACGCACGCACACGTCCACGCATGCACCCCCCATCCATCTATCCATTCACCCATCCATCAATTCATTCATACATACATACTTACATACATACTTACCTCCTATCGATAGACCGATGAGCAGGAGGTGGCCGGGAGAGGAGGCGGGGAGAGGAGGCGGGGTCACCGACCGGCACAGCCGGACGCAGGGCGGGCGCAGCGGCGGGTGCACCGATGTGTGCAGCCCGCCGCAGGAGGTGAGGGGGGGCTGCCTGGGGGGGCCGTAGGAGGGGACCAGGCACTGTGGTCGGCGGGCGCACCCGCAGGTGCAGCCCGCCGGCATATGCATAACAATAGAGGGGGGCGGGTGGTTGGGGGGGACAAGGGGGGGCTCTGTTAAGTCCTGCTGCTGGAGGGGGTTGTGGAGGGGTGGGCACTTGCCGATCCGCCCCTCCAGATCTGATTGGAGAGCTCCAATCAGATCTGGAGGGGTGAATCCCTATGATTCCCTCCGATCGGCAGTTTCACTTTTAAATTGCCGATCGGAGGGGTCCTGGGCATGGGGGGGTTAATCCACCCCCTGTGGGGTCATCTACAGGTTGTCACAGAGCAGCAGCATCTGTGACACCTGAGTGACCCCACTCACAGGAGCTGCAGCAGCTCAAATCTGCCAGGACGTTGTACAACGCCCTGTGTCGGGAAGGGGTTAAATTGGGGCTCTGATGTGGCATAAATCCTATGTCATATTGCAAGGCTCATTAAATAGTTAATTTTGACTTTTAGGATTGATATTTCCAATAGGTGGCACTTTAGTTTAAATCTACATCCTCTCTGAAGAGATGATTTGCATATTTGCCAGAGGAGTATTGCGGGTTTAAGTCTCACTACTGGAATGCCGGATTGGTGTCTCAGTCGCCACAAGAACAAAAGCTTTCCACTTAAATCAACATTTTTAAAACCCCTCACAAATTCTTATTATTAGCAAAATGTACAATGTTTGTGCTGTTTGTAGTAAACCAATGAAACACCAACTATTAAATATCTCAACACAAGTAATGTAATAAGAGTTTTCTCCAAGTTCAGCTAATATGCTACTTTTACTGAATACAGCAGTCTCAGGATTATTCACCTCTTCATGACAGACGTTTTTGTACCTTGTGGAGCACTCTTTGGCTGTTATGACTAGAGATGAGTGAACCTTTTGAAGTTCAGATTCAGTTTGGTTCGCCAAACTTCCGAACCCATTTCAAATCAATGGAATGCAAAATCAAGGGTCTAGAAAACATTTTGAAAGGGGTCCAAAAGCTGCCAAAAACATCTCAAACCGTTTTACTGAAATTATCTTCCTACACTATTATTTAGCAAGCTTCAGCACCACTGTTACCATGCTTCTAGGCCTGCTCATGAACCTCTGACACCTTCATGATTTCCATGAGGTTGTCTCAGGTTACACAGCAGGTATCACGCAGCAGGGAATCTCGCTGTGTGACCTGAGATATCCTCAGTGGTGTCAGCGCTTGTAACACTAGCTGTCTCATGAGAGTTGTGATATAGCGCAAGATGTAGCAGACACATTTTGCCAGTATCGTGAGACAGTGTGTGTGAGGAGCAGTGATGTCAGCATGTGCAGCGCACGTTACACCGGACAGCCCCGGATCATATTTCACCGTGGTGTGAAGCCAGCCTTAGTCTGCAAAAAAGACGGACGTGTGAATGGACACAGACTACAATTGATAACAGTTCAATCCATAAAAAATACAGGAAGCAGATGTATGTGAAAAACAGACGTCTCAATGAGGGCTTATGCTGTAAATCAGGCAGTTATTTTAGTAACCGTATTTTTTTGTTAAGTTATTGTGCCATCTAATTTTTCAGCTTTAGGTAAGGATTGCAGGATTGCTGATACTGACTATAAATCTGTGTGTGCAATTTAACATATCTGAATTGGAATCTTATAAAGGTGAAACATTATTTTGAGTAAATTGAAGATCAATAACTTTCGGTCATATTTATACTATTATTACTTTCTGATTGTCTAATGTCATAAAATTTTCCACTTTTCTGTTCATATTGCCCCACGCTTCATGTTTTAAAGATTCTGTGATTACCTTGCTCTTCACCATTTACACGGTCAACTGAAATGGCTATGTTTCCTCCTATGGGCTCATAATTCTGATAGATTTCCATCTCTGTTTTACCTTTCATCATATACATCAGATTGATGTTGATCATGCAAGCTATGTGTGCCAGGACCCCAGTGCTGCAAGTTCAAACTTATCCTTATCAACATCACTTGTCGGGAAACCCCCTCTAATTCAGAAAAACCATGCCCATTAGTTGGTAATTTTGTGGGTTCAGGTGAATTTCTTCCATTATGTTTGAGAGGCCTTTATGATCTTGCTGTTCAAAGCGAGATTTCCAAAATATCAAGCTACACCTATCTAGGGGATAACTTACTGATCACTATGGATCTGACTGCTAGGATCCATTGTGATCCAATAATTCTGGCTATGGAGCCCAGTCTTGAATGGATTTTAGGTGTGCATTCTTGACCTCCTCTTCGTTCATTGTCTGTGAGAATGCCAAATTATACCCTATGGGTAGAGAATAAGTCAATATTTTAGGAATAACCGTGTAACAGGAAAAAGCTTTACAATGCTGGCTATAATGTTACAGTATGAATGTTGTACCTCATATCCCTTCTTTATTTATTTTGCCACCATTGTAGTACAAATGAGTCAAAGCCCAAATTAACCCTGCTGTCCTGTTTGGTCAAAAATGATGGAATTTGAAGTTTTTTATTTCATTTTTCATTTGTTTATGAACAACCATGTTCACATACAGTATAATAATGCATCGTATTCAAATAAACCACTTAAATTACGGTAGCTAAAAACCAAGACTTTAATAGGTCTGGTAAAAATTGACCAGAACATTATGAGTGTATAGTAGACCCGAACAGGACAGCAGGGTTAACTATGAAAATTAATATAAAGCTCAATAAGAACTTTTGCAGATGATAAAGAGCTCTAGATGGATGCCGTGCAGCTTTCTGCTGGGGTGATTTTGTGTTTTCTAACTACAACATTTTTACCCGTCCTGTGAATTAATTTGTGCACCCAGTCTGATGCATTGTGGGAACATACTTAATAATTGCACCAGTGACAGTCGTGGCAGATGCTTTAGAGAATCAATGTGAATGTGTGGTATTAAACCTCATTCTTTCCCCTTAGGACATCTTGTTCCCTTATATACAAGACAACGTTGAAGAATATTTGCAGAACCACTGGCACGAGGAGGAATGTCAGGAAGATGTTCGGCAACTAAGATTACAGGTTGAATCGTGCTGGTTTCTTGCCTGAATTCTAACTTTCCAATTGTAAAATGCATATAAGACCATACGTTTTAGAAAATCCCATATGTTATTTTTAATGTTCATCACTTTGGTCATTTAGGAGCAAATTAATATTGTATTGGTCCTCACTTTTGTAAAAATAATGAAACTTGATTATCAAATTTTAAACTTTTTATTTTTTATGGTTGATTATATAGAATGAAAACTTTTTTATTTTTTTTACATTTAGAAAGGAAAACAATTTTGGAGTATAACTTGCACAGTTCAAAAAAGTAGCCAGTGTTTAGATTTGTGCTATCTGGGATTGTGGCACTATGAATTCTGTTGTCCCGGTTTCAAACCTAAATCTAAAAGACTGATCTGTTTGAAAATAATAAAAAATATCATTACTTATTCCCTGCTTCTCTATGGCCACCTCTTTTTGCTCATCCCAGTCCTTGTGGATATTGCTGCATCATGTCTACTGCATGTGACCACTGCAGCCAATCACTGCTCTCAGTTGTCTCATTCTGTCTACCTTGGCATGAGAAGCGTAAAGGAGCAGCAGTCAGTAAGCAATGAGCATTTTGTTATATTTTTCTTTACAGATTACCGTAATTCTTCTTTTAGTTTAAAAACATAACAGCCGTTTAGCTGCCATAAATGTGATTAGTTGTATTTTGTTTTCCACACACCTTCATGATTGTAAATTAACAATATAAGTTATTTCTGTTTTTACACTTCAAAGGCAGAAAAAGACAGAGGACTGAAAGGATTTGTGCCCATCCCCAACGATGCAGAACATCACTCTGAGTTACTGGTTATCAAGGGTGTGGTTGATCATGTTTGCTGGCAAATGTCCCTGGATAGGAAGACAACAGCTCTCAAACAGCTGCAGGGCCACATGTGGAGGTCTGCGTACGCTACCGGCAAAGTGAAGGGAGAGTAAGTGCTTTTCTATGTGTTTTTACATAGCCAATCTTGATCAGATATCACTGGGACATGTTGTAGATGGTCACACAGTGAATAAATAGGATTATACTGCCCCCATCTTATGAACAGTCCTCCATGTTGTAAAGAATCAAAGTAGATCTTTCATGGCTATAAACCCCATTAACCTGGAGATATGGGGTAATTCTGCAGGTTAATAGCGTTCTAAAACTGCTTGGCCACTGTAATGAAAGCATGGGTACGAGAAGTAATTTAATTTCATTCTACCTGACAGCCTCCGACTTTCAGTCATAGTGGTGTGGCCAGGGCAGGTTCAATAACTGCTCAGTATATAGTGAGCAATGGCTGCAACCGCGCCCCCCGGCATTGACTGACAGCCAGCTCTGTACTGACACAGTGATGAGCCGTCTGTCAGTCAGTGCCAGTGTATCTTTAGAGCGGCCACTCATTATGCACAGAGCAGTGACTGAAGATTCTTGGCCACACCTCTCTGACTGAAGCTGGAAGAATAAAATTAATTTCCTCACAGTAGCGGGGCCCTCAGTGTGGCAGCCGCACAGCTTTAAAACACTATTTGCTTGCAGATTAATAGCATTTTATTGGTATGACAGGTTCCCTTTAATATGTAAATAATCAAATTCTGTCCAGTTAATTTTAGGTGCTCACCTAAATACATGAATATCAATCAAACACCTGTAATTGTCTCAATCTTGAGCGCTAAAGGTAAATCAGCACACACATATGAATGAAATAAAAAAAAAATATTTTTCAAATAATTTTAAATCATTTCTACATACAAAGAGAAATGGCGAAAGAGCATATTGGCATGCCATATTGCACGTTAATTATATTGTCATCAGATATTCAATAAATTAATTAGTGAAAAAATAAATATTGTGTATATTCATTTTAGCACATTAGCAGATTATACACAATGTGGCAAATTCTTAAGGCAAATTTTTATTTATACCCCCATCCAAGTCTGTATTGTATGAGGCAAATGCTGATGTATTCGGTAACCTCCCTATACATATGAATGTGGTCAGTAACACTTTTGTCCTTTCCTACTAAACGTCAAGTGTAAATGTAATTTCATTGAAAAAAACAATACTGCACTGGTTGC
Organism: Allobates femoralis; assembly: GCA_033576535.1. Taxonomy (NCBI): domain Eukaryota; kingdom Metazoa; phylum Chordata; class Amphibia; order Anura; family Aromobatidae; genus Allobates; species Allobates femoralis. The sequence continues at coordinate 317,975,291 of JARQOC010000003.1, forward strand.
TAATGATGGGTCACATAGCAGCTAAGATAATATTTTTTTGAGCCATTTAACTTATTTATTCACTTTTTTCTGTGTTCTTTTAAAAACTGTTTTAAAAACCCAGTCAAGGGGTTAACAGAGATTGTGACTGAGCTGTGTGAAGTCAGATGAGGAGTTTGCACTCTTCCTGACCTGACATTACTTAGCAACTGTGCTGTATGCTGTGCCTAATCTGATATATTGTTTCCTCATCAGCTGCCCTGTATTCACTGAAGACAGATGTGAGTGAGAATAAACATAGTCTGCTTCACACATAGTGTAGTGGGGACATCTTGTGGAAGGTTTATGAATGGTTTTAAATCAGAATTTTCTATTGAAGTATATTAGAAAGTTTATTATCACTTGCTCTATATATTATTGTTAAATAAAAATTTAAATGGTGGTTATGCTTTCAGTATGCTTTCCACCAATTAACTTAGAACTTATCCTACACTAAATATTCAAATGTATATCCATTAGCGCCGAGTAATAAAGTGCACTGTACCTGTATTCTGATCCTGCCAGTAGTGGATCTATGCTGCATGTGACCATCCCGGACCCGATGCTCCTGATAAAGAATTACTTGATTCTGGCCTTGCTGGGTTTGGGATTGGAGGACGCTCCTGCCCCAGTCCGTCCCATTATAGCAAACATCCTCCTGGCAGCGAGACTCTGCGTGGCTAGATGCTGGAGATCTCCCCGGTCTCCTTCCCTGAAGGGCCTGCTGGACACTTTAAACACCCATTTTCAACACGAACTGGCCCTGTCTCACGACCTTACTCGCCGTTCCAAAATACTTTCTTGGTAGGACTCGTGGGTCTCCTCCTCTTATAATGCTGTACATTGCTAATTTTGTTATATTGGATTACATTATTGACCTATTCAACTTTACCACTCGATAAGCACAAATCTGGATTTCCTTCGGAACTTCGCTCCCCTTCCCTTCTTTCCTGCCCTCCCTTGTTCCCCTTTTCTTTTCCCTCCCCCCCCTCCTAATGGGAATAGCTATTCCCCGGTCATTTGTGGCTATAACAAAAGACCTCTGTTTGATTGTTGCCTTTGGGCGTAAATGTATTTGCATATAAAAGTTTTTCTGTATATGTACAGTTAGGGCCAAAAATATTTGGACAGTGACACAAGTTTTGTTATTTTAGCCCTTTACAAAAACATGTTCAGAAATACAATTATATATATAATATGGCTGAAAGTGCACACTCCCAGCTACAATATGAGAGTTTCCACATCCAAATCGGAGAAAGGGTTTAGGAATCATAGCTCTGTAATGCATAGCCTCCTCTTTTTCAAGGGACCAAAAGTAATTGGACAATGGACTCTAAGGGCTGCAATTAACTCTGAAGGCGTCTCCCTCGTTAACCTGTAATCAATGAAGTAGTTAAAAGGTCAGGGTGGATTCCAGGTGTGTGGTTTTGCATTTGGAAGCAGTTGCTGTGACCAGACAACATGCGGTCAAAGGAACTCTCAATTGAGGTGAAGCAGAACATCCTGAGGCTGAAAAAAAAGAAAAAATCCATCAGAGAGATAGCAGACATGCTTGGAGTAGCAAAATCAACAGTTGGGTACATTCTGAGAAAAAAGGAAGTGACTGGTGAGCTTGGGAACTCTAAAAGGCCTGGGCGTCCACGGATGACAACAGTGGTGGATGATCGCCGCATACTTTATTTGGTGAAGAAGAACCCGTTCACAACATCAACTGAAGTCCAGAACACTCTCAGTGAAGTAGGTGTATCTGTCTCTAAGTCAACAGTAAAGAGAAGACTCCATGACAGTAAATACAAAGGGTTCACATCTAGATGCAAACCATTCATCAATTCCAAAAA
>JARQOC010000003.1:317977246-317996650 GCA_033576535.1 Allobates femoralis
TCCGACCTCGTCCCTACAGCGGCCGGCCGCCTGTGACCCGAGATGCAGTGGCAGCAGGCCGGGACGGGTCGGATGACTGGGGTGGGGGGGGCGGCACACTCACCCGAGGACACACACAGCTTCGGCAGACGCGTGCTAGCCGGGGAGCGGGCCTCCTTGCTCTAAAGGGCCACGCCCCCGCCAGCACGCCTGGGCCCCCCTGCCCCTGTTTAAATGGCCACGCCCTCTCCAATAATTGGCAGGCCCCTTACTCAGTAAGGACCTGATGGCGGCCCTGCTTGCAGGGGAGGGGGTAAGGATCCAGAACAATCCCATGCCTTCCAACTTCAGAGAGCTATGGGCAATAAAGAAGGCCATAGAGGGGGTTAAGACAGGGGGAATAGAGGCTGAACCCAGTAGCATTCTCTCAGACCTCAGAGAGATGGGGGGGTCCCAGTAATAGACCTCTTTTCCACCCGAAAGAACAGATAGTTCTTTTTAGCTCAGTTCTGCTTTCTAAATCCCAGAGACAGACCCCATGCTGTAGATGCACTGCACATGCCATGGAACTCCGGCCTGCTATATGCATTCCCTTCACTAGTACTGATTCCGGCTGTCCTGTGGAAGATTCAGGCAAGAGTCGTTTTTGGCCGAAGAGGGCCTGATTCTCTTGGATCTCCAGGATTGTAGTGAAAGATCCATGGATCCTTCCACACTCTCCTACACTTCTGTCTCAGGGCCCAATTTACCATCCTCAAGTCCGGCTGTCAGCCTGGAATTTGAGTGGGAGCTACTAAGGAATCGATAGTTCTCTGACAATCTGGTACCTACCCTCATGAACAGCAGGAAGTCGGTTACCACTAGATCAGGGGCAGAACTACCGTGGTGCAGCTGGTGCAGCTGCACCAGGGCCCCGACCAGCTAGGGGGCCCCTGGAGCTCCAGCGGCAGTTCCGTTCCCCTGACTGGCCCTGCGCGAGATCCCCCGGGGGCCCCGGCACTTTGGGGCCAAACCCACTAAGCCCTGCCCCCATACCCCCCCCCCGGGCGCTGTAGGGGGGCCTGGACGCAAAGGGGGGGGCCCACTGGTCCCCTGAGCGTCCCCACATGTACTAGGGGGCCCCTGACCGCTGGCCCCACACGCTATCCTCGGGGCCCCCTTACTGCTGCCTCCCCCCTCTCTCCATTACCGGCAGTCGCGCTGATCTGCCTGTCACGTGGGCTGTAGCCGGCGCCGCTCTATTTCCTGTATCGCGCCGGCTGCAGCATCACACCACATGACAGGCTGCGGCGCGCTCAGCGCCACTGCCTGTCGGTAATGGAGGGGGACGCAGCACTAAAGGAGGCAGCGGTAAGGGGGCCCGAGGATAGCGTGTGGGGGCAGCCCTCATGGGCCCCCCGGCCCCCCCCCCCCCAGGATGAGTGTGGGGGCAGTGTGGGGGAAGCTCTCAGCTCTCATGGGCCCCTGAGGCTGAGGTGTGGGGGCAGCAATCAGGGGCCCCTGAAGCTGAGGTGTGGGGGCAGCACTCAGGGGCCCCTGAGGCTGAGGTGTGGGGGCAGCTCTCAGGGGCCCCTGAGGTGTGGGGGCAGCACTCAGGGACCCACCAGAGCCCCCTGGTGGTGCTGGGCCCCCCTGGTGGTGCTGGGCCCCTCTACTGGTCCTGGGCCCCTCTACTGGTCCTGAGCCCCTCTGGTGCTGCCGGGCCCCCCTAGTGGTGCCTGGTGCTGCCGGGCCCCCCTGGTGGTGCCTGGTGCTGCCGGGCCCCCCTGGTGGTGCCTGGTGCTGCCGGGCCCCCCTGGTGGTGCCTGGTGCTGCCGGGCCCCCTGGTGGTGCCTGGTGCTGCCGGGCCCCCCTGGTGGTGCCGGGCCCCCCTGGTGGTGCCTGGTGCTGCCGGGCTCCCCTGGTGGTGCCTGGTGCTGCCGGGCCCCCCTGGTGGTGCCTGGTGCTGCCGGGCCCCCCTGGTGGTGCCTGGTGCTGCCGGGCCCCCCTGGTGGAGCCTGGTGCTGCCGGGCCCCCCTGGTGGTGCCGGGCCCGGCTGTTGTTTCCACCTCTTTTTGAAACTCCCGTCTCCTGTGGTACTCTGACGTATGGTTTCTGGGCAGTGTGTTGGGTGCTGGGAGTTGTAGTTCTCCTGGGCGGGCTCAATGTTCTCCCGCCGCCTGTCTGTGGTTATTGTGCCTCTTCTGGGATGTCCTCAGCTCCGTGCTGTGCACAGTGTACCACCATGTCCCCAGCTCCGTGCTGTGCACAGTGTACCGCCATGTCTTCATCTTCGTGCTGTGCACAGACAGTGTACCGTACACTGTCTGTGCACAGCACGGAGCTGGGGACTTGGTGGTACACTGTCTTCCGCCACCTTAAAATCGGTCTGTTTCTCATCCAGGAGAGTCGGATGAGTGACATCCGTTTTTTGGTCTGTTTGGAAACTGCTGTGCGAGTGGCCAACATTTTTCTCAGATTCTCAGATCACATCCGTGTGCAATCAATCTGTTCTTTCCTCAGCAGCTATTACTGTAGAATCATTTACAGGAACATTTTACAGTGTTCTAAGCTATGGAATGATAATGTATCCGTGAAAAAAACGATGCCTCTCGGATGGTTCGTGTGCTGTCAGTGTGCGGTATGTGATTTTGTCGGACCCATAGACTTGCATTAGTGAGTCACATACTGTCGCAGCATGTTGCAACTTTTTTCTCATCCTGAATCTGGATGAGAAAAAAGCGTCCGACACTCACCAATGTGCTCTCAGAGATTGATTGCAATGTGAGAAAATCACACATTGCACTCATCAGAGTTTCACCCCAGTGTGTCCGTACCCTAATACTAAAATCCATATAGCAATCCTACTGGTGTGGGGAGGGTTTATGGCTCAGTTAGTACACTCCATACTTCATGGTATGAGGGGTTTATGGCTCAGTTTGTACACTCCATACTTCTTGTTATTAACCAGTTAATGCTCTCTTGTCCACCGCACTGCAGTGTCAAAAAAGGACGACAGCGAGACAGACAGCAACATGGCATCAGAGAGCCCCTGACCTCGAAATAGAAGATCCTCAGATCCCGGTATTGTGACATAATATTAAGAATAAAGGTTTTTTGCATTTATATTACATTATGAACTCCACAGCACGGCGGCGAAAATTGCTCTGGCCCCGGGCCCTCCTTCACTCCTGCTTGTTGCCATACACTGGGGTTGTGCAGAGGTGGCAATTGCACCCCTTCTCTTTGTGTTTTAGTATAGTAGTTATATTTTTGTATATAGGGGCAGACAGTGTATGCTATGTACACTTCCAGATTATCAACAACCAAAGTGGCGGCAAATTTTCGACCGCCCAGGGCGCCACAAACAGTTGCTACGCCGCTGGCTGTGCTGCACACCCGCGGCACTATTCTGGCACTGAGTTCCAGGAGGGGGGGCCCCAAAAAATTTCTTGCACCAGGGCCCACTACAGTCTGGGTCCGCCCCTGCACTAGATTATATGGTAAAGTGTGGTAGAAATGTTTTTTACCAGAGCAATGACAGCGCCACCACTCCCCCCCTCTTCTTCATAAATGTTGTTTGCAAGTATGGGGTTTTTTTTGTTGACATAATTTTTTTTGGTGGTGGCATGTACTAATGATTTTTTGGTAGTCCTCTCCATACTCTGTAACTAACTGAGGCAGAGAGAAGGTGCTGCCCTTTTTATTTCAGGGGTTTCCTGCCCTGGATGGGCGGAACCTCTCTCTCAGATGGTGCTGTCATGGCTCCGGAAAAAAACATTACTGGTAAATAATTTAGCTTATTTCAACTATTAAACTACACTTTTAGGTCAGACAGGAATGCTTAGGAATGTACTAGGAAGCTGCAGAGACAGATTGTGATAGCTTGTGGAGCATAAACAATCTGACAGATTTCCTTTAAAGGGGTTTCCACTACTTGGAGAATTCCTTCTCATTCCCCATGTTCGCCGCCATTAAAAATAAATAAGCCTGTATAGTATCTTTTTAACCAGTATTCACAATGGTCCAGGTATAAGCCAAAAACATAATTAACCCTAAAAACGATTACCGAACTTTATTAAATATGGAAATTCACAAACCCAAAACCCAGATGAAAACCAAGGGCACAGAAAGTGTGGAAAGAAGGGGTACACCCTATTCGTATCACTCCCTTATCGACACTACCTGTCAATGGAGGTCGGCACCCTAAAGTCCATCTGGCGCCCCCACTCACCGACGACTGCCCCTGCACGTATACTAACTGACCCTGTAAGCAAGAAAAAAGTGCTCCTCTTTGCTGATATACCTAACAGGGCAGTGATCTAAATGTGCCAGGCTGGAAAGTCTTTATACCTCGCTATTAAAAGAAGCTGAAGTTCCCTACCACTATTACCCTACCTACCTGTGGGGGTTGCCGCCCTAATATAGCGTAATGGCGCCCCACTCATCGCAGACTGTCACCTACTTTTTCCCTCCCTGTATCTCCTGGTTTACATCTATCCCACCATCTAGGGAATGCGCAACCTATTCATACATGTGAACATTGGTGGTAACGTCAATAGTATTTAGCTTAGGTATCAGACTTCATGCTGCACCCCATGCCTCGACGCGTTTCCCTAGTTTATCAGGAGGCTGATACTTAGTTCTCATTCATGATGTCTGCCGATGTTCATAATGATGATATGATGGGGGGGGCACTCTGATGGTAGTAATCCCCTTAAATCTGTCGCTGATGTGCCAGGCACCTCCCCTCCAGGGTGACCTCACTTCCGGTTCCTATTCACATACAGAAGAACCAATATCACCTTCATGTTCTGACAGTCATGGGTGCCTATGAGCCTGGTCCATCCTGTGTCCTCCCTCCGGCCTCTACACCCTCTTTATCGAGGGAGTCCAACCTGAGGGACAGGGTGTGCTGACTAGGCTTCCGCCAGTGAGTCAACTGGATAGGGGACAGATTATTAATCTGTCCGCATACCAATTGAACAACCTTGAATACAATGTCCTCAAAAAGGGTTTATCTTTTGTTCCTACCAGTAGATTCAATTGTTTCAACTGGGTAAAGGACGTGATCTATACGGTAGGAAGTTGAAATGGAAAAAATTATTCGCTAAGTGCAACAAACAAGAGTGTAAAATGCTTGGACTGGAGGAGGACATAGATTGTTTTCAGGCTATGGCAGACCTAGTGCAACACGATAACAGGTGTAATGAAATGAGGGTTGTTCCCCTTCACGGGACATAGGGGGCATCTTTTTGCTGTTCCTCTTATCACTGAGGTCATGATTGTTGATATCTTTATGAGCCTTGTTGAAAGGGCTCTGAAAAAAATCCCCTGCACGAACAGAGACTTACTCAGTCATTTAGGACCGGACGAGATGGCCACTCTGATCAAACTGGAGAAAGAGGATGGCCTCATCATTAAAATATTGGATAAGGGCTGGAATCTGGTTCTAAAGGATCATAATAAGTATTTTGAGATGTATTATCGGATTTTTGAACGGTAAGGACACCTATGAGGTCTTGACACCTTCAGTTGAGGCCAAAAGTATTGACACCTCTGCAATTCTGTCAGATAATACTCAGTTTCTTCCTGAAAATGATTGCAATCCCACATTCTTTGGTATTATTATCTTCATTTAATTTTTCTTCAATTAAAAAACTCAAAAATAATTGTCCTAAAGCCAAATTGGATATAATTGCACACCAAATATAAAAAAGGGGGTGGACAAAAGTATTGGCACTGTTAGAAAAATCATGTGATGCTTCTCTAATTTGTGTAATTAACAGCACCTGTAACTTACCTGTGGCACCTAACAGGTGTTGGCAATAACTAAATCACACTTAGGAGAGCCAGTTGACATGGATTAAAGTTGACTCAACCTCTGTCCTGTGTCCTTGTGTGTGCCACATTGAGCATGGAGAAAAGAAAGAAGACTTGAGAAACCAAATTGTGAGAAAGCATGAGCAATCTCAAGGCTACAAGTCCATCTCCAAAGACCTGAATGTTCCTGTGTCTACCGTACGCAGTGTCATCAAGAAGTTTAAAGCCCATGGCACTGTGGCTAACCTCCCTAGATGTGGACGGAAAAGAAAAATTGACGAGATATTTCAACGCAAGATTGTGCGGATGGTGGATAAAGAACCTTGACTAACATCCAAACAAGTTCAAGCTGCCCTGCAGTCCGAGGGTACAACAGTGTCAACCCGTACTATCCGTTGGCGTCTGAATGAAAAGGGAATGTATAGTAGGATACCCAGGAAGACCCCACTTCTTACCCCGAGACATAAAAAAGCCAGACTGGAGTTTGCCAAAACTTACCTGAGAACGCCTAAAACGTTTTGGAAGAATGTTCTCTGGTCAGAGGAGACAAAAGTAGAGCTTTTTGGGCAAAGGCATCAACATAGAGTTTACAGGAGAAAAAAAGAGGCATTCAAAGAAAAGAACACGGTCCCTACAGTCAAACATGGCGGAGGTTCCCTGATGTTTTGGGGTTGCTTTGCTGCCTCTGTCACTGGACTGCTTGACCGTGTGCATGGCATTATGAAGTCTGAAGACTACCAACAAATTTTGCAGCATAATGTAGGGCCCAGTGTGAGAAAGCTGGGTCTCCCTCAGAGGTCATGGGTCTTCCAGCAGGACAATATATATAAGGTAACTTCGGCACACGAGAAAAATTGAGTGGTTGAAACCGTTATGATGCAAGCAAATGTCTTTTTATTTTTATCAGTCCAAAAACAAACGTTTCGGCCGAGGCCTTTTTCAATGCGACTGATACTGAAAAAAATCAAAATATATACAATAAACAAAGGTTTACATGATCATTCATCATAAAATTCAGATAAGCCTGTTCTGTCTTATTGATCTAAACATAGTTCCACATGGAGCTTTATCATAAGTGACACATATTGAAAATCAAACAATGTATACACACAACTAGGAACTTTACCTAGGGAAAATCAAAAGATAGCGTGCATTGTTTTGGAATGTTCGCTTTCCGCTACAGTGATCGCGGTTCTAAAGAGATGGGATACATCTTTATTAAAGATCATAAATGAAAACATGCATAGTGTTCTGTGAGAGTGAATTAATTACCATGCATACATAAAGGTGATTGAATAATCACAGTGTGACGTTATCCTCCTATGTTGTGTGGGTAACACGTATATTGAGCTCACTGGGTAACCGGACCTGCGGTATAGTATGATATAGGCATTATGAGAAAGAGGGTATACAAGGATTGACATGACCTGGAAATTTTATCCAAAAATCATACCTAATAAGACTCAATATCTTGAGACTGTACGTACAGTCTCAAGATATTGAGTCTTATTAGGTATGATTTTTGGATAAAATTACCAGGTCATGTCAATTCACTCTCACAGAACACTATGCATGTTTTCATTTATGATCTACTATATAATTGCCGTAGGCATTTTCGTGTCGGCCCCCGAAAACGCCGTGGCTATGTCACGCTGTGACGTCACCACGCGCGAGCAATGGCCGCTTCGCGGCCATTGCGAGTCGCTGGCCGAAAATAGAACCAGAGGCTCGGCTACAAAGTTAGCGATTTACCGCTCAGGCAGCGACTCGCAATGGTCGCGGCCATTGCGAGTCGCTGCCTGAGCGGTAAATCGCTAACTTTGTGGCCGAGCCTCTGGTTCCATTTTCGGCCAGCGACTCGCAATGCGAAGCGGCCATTGCGAGCACTCAGCCCCAATAAGTATTGAACACCCCCCAAAAAGTATTGAACACACCCCAATAAGTATTGAACGCGTCACAATAAGTATTGAACGCGCCCCAAAAAGTATTGAACGCGTCCCAATAAGTATTGAACACACCCCAATAAGTATTGAAAGCGCCCCAATAAGTATTGAAAGCCCCCAAAAAGTATTGAACGCGCCCCAAAAAGTATTGAACACACCCCAATAAGTATTGAACGCGCCCCAAAAAGTATTGAACGCGCCCCAAAAAGTATTGAACACGCCCCAATAAGTATTGAACGCGCCCCAAAAAGTATTGAACGCGCCCAAAAAGTATTGAACGCGCCCAATAAGTATTGAACGCGCCCCAAAAAGTATTGAACGCGCCCCAAAAAGTATTGAACGCGCCCCAATAAGTATTGAACGCGCCCCAATAAGTATTGAACGCGCCCCAAAAACTATTGCTATTAATGCTATTAATAATGTTATTAATGCTATTATTAATGCTATTAATGCTAATAATAATGCTATTAATGCTATTAATAATGTTATTAATGCTATTATTAATGCTATTAATGCTAATAATAATGCTATTAATGCTATTAATAATGTTATTAATGCTATTATTAATGCTAATAATGCTATTATTAATGCTATTAATGCTATTAAGAATGTTATTAATGCTATTATTAATGCTATTAATGCTAATAATAATGCTATTAATGCTATTAATAATGTTATTAATGCTATTATTAATGCTAATAATGCTATTATTAATGCTATTAATGCTAATAATAATGCTATTAATGCTATTAATAATGTTATTAATGCTATTATTTATGCTAATAATGCTAATAATAATGCTATTAATGCTATTAATAATGTTATTAATGCTATTATTAATGCTATAATGCTAATAATAATGCTATTAATGCTATTAATAATGTTATTAATGCTATTATATGTAATTGCTAATATAATGCTATTATTGCTAATAAGTTAATAATGCTAATTAATAAATGCTATTAATGCTATTAATAATGTTATTAATGCTATTATTAATGCTAATAATGCTATTATTAATGCTAATTAATAATGTTATTAATGCTATTAATAATGTTATTAATGCTAATAATAATGCTATTAATGCTATTATTAATGCTATTAATGCTATTAATTAATGCTATTAATGCTAATAATAATGCTATTAATGCTAATTTTGCTATTAATGCTATTAAAATATAATGCTAATAATGCTTAATAATGAATTAATGCTATTATTAATGCTAATTAATGCTATTAATATAATGTTATTTATTATGCTATTAGTATTATTTAATGCTATTAATGCTATTAATAATGTTATTAATGATATTATTAATGCTAATAATGCTATTATTAATGCTATTAATGCTATTAATAATGTTATTAATGCTATTATTAATGCTATTAATGCTAATAATAATGGTATTAATGCTATTAATGCTGTTATTAATGCTATTATTAATGCTAATAATAATGCTATTAATGCTATTAATAATGTTATTAATGCTATTATTAATGCTAATAATGCTATTATTAATGCTATTAATGTTATTAATGCTATTATTAATGCTATTAATAATAATAATAATGCTATTAATGCTATTAATAATGTTATTAATGCTATTATTAATGCTATTAATGCTATTGATAATGTTATTAATGCTATTATTAATGCTATTAATGCTAATAATAATGCGGTTAATGCTATTAATAATGTTATTAATGCTATTATTAATGCTATTAATGCTAATAATAATGCTATTAATGCTATTAATAATGTTATTAATGCTATTATTAATGCTAATAATGCTATTATTAATGCTATTAATAATGTTATTAATGCTATTATTAATGCTAATAATAATGCTATTAATGCTATTAATAATGTTATTAATGCTATTATTAATGCTATTAATGCTAATAATAATGCTATTAATAATGTTATTAATGCTATTATTAATGCTAATAATGCTATTATTAATGCTAATAATAATGCTATTAATGCTATTAATACTGCTATTACTGCTAATAATAATGCTATTGCTTATATTATTGCTATTGATGATGCGATTATTATTTAAAAATCTTTAAAAAAACAATAAACATATTTTAGATACCCGATGCATTTGCATCAGGCTAACAGCTATAACTACTATAATCAAATTAATGCACGTTCTAGAATCCCGATGCATTTGCATCGGGCTCACAGCTAGTCTTTAATAAAGATGTATCCCATCTCTTTAGAACCGCGATCACTGTATGATGAATGATCATGTAAACCTTTGTTTATTGTATATATTCAATTTTTCTCGTGTGCCGAAGTTACCTTATATATATTGCATTTTTTTCTTCTGAGCACCGAATGAGTCAGTGAGCCAGGATATACTGGACAATTTCCAGCAGGACAATGACCTAAAACACACTTCAAAAAGCACTAGAAAATGGTTTGAGAGAAAGCACTGGACACTTCTAAGGTGGCCAGCAATGAGTCCCATAGAACACCTGTGGAGAGATCTAAAAATGGCAGTGTCGAGAAGGCACCCTTCAAATATCAGGGACCTGGAGCAGTTTGCCAAAGAAGAATGGTCTAAAATTCCAGCAGAGCATTGTAAGAAACTCATTGATGGTTACCGGAAGCTGTTGATCGCAGTTATTTTGGCTAAAGGTTGTGCAACCAAGTATTAGGCTGAGGGTGCCAATACTTTTGTCTGGCCCATTTTTTGTCTGGCCCATTTTTGGAGTTTTGTGTGAAATCATCAATGTTTTTCTTTTTGCTTCATTCTCTTTTGTGTTTTTTCATTGAAGACAAATTAAATGAAGATAATAATACCAAAGAATTTGTGATTGCAATCATTTTCAGGAAGAAACTGTGTATTATCTGACAGAATTGCAGGGGTGTCAATACTTTTGTCCACAACTGTATGACACCTATGAGGTATTTGGGAGTATATGGAGAGGTTGTTGGAACTCTTGGAGTATGCGAGGGAGGGGGGCCTCATATCCAAGAATGAATATGATTTCATTAAGCCAGTCCACCCAGTGATCTCAACCTTTTATGCCCTTCCCAAGTTGCATAAGGGCTTAGAGACACTAAAGGCCGTGTCATACGTGTCAATGTCGCTAGCGACATCGCCGAAAAGTGACGCATCAGCGATGCCGCTAGCAATATCGCAAGTGCGTCGTGCTGTGTGACAGCGCGACGCACTGCGATTTATCACTGGTCGCAGGTTGACAGGTTTACGAGGATGAACGTAAACCTGTCAATCTGCAACCAGCGATTAGGCTGGATCGCACCGTCTGACACCACAATAGGGATGTTGGCGACGAACCAGCCTATACTGCAGCATTGCTGCGGATCACTCGCTGGGTTGATCCCAGCTCAGCGAGCAATGGCTGCGCCCACATCGCTGCGGCGTCACTCGCAACATGTTGCCGTGTGACACCAAGGCTGCGATGTCGGAAGCAACCGCGCACCTGCACATTGCTTCCGACATCGCAGCCTTGGTTGACACGTGTGACGGGGCCTTAAGAGGTAGACTAATTGTCTCAGTGGTAGATTTGTGTACCCAAAACAGTGAAATCTACGTGGATATGATCTTACGCCCATTTGTAACAGCACTACCATCCTATACACACAATACAGGCGATTTGGACAGTGTCCTACTGGAGGAGGATACCATACTGGCCTCGATAGATGTTGAGGCTTTGTACAGCAGTATGTCACACGATCTAGGAAGATGTGCTGTTGAGTATTACCTCAATACGAGGGCTAACGTGTACCACAGTCATAATATCTTTGTTGTTGATCTTCTGAAATTTGTGTTGTATCATAATACCTTCCTCTTCTACAGGAAGTACTTCCATCAACTCAGGGGGACCGTGATGGGGTGTTCCTGTGCCCCATCGTATGTGAATCTCTTCGTGGGTTGGTGGGAGGAAACTGTAGCGCCCCTATGGCTAGGCGCCACAGGGAGGTACTGCACCCCAAATAGAAGGTGTAGTGCCTCTGTAGCTAAGGGTTTGGGATTGTGCTTATGGAGTCTGTATTAGCACCCAACACTAGGCCACCTTAGAATAGGGGGGACTGATATATAGTAAGTCCCAGGCGGTGGAGCCTAGGTTAGAGTAGGAAAATCAGGAAGTAGAGTTTTTAGTCAGACAGTTCTGGGAAGGCAGTCAGTTAGGACGTGCCTGAGAGCTGAGTGACAGAGGGATCACCCATCTCCAGGAGGGTGACCCGGGACAGAAATGGACGAACCAGCACCGGTTGGAGCCGGCTGGTTAAGTCTGGGGAAACACCGGCAACACAGAAGCCGAGGTGGTCAGCGGTTCATCCCTGACCGTAAACCGACGAGCCGCGGGCCCTTAAAAACTGGGTAGCCGTAGGCACCACAAGACGGTACCTCACTCCTCAGGCCCATAATCGGTCCAAGACTACGAAGGTAACGGCCTGGATTCCGGTGGTGGGAGAGTGTGCATTCCTGCTGCTCCCGTCCGTACCGGTCAAGGAAAATCCGTACCTAACCGTACAAGACCAGGGGACTGGCGAGAGAGCTCTGCGAAGGTGGTTAAGGACAGAGAGTAAGATAAAACTTTGGCCCCAAAAGATATAAAGAGAGAAACATCTTCAGACTCCATAGGGGCTCCCTGAACCCGCAGTTCCGTCCCCGTTCTTCCAGACTTTACCGTGTCCTGTATAATATCTGCCGGTACCAGTAAAGGTACCTTTACACGCCGCTACCAAAGGTTAGAAACCACCGGGTGTCGCTCGTGCATGCGCGCGTTTCAACGGTTCCTAATGGTACCCGATACCGCATTTACACGCCGCTACAAGATGCTCCACAGTAGGCTTTTTCTATCCCTGGAGGCACCGACGGGTGCCGCAGGTTACCTTCTGTAGAGCACCTTCCCTCATTTACACGCCGCTACCACAAGGGAATATGGGCGGACCTGGGGCAGCAAGGACAACACATAGGCTTGCCACAGTCCATCATGCCGTGCCCAAAGGACAACCATTGGCCAACACAATACTGTTCTGATTGGGCACGGCGCGAAGGGCGGAGACGTGACATAGTAGTGTTTGGATTGTCACACGGAATAAGCGCTTGGGACATGGCGGAGTGTGCCGATATTCAGCTAGGGGATGCTCATGCGTCACACAGGAGCGGTTTACAGTCACACACTCCGTGCGTATTTAAAATTAAGTGTTGGGTTATGTGTGCATAGTAAAAGTGTTTGCATTGTCACACGGAATAAGCGCTTGTGACATGGCGGAGTGTGGCGATTCTGCTGGGTCACGCTTAGGCGACACACAGGAGCGGCTTACATCACACAGTCTGTGCGTTTTTTAAACTAAGTGTTGGCCTATGTGTGCGTCTGGATAGCAATGTGTGAATACAGCCTCAATCCAGATCGCATATGTGGGAACAGATGTCAATGGCCTTGAGCAGCTCACATGCCACATGTACATAATGTGTGCGTCTGCACATGTGCTGCACTACTTACTTAAACCCACATGACAGACAATATTATGTGCTGCATCAATGTGTTGTGTCCTGGTGACCCTCTGCCTATGGCAAACCACAAGGGTTCTGTACACACGTGTCACATAGACTGTTGCCCAAATACCTTCACATAGCTCATGCCCGCACATATTGTGTGTCATACCCAGCCATAGGTGGCAATGTGTGTGACAGCACTGGCCACAACCCAAACCTTCATCACACTGCCCTCCATCCCCAAGTAATCAGGCTCACACAGAGTAATTTGGATCCAAGAATAAAAAATTTTTTTTTTTTTACACACATGAATTTTGAAAATAAAACACAGATACAGAAAGGAAAGACAATGGACATTCAAACATCATGTTACATTGTAAACACATAATATAATTTTGTGAAAACAAAACACAAAAAAGGATACAGTGTGCAGCACCCACATAACACAAATAAAACCTAAACTAACTAACTAACTAAAACCTGTGCACACAATTAAATAAACAAAAGAAAACACCATGGTGCAGCAACCCTGTGGTTTGCACCATGGCCACCATTTTAGGAGGAACCAGAACCACCCACACTAGATGTGCTGGTTCTGCCAGCCCACTGCCCCAGGGCCATTAAAGTAGGAGCAGTATGCATCTCTACTGTCCCTGGCCTCCTGCTGAGTGCGACCATGGCTCAGCCGCTGGAGTGGCGCCACACCATGGTCGTCATCACGCCAAGCCCCTGGACGAACCTCCCCTGTTGTGGCGTCTGCATTATCTACAGAACCTCCTGGCGTGTATGATGCTCTATCCCTACGACGCAGGAAGTTATGCAGCACACAGCAGGCCAGCACTACCGCGTCAATAGACTCCAGTTTCATATGCAGAGGCGTATGAAAAACCCGGAATATATTCGCCATGATCCCAAACGCATTTTCAACCACACGCGGGCCCGGGATAGCCGGTAAGGGTCCTCTGGGGATATGGCCGCAGTAGGTGTTCCTAAAGTGGGAACGCTTCATCCGCCACAAACGCAAAGTTGAGATGATGGCTCGTCTCTTCATTTGAGGGTAGGTTCAGCGCACCGGTCCTTAGTAGTTGTGCCAAGGAGAAGTGTGCGAACACCCCCCCATCTGAGATACGGCCGTTCATTTCAACGTCCACGTAGAATAACTCATAGTTCGCATCCACCAGGGCCATGAGGACTATACTAAAATACCCTTTGTAATTATAATACAAAGAGCCTGAGTTGGGGGGTTTAGTAATCCTCACATGCTTACCATCCAATGCCCCGCCGCAGTTTGGGAAGTTCCACCGGCTTTCAAAGCCTCGACCTACTGCCATCCATTCTGAGGCTGTTCGTGGCAACTTTATGAAGGATGGCCGCAGAGCACTCCAGATGGCCTCACACGTCTCAGGGATCAGGCGGCTCAGCAGTGACAGGGATACACTTGACGTGTATGTGAGGGAGGTCCTTGACTGCCCTGTAGCCAGGAACCGCAAAGTAATAGCCAACCGCTCCTCAGCTGATACTGATCGACGCATGATAGTGTCCTGACGAGCTATCAGTGGCCCCACGCGCTCCAAAAGGAAGGTGAAAGAGTCCTCCGACATACGGAGGTAGTTTTGGTAATCATGCGGATTGTTATCCTCCAGCTCACGCACCAGCTGCATGTGGCCCCGGGTCTCCCGGAGGCGAAGCCAATCCCGGCTCCACAGCCGCCACCGTCTGCGTCGCATCAACCTTTGATATCTATCCTCCATCCACAGTTGCTCTTCCACCAACGCAAGAGCCACGATAACATGTCGATCATGTATATTCTGCATCTTCGGTATCAGCACCTGTATATGATAAACAAAATCATTAGTACATACAGCAATATGGTGAGATGTTTGCATGTAAAGAAAGCCACACAATACTTTGATTACACACTAGTGCAAAGCAGATTTAATAGCTCATGTGTGCACAGCACACATCCTTGGGAACCTTGCAAGGCCATCACCCACAAGTGGTCGCTAAACAAACAGAACATGCTCACTGATCCGGGCCGCCCATCCTTCTACACTTTGTGGCGTGGATGAAAGTAACACATCTGGACATATCTGTGTTAAAAAGGGACATGTGTCACCACAAAGATCGGCTATACATGTCACACAAACAATGTAGCATACCATATATTTACACTTCAACAGCCAGTCAGTATCAACGTACCACAGCCTTGCAGGGTGAGTAATCACAGATGACACGAACCAGATTATAAATGGCTCATCCAGTAGAGAATTCGGCCCACATGTGTTTGTAAGGCGGCCGTCACACGGAACGATATCTTGCCCGATATCGTTTAAGCGATCTCCTTTTTGATCGCTTAAGCGATATCGGGCAAGATATCGTTGCATGTAATCAAGCGATTTACGATGGTAAATCGCTTGATCGTGACATCGCTGATCTGAGGTTCGGTTCTCAGATCTAGCGATGAACGATGCAACGATCTGCATCATCGTGGTGTATAACACCACGATGATCCATCTCCCAGCGACCGCGCCTATGCTGGGAGATGGTAACTATGGTACACGTCGGGTAACTAAGCGACGCGCGGCGCCTAGTTACCCGATGTGTACCATAGTAACGAGCGAGATCGCGGCTCCGCATCGCTGGTGAGTCTGTCTGTGTGACATCTCACCAGCGATGTGAGCGATATTGTAAGCGATCGCGCGTGCACGTGATCGCTTACAATATCGCTAAAGATATCTCACCGTGTGACGGCCGCCTAAGGGGGAGATCCACATCTACTCATTCTCTGCTGCCTCACGCCTCAAATCTATGTCTGATCCTAGCCATGTTGGTCCCAGTGTGTGTTCACCCCAAGCAGTATGATATTTTCTGTTCATTGCCCATCTGTACGACATTACACTCTACATTCCAGCAGCCATTATCCTGCATGGCGAATGGAAACAAACACACAAATTTGTCAACTACAATATGCTAAAGTATGGGCAACACGTGAAAAATACAGCAGCATGCTACGCTACTGTAGTCACCAAACTAACATCACATGTGCGGCCGATACAGTAGCCTATTGCGTTACCCAAGCCAATCATGCGCCTCAGCCCGCCACGCCGCTACATCCATGTCTGCACACAAATACTTACTTAATGACTCTGGGCAGCAAGCGTAACGTCCTTCCAGCCCGAACTGCTTTTCAATGAGCACAAACCAATCAGGACGCTTCAATGATACCTAATCAGCTAGCGCTAGGGGTGTTCACAGGTGTTGCCTGCTAATGTGCCTAACTGGTGTGTGCTGATTGGTGTGGGTGAGTATAAATTTCCGGCAATGTCGACCAGCCCCTGTCCAGACGTCCATGTGCATTGAGCTAGTGGTGTCCAATGATCCGTTCTCTGTTGGTCTGACGGTAAGTTTTCTCACGTTTTTTCCTCGCCATGCGTTTTCTAAATAGCGCTGATGCGTCTGCCACATGCCGCTTAGGCTCTGTGTGAGGCAGCAGGTAGCACCATGTGCTTCATGTATATATTGCGTTCATAATAGGGTAAAGCCTTGCTAACTATAGGCAGTATGCATGGGCAATTCGTTATTTAAACATGGTGATGTATTCCATACATTGTAGTGTTGTTTGTAGGGCATGTATCAGGGGCTGCTTGGCCACTGTAAGTCAGGGTTACATTATCGCCCTGCAAAGTCTGAAAGTGAGGGCTGGGGGGGAGGTGTGTTGCCTGTCATAGTGTTGGGTGTCCATGGGTGGAAGGGGGAGTGGAGGATGTTGTTGTGCGCAAGCCTCTGCTGTTGTGTCAGACAGGCAGACATAATTTTCCGCAGCCCATACCTTTGACATGGTGCGACGGACCTAGATGACGGTTGTCCCACCAGGCCAGGTTCCAATTGGGCCCCTGCCACCATGGTCCCTCTCCCCCTGTTTGTAAATGTTGTGAAAAGAAAAATAGGGAGGGGGACAAGAGGCGCAATAGTGCCCTATCACTAGTGACACTTGTGTATGCTGGTGGTGCTATGAAGCTGCTCACCTGGTCCAGTTGTGATCCCCACAACAGGTTTGAAGGCGTTTTTGGAAACTGTGTTCCAGCTGCTGCAGGACCTCCACCGACCACTAAATGGTGGTTTGAATCCAAGGCAATGATGGGAGTGCTGGTGTGTAACGGTCCACGCTGCTGTGGTATGGATAAACTCACCAAAGAGCCAAGATAGTTACCATCCTTTATTTCCTCCTCTCTCCTACGCGTTTCAGCGCCACACCCGGCGCCTTCCTCAGGGACATCAATGGGCTGCGGAAAATTAATTCCCATCAATGTCCCTGAGGAAGGCGCCGGGTGTAGCGCTGAAACGCGTAGGAGAGAGGAGGAAATAAAGGATGGTAACTATCTTGGCTCTTTGGTGAGTTTATCCATACCACAGCAGCGCGGACCGTGACACACCAACACTCCCATCATTGCCTTGTTTGTAAATGTTGGCTTACCTTGTTTTTTGGGTTTAATCATCGTGGCCCCATTTGCCTTTGTGAACATGTGTAGTGAAACATATCCTTCCAAACATGACAACCGTAGCTGATATATTGCACATGGACAAAGGGTGTCCCACATGCAAACTTACATGTTGAACACATGTTGCCCGCGCCAAAACACATGCATATATCCACTCAATATAGTGTGTATTTAGCATGCATGCCTTATATTTCCCCTGCTTGCTGATTTTTTTTTCTGACACACACAGATGCCTGAAGGGTACGTGGAGTTTGTTACCGAGCTTCTCACCATGTATCAAGGACACGAGTGCCTGTGGCACACAGCGCTGCCCGAATATTGAGACCAGGCAGCGCGGGCAGCGGCCTACAAGCCTCTTGTCGATTTGGCCAATCGCATGTACCCCAAAGAAGGAAAGAGGTGGGACGCGGGGCAGATAGCAGACAAGATAAAGAACATGCGCGCAGCATTCACGCGGGCTCATAATGATTACATGAAGCGTTGGTCGGGGGCTGGAGGTGAGAAGGTACGTAAGCCAAAATTATGGTACTATGACCTCCTCACCTTCACCCTCGGCCACGCGAGCCCGCGTGAATCGCGGAGCAGCGAGCCCCACCCCGCGTCCCCTGTAGGCCCTGCCCAAGACCCGTCTGCGCCGCAGGAGGTGGGTAATTGTGTTAGGGTGGTGGTCCACCATGTTTGCTCCACAGGTGTGCTTGTCTGCATGCTTTTCCAAAACACACTTCTATCTTTGTAGGAATTTCCTTTGTAACCATGTCTTTATTGGGTATGTGCCCTCAGGGGCTTTGCTCTAAATTTGTGAACTCAACCAAAACAGACCTTCTCCCTGTCCGTTACAATAAACTACCATGGCTGATTTGTGTATTGGGTCTCATATTATCCACAATGTTGATTATGTGTAGTTTATCTTAGTCCCATCAACATATAGTAACAATGTAAACCAGACATGTGTCTGGCCTTTGGCCCATGTAGTGTATGTTTAAATCATGAACAACATTGTTTAAATTAGTTCAGAAGGTAAGGCTGAGGCACATGGCCTAGCAGCTTATTAAAGGCAGCATAAATCTCCTGTGGTCACATACCTATTTTTGGTTGACCCCTAGTTAAGTTAAACGATGTATGTTTATGGCCAATTCAGTTTGATGGCTCAGGTGAGTATACATCAGACGTGCATTTCTTAGCCATGCAAACCTTGATCCTTTGAGTTCTCTGTTGGGTGGCTGGGTGCTGGTGTGTTGTGTGGTGTAGGGGATAGTGTTGGCCTGTGGCCAATTTACATCAATGATGCTGCTTAGTGGTATTGATTCTTGTTTTTTTTTCTTTTCTTTCCACAGGCCCCTGAGCAGCCCGGCTCCATTGAGGAGCATGACACTGGTGAGGCTCGCCCAACACCATCAGCGGGCGAGCTGGTGGGCGGAGCTAGTGATGTGGACCCGGGCCAAAAGGGTCCTTTTGGACGAGCAACGGACCCACATCTCCAGTTACGCCCTCCACGCCAGCGACATGCTCAACAAGATGGAGCTGGAGCAGAGGATGATCGCTCAGCGGGTCATCGATCGTGTCCTTGAGGCGGGCGTAGATGGGGCCCTGCAATGGGAGTGTAGTATACCACCACCCCAGAAACACACCCCTTGGCCCATTGCGCCCGCCACACAACAACACCGGGTGAGGAGACCACCCCGGCCACGTACCCCAACTCCC
>JARQOC010000003.1:317996750-318051169 GCA_033576535.1 Allobates femoralis
CCCCACGAAGACGTTCCAGAAGATCGGGACACTCAGGCAGGGCGGGGCTACCATGAGAGGGGGGGTTGAGGCATTGTCTGAGCCAACAGAGGATGATGAGGACATGGGACACTACTAGCCAATGCAATGAATTGGCCGTCTGGACTGATTTCCTTTTTGTAAGGCACATTAGCCATTTTGATTTATCAGTGGATTGTTGTGAATATTGTGCCCAATTTGGGCTGGCACATTTGTTTTTTATTTTTTTTGGATTGTTCTGAAAATAAATATTACTTTATTACAACATGTGGCTCAATAATTTGCCGACAACCAACACAACTGTGTTGACTGGGTGTATGTTTGTGGGCAACATATAGGGGACATTATCCACACATTGTGGGCAATGGCGGGAGTGCAGGAACACAATGTGCCCTGGTAACATCTAGTAATACATCAAAGAGGTCTACTAATCTGGGCCACACAGTTATGGGCTTGACATGTTTGTCAGCACAACATGTGTGTAGTGACATCAAGGAACACACATAATTTGTAAGTAAAAATTTTATTTACACTAAACATGTGTGACACTCAGTGGCCACAATGGTGTTTGAGGGTAGGAGTAGCCACAACACACTCCCCATGGTCCCAATGTGGGACACTATATGAAAAGAGGCCAACAGGGTAGCCACAACACAGTCCCTACAGTCCCAATGTGGGACACTATAGAAAAGAGGCCAACAGGGTAGCCACAACACAGTTTCTACGGGCCCAATGTGGGACACTATAAGAAAAGAGCCCAACGGGGGCAAAAACAACAACAAAAAAAATGCCAACATGGCAACACAAAACATTTTTTGTCCAACAAGGACAACAGTCCTTCAGGGCAGGTTAGCCCATTCATGTGTGGGGGTTCTGCCACATCATGGGAGGCCTCCATGTTGTTGCTGGAGGGCAGCCAGCATGGCACCCAACCGGGCCAGGTCTTGGAGTCCGCGTCGGTGTGCCCGGTGTAGCCGTCTGGAGAACTCATGGTGGGCCCTGATGACGTCCTCCATCGTAGGGACACCTGTATTGTGATGAAAATCAAATTTACATTCTAATAGTCCCTATGGGGGTTTCCTATGTTAAAAAAACAAATATGCTCCTTACCCTCTGGCTCAACCTCATCATCACTATCAGGGGGTGATGGGGAGGCACTCAGACTCCACCCGGCAGCTCCAGCACGCTCTCCATCTGCACAAATGGGTGAACAAAATTTTCAACAAACTGGGTGCAAATCCTAATGACCAGAAAACTCAACACTGATTACAGTGTGCAGGGCATAGCCCACAACAAAGCACACTTACCACCATAATCCTCGCAGGCTGGCACAATTGCTGCCTGAGGCATGTCCTCCTCCGGGCCAGCAGGGGATGCCAGCTTATCCTCCGGCCCTGCTGGATGTTCATCATCCTCCGCCGGCGGCCCTGATGGGGAAGGCATCTCCTCCTCCTCCAGCCCTGCTGGGTCTTCCTGCTCCTCCTCCACAGGCCCTTCTACTGAGGGAAGCTCCTCGTCCTCCGGCCCTGGTGTGGAGGGCACCTCCTCCTCCTCATGCCCTGGGGACGGGCTATTCCCTGGTGGGGATGAGGTGCCAGCAGCCTCTTGAGGCGGTGGGGTTGGTCGGCCACCTGCGGGTAGTGTCGGGGGACCATCTTCAGATGACGAGTCTGCGACATCTGTATTTGAAAACACAATCATCGAGATTTCAGAAGAAGGGTTAAGCACAGAGGTGTTTCCACATTTAGATTGTTGGTCTATGTGTTTCCAGTAGGCCCGATATGGTGTTAGGTCATGTGCTATGCATGTAGTGTGTGTATGAGACAGTAGTATGGTTATTGTCAGGAGAGCAACTAACACTGTGGACTCATCTTTGGGCCAAAAAAACTGAGGTTAAGGCAGACGTGTAGGCACCCCCTCAATATTCTGGTGAATATATGTTACCCCATTGCATGGGTACCGCCGTAGCGCACAGTCTCCTTATAATATGTTTTTTCTACATATGTGTGTAGTTTGGTCCATATACATGGGCAAGTGTGTTTGGGGCAAACAATTACTCACCACGCAGCCTGGCAATCCGGGCACGGATGTCCACTATGCGGCCTGGGCATTTCTGTTTCAGATCTGCTATTTTTTTCTAGATGGCTTTAACGCTCCTCTCAACCCCCAGTTGGTTGAGCAGGGCCCGCTGGATCCGCCTAACGGTGCTGCGATTGTGCAGCCTGGGGTGCCGGTGGTGATGGTGGCCCCAATAGTCATACCGGTCACAACGGTCAATAAGGACCAGTAGCTCCACCATCCCCCACGTTGCAGTGCACTGTGTGGTGGCCATAAACTGTACTGCTGTGTGCAGAGGAGGGGCTGGCACCTTGCAGGCAGAGTGAAACTGAAACCAACGTCATGACGTCAGTACGGCTGCTGGCGGGGCCACACAACATTCAAAGTCGCTCTACGCGCAGTGAGACATGGCAGAAACACTTCTGCACCTACAGTACAAGAACCCAGGGCGGTGCGTAACGCTACCTTGTGCGACGTGTACAGCATTACTCCTTTGTATGTGGTATGAGAATGTGCACACTAAACAGTATATTACCATGCCGCACTATACTTTGGCCTTCCGCTATTGTGTGGCCGCGTAATTGTACTAATGTATCTGATCGTGCATATGGCGTGTATCTCTAGTGCTGAAGTGACAGCTCATCCAAGATGGCGGCCTGTGAAGGGAGAGCCAATCGTAACGCAGGATCTTCCGCCAATGATCGCTGATGGGGCGCGGTATCCCGGAGGGTGTGTCACGCCCCAGGGAGTTCACTAGGTGTCGAAAAAAACCTTCCTGTTCCTCGATTACACGCCGCTACCATAGGGTTTAAACCTACCTGTTTTTGAGCACGGCTGAAAGACAGGTGTCAACAGTGACCGGTGGCAACAACCTAAATTACACGCCGCTACCTCGCGGTGTTTTGATGGTACAAGATACAATTGTCTCCGACACCCGGTGGTTTCTAACCTTCGGTAGCGGCGTGTAAAGGTACCTTTAAAGGACGTTGAAGCTGAAACGGTGTCCATCTTTCTTCCCGCCAGTGCCCGGAGGGCCTCAGCATCCTCGGAGGGGTAAGAACAACTACCCTGGAAACCGTGGGCAACGACCTAGTCTTCTGGAGAACGTCGCTGAGAGACCTACGGGCCCGCTTGCAAGAGACCGCAGAGTCGACCATCCGGCACTGGAGTGCCGAGATGATCCTGGAGGTGGACCGGCGGGCGGAACAGCAGAATGCCCAGCGGCAAGACCTGGAATCGGGGTGACGGTAGCCACCCAGACCGAACACCCGGTAACGCTTCTACCCTCACGGAGCCAGTGGAGCTAGTGAATAATGACCTGAGACCCGAAACCATAATCGCTGAGGAACCCACCACGGGAGACATCATCCGTTTCCCCGAGGAGCCCAAGCTGACGGAGGAGGAGTTGGACGATTATCAGGACAACGAGGTCAGTATCGAAGAGGAGGAGGGTTCGGAGGAGGAAGGAGCCATCGGTGGTGCAGAGGAGGCCAGGCCCCGCGAGTTATGGAGGGCTCCGGTACCAGCAATACAGGTCACATCTGTGGAGAGGAGGGCGATGCAGCCTGCAGCTGAGCGACAGCCTTCCTGGCAACCGGTGGGCCGTCCATGGTCCGCCCAACCAAACCCGGACGACGAGGCTGAGCAGCAGAGGCGTCATGAGGCCTGGTGGGCCAATGAACTGGAGACACGCCAGGCTTGCGTGAATGCCTACAATCAACCCCTGCAACCACTCAACCAGCGGAAGAAAGGAGTGGTGACCATCTTAAATATGAACACTGGGTATGGTTTTGCCCGGGAGGAGGGTCTCTTTCCTGAGATTTTTGTTGGAAGGAGAGACGTGGAGGCCCATGTTCCCCAGGGCCACCCGGACAGGGACCTGTACCGTGGGTACCCCATCACCTATGAGTGCCACGCAGGCCCTCGAGCGTGGTTCGCCATCCGGGTGAGCCGATACTATGAGTAATGAAAAATGGTAACTGCTGATGTACATAGTTATATTTTATGCCTTCTTTACAGCATTTGAAGTAACAGCAAATGAACGTTAATGTACACTGTTTATTTTGCTCATTGAGCCTGATGAGCACTGAATCAGAGACTTGATACCCGGTCCCTGTTAGGCCAATGTGGACTAGAATATAGTTACTGTTATGTTTGCAACATTAAAAGCACAGAACCTCCCGCAAGGGAAGAATACAAGTAATTGTAAAGTTGTTGTTTGCTTAAGGGTTACCCGATTAAATTGAAAATAAAAATGTCAGCTTAATTCATCTGGTTTTAACACCCACGGACGGGTGTATTTCACCAAGGATGTGTGTGCCGCCCCTATGGTTAGGCGCCACACGGAGGTACTGCACCCCAAATAGAAGGTGTAGTGCCTCCGTAGCTAAAGGTTTGGGTTTGTGCTTATGGAGTCTGTATTAGGACCCAACACAACGCTATCTTAGAATAGGGGGACTGATATACAGTAAGTCCCAGGGGGTGGAGGCTAGGTTAGAGTGGGAAAATCAGGAAGTAGAGAGTTTTTAGTCAGACAGTTCTGGGAAGGCAGTCAGTTAGGATGCGCCTGACAGCCGAGTGACAGAGGGATCACCCATCTCCAGAAGGGTGACCCGGGACAGAAAGGGACGAACCAGCACCGGTTGGAGCCGGCTGGTTAAGTCTGGGGAAACACCGGCAACACGAAAGCCGAGGCGGTCAGCGGTTCATCCCTGACCATAAACCGACGAGCCGCGGGCCCTTAAAAACTGGGTAGCAGTAGGCACCACAAGACGGTACCTCACTCCTCAGGCCCATAATCGATCCAAGACTACGAAGGTAACGGCCCGGATTGTGGTGGCGGGAGAATGTGCATTCCTGCTGCTCCCGTCCGTACCGGTCAAGGAAAATCCGTGCCTAACCGTACAAGACCAGGGGACTGGCGAGAGAGCTCTGCGAAGGTGGTTAAGGACAGAGAGGAAGATAAAACTTAAGATATAAAGAGAGGGACATCTTCAGACTCCATAGGGCTCCCTGAACCCGCAGTTACTTCACCGTTCTTCCAGACTTTACCATGTCCTGTATAATATCTGCCGGTACCAGTAAAAGGACGTTGAAGCTGAAACGGCGTCTGTCTTCCTTCCCGCCGTTGCCCGGAGGGCCTCAGCATCCTCGGAGGGGTAAGAACAACTACTCCCCTCATCCATCCTCGCTACCCTGAGGTAAGCTCCACCTGTGGGGAGCTGTACTACACTAAGCTGCATCCCATCACCTCAGCGGCCGGCCTGCAGTGCTGGTATCATTGTTACCAGGATCCACAGGTGGCGTCACGGACTATTAATCCTTGTAAATATTTCCCCCACCAAACAAATGACAGCAAGGGCATGTAACCGGGAACCCGACCACCCGTGATTCCCCGTCACAGCCATCAACCCATCCCGGTGTCCAAGTACCCCTCTCCCTGTGCTCATCAAAACCATCATGTTCAAAGACTGGTGGTAGTCCCGCATTCTCCTCTGGTCCAGATACATATATGTCAGATGCCTCAATATCAATGAGATTGAATTGCGCTTTTCATCTGAAAGTAGTCTCTGTGAGCTCCCATTTCTGGATGTATCTATTAGGAAGGAGGCTGTTGGTTTTTTATATTTACTAGGACTTATCAAAAATGTTGCACTTTTGTGCATTTTTTTTACGCACGCGCTTTCACTGCAAAAGCGCGTGCGTAAAAAGAATCACCATGTCAATTCTTTGCATGTTTCCCTGCGTGCTTTTGCCATAGCCCATATAATAACAGGGGCTTGGGAAAAGTGCACAGAAAAAAGTGCACAAAAGTGCACTGTGTGAAAGCAGATGCGCTTTTTGTCGTGTATGCGCATAAAAAAGCGCAACTGCAAAAAAAGCACAAAAAATGCGCACCGTGTGAATGTAACCTGAAACCAGCCTGTAAGGGCATGTCTATCTGCCGTGTAGAATTGCTTGTATGGGTATTCCTGCCACTAACTGAAATTTAAAATCAAGCTGTAAGTGCGTGTCTAGGACAAAAATCCTGACCTACTGCCTCTGTCTGCTGTGTGGAATTGCTTGTATGGGGGTTAATGTGACTGTGCACCCTCCCTGCTGAAACTCTACATCTTATTGCAACTTTGGTCCTAGACATGCCCTTACAGGCTGGTTTTAAATTGCAGTTAGTGGCAGGAATACCCATACAAGCAATTCTACATGGCAGATAGAGGACATAGGTTATGACCCAGTAGGAGGAGACAACATGGCGCTGGTTACCAGGCTTACAATGCTATGGCATCAGCTAAGGGCTCATTGTTTTCTATGTACTCTGAAGCAGTTTTCTTCTATGCTTTATGCTCTATTCACACTAGTTCTACACATAGCCATGCCATTAGCATCCATTAGCCAATATGCAATTTCACAATTTTCTTGTGTCAGTGTGCAGCAGTATTTTCCCCCTTTTTTTTTTTTTTTTGCATGTCATAATGGCCCCGGGAACGTGACTCCTGACAGCGCTGGAACTGTGCAACAGGGAAGTATAGGCTATTTTTATGGGAGTGAACATGGATAATGAGAAGGGGTTGCCCAAGTAGTGGACAGCCCCTTTAAAAGCTGCTGTCAATTACTGACAGCATCATATTTACTGACTTATTTTCCCTTGGCCCCACTGACACTATTGCAGGGAGCTAATGGCTTAACATGACGACTGGGGCCTGCTGTCTTAAGGCCCTGTCACACATAAAGAGATCGCTAATGAGATCGCTATTGGGATCGCTGTTGCATCACGAAATCCATGACGTAACAGCGATGTCATTCTGTGTGACACGCACCAACGATCTGGCCCCTGCTGTGAGATCGTTGATCGTTACACACTGCTCTGGATCATTCCTGCGTCGTTGTGCTCCCGCTGGGAACGCTACATCGTTGTGTTTGACAAAGATAATGAGCAACAATCTCAATGCTTATACAATGGAGAGAAAATTCACAACGACCTCGGTATAATTCTGGATCGCTAGTGCGTCGTTTACACATCTCTGGTAAGATGCCTGTTTGACATCTTACCAGCGATGTGTAAACAACGCACCAGCGATCTCTGCACATCGTTATCGGGATCGCTGATGCGTCGTTATGTGAGACTGGGCCTTAAATCCTTGCAATCTTCATAGTATAATGTCAATTACACTATATACTGTAATGCTGTAATATTAAATTATAAATATAAAATTATATAACATGAGAGACTGCAGGTTCAAGTCCTCGAAGTGTGCCGCAAAAATAAGAATTTAACGATAAGTGATCAAAAAGGTAAAAAAAAAAAACCCTTCATACTGCTTCATAAACAGAACAATTATTAACAGGTCTCGCAAAATTGCAGCCAGGTCATAGAAGGTGATTGTGTGTGAGCTATAACAAGTTATGACCCGCACTCAAATAGTGAGCAATACATTGTCTTTATGGTGAAAAGCAGCAGGGAAGTTAGAGATGATGTTTTGGTCCAACCTTATGATGTCACCGCTTAACACATTGCCCGGCTCTTGCGGAGCGCAGCGCGAGACCCAGAAGTGGCTGCTATTATAGCCTATGAAGCTTTGTTCCCTGAACGAGGCTCCATATGTTGGATGACTACGTTGGGGAACTTTGTGGAACCTCCATGTGGACTACGTCAGACCTGCTTGGTAGTTTTTTGGGAAATAGATTGGTGAAAGAGGGACGCCTGTCTCTTGTCATTATCATTCTCTTTTTATGTCTTTAAGGTTGCCACTTGTACACAATGTCTGATTCAGTGGAATATGTCGGAATCCGCTATTTTGGACTTATGGCTTTGTAAAAAAAATGGTAAATAATTTGATGAGAAGAGCGAGATTCGGGGTGGGGGTGGTTGTCGAATAAAATATGTTTGTGTATGTTGATTTATCGCTTTACTTAGGAGGTTAGTAATGGGGGCGTTTGATAGATGCCCCCCATTACGATCCCCTGGACATGATGCCAGCTGACATTACACAACTAACATTAGCCCCCAAAAATATGGCGCATTTAATGGAGGTGCCACTTCTGGGGCTGTTCTTTTCAAGCTGAGAAAAGCCCACTAACTATGGACCTTCCCAACCTGACAATACTAGCTCGCAGCTGTCAGCTTTACCTTTGCCGGTAATCAAAAATAGAGCAGAGTCCACACCAGATTTTTAAATAATTTATTAGCCTAAATGAGTCATAGCACCCTTTAATGACACATGAAAGGCACAAAATAGTGCAAGCTTATAATATGTAGGGGAGGTGGGACATGATATAACTGCAAGATATCTATATATTCTGTCTTTCTACCTATTTTCTCCATTTTATCATCTATATTATGTAGCATGGAACATGATCAATGGTCCTATAAATAATTCTAAAATAATAGCTGCTGGAAACAAAACACATGTAGGAAAAAACTCCATGCTTGCATTGCACTTGGATCATGTGTGTGCTGTGCAATTTTTTATCTCACACCCATTAAATAACATTAACGAGTCTCATTAGATATACATGGCCATACACAGCATGCGGTGGTTTTTTCCTCAGCCCGATTCTAGCTGAGGAACAGCTTACAGGTGGCCATGTAAGGAGGAAAAGAAGATCCGGCCATGGATGAGGATTAGATTCCAACGTGTATAAAACTTCACATTCATTATACAAAACTAAAAATAAAAATGAGAAACATAATTAAAGCCTAAAACCTACGTGTTTCGGCAAAGCCTAATTCATGGTTCCATGTTTTTTATTTTGTTTTGTATAATAAATCAAGTTTTATACATTTTGGAATCTAGTCCTCTTCCATCACTGGAGCTTCTTCCTCTCTGTTGGTATCCTTTGCCTGAGCCAGGGTGTCTGTACTGAGCAGGGCTGTGGAGTCGGGGTTCATTTTGGTGCAGTTGGCTAGATTCTGGGAAATTGAGTAGTCAGAGGTTTGGCTTACCGACTCCACATCCCTGGTGCTGAGGATAAGGACTGTACAGTACACATCCATGTGTTGAGCTGACAACTTTCCCTTTTCTATTTATATATGGTTTAATATTGGTGGTGGGAGTGCAATCTGATTTATCGCATTGCACTCGTCTGCAGAAAACGCAATTGGGAGTGTGGCTGTGAACCTAATATGACTTGTATGTAAATGTTTACGTAATCTACTCGACATTTCAGAGATGACAAGTTCCCTTCAATGTGAGTCTATAAGGCCTCATTCAGGTCTCATAGACTTACATTGATAGACTGATTTCTCCATTCACCTTCCACGACAGCATTGGAGGATGTCGTCCACGCCCTATTGGGGGACAGGAACACAGAGAGGTTAAAAGCCCCTCCCCTTCCTCAGTACGCCAGTGTCTTCCTGTCCCCCTTGGGGCATGGAGAGGTTCCAGTGCTGTCAGGCCGGCAGAGGCAGCATTGGGGTGTACTTACAGCCGGGCCAGGGATGGATGTCGGGGGGCGGCCTCCTCCTCCTTCTCGGGGCTCCCATGGTGGGACCATCCGGCCTTCCTGCGTCCTACGGGGCAAAGCAAGCCGTGTATTGCAGCGCCGGAGGCCTGTTCAGCTCTCCGGCGTCTCCCTCCTCCAGCTGCGGTCCCTGGGGCATGCATCAGAGGTTCCTGGATGGCACTTCCTGTTTCGGGCGGTGGCTCCTGTACAGACTAGGCGCGGCTCCAGGGAACCCAGCAGGCCTATCGCGCGCTACTGCCCGTGGCCGGTGACCAGGAGGATGAAGGGAACAGGTGTTCCTCGTTGGGGGCACGGTACTTCTGGACAAGTACCCGCCAGAAGCTACACCCAGGTAAGGCTGATCCCTGAAACATGGAGGGTGATAGGCTTCCACCTCTGCTTCTGCAGAGGCCAGCGTCCCCAAAGCTCATGTAAGTGTTTCTGGGGGTGGTCACAAGGGGTAGAGTTATTTAAGCCCTGAACTCCCACTGGGACCCCCTTCTCTTCCCTTTTTTTCTATAGGGAGACAAGGGCCACCTGTGAAAGGGAGCAAAAACCCGTCCAGGAATTTTGGCTACGGCACAAACTTCCCTCTTCCTACAAAAAGGTGTCGGCCATGACTGACAGTGTTGCCCCATCCCTGCTTGAGGAGCTCCAATCCATTAAGGAAGAGGTGCAGGCTTCTATCTCAGCACTGCCGATTTTTGCTGCAGCTTCCAGGCCTTCCTCTCCGTAAGAGAGGAAGCTCCAGGATTGTGACTCTGTGGATCTCATGGAGGCTGGCCAGAGCTCAGCATCAGAGGACGGCGATGATATTGCCTCTGATGCCTCTGTCCAGATACGAGAATCTGGACACTACTATTTTTCCACGGAGTCCATGGGTGAATTGGTGGACACTGTCCACAGTACCATGGGAGTAGAGTGGTGGAACCCCCTTCTTCTGTGCAGGACTAAATGTTCAGAGGCCTAAAGGCTAAGCGGCAGTTGGGCTTCCCTGTCCATGAGGTCATCTGGGTTCTCATCTGCCAGGAGTGGGAGTCTTCAAAACATCGGCTGCTCACACCATCCGAGTGGTCTGGAGGGTGATGACTTTGTCTGGGAGGTCCCGAAGGTGAATATCCAGGTGGCCGAGGTAGCATATAAGACCGCGTTGCCTTTTGAAGATTCCTCCCAGTTGAAGGACCCCCTTGATCGTAAGATGGAGAGTGTCCTCAAAAACTCCTGGGAGGCTGCAGCTATGTCTTTAAAGGTGAACATTTCCTCTACATGTGTGGGGCTGCTCTGGCAGCAACCATGTAGCAGTTAATCACCTGCACCATGCCTCATGTACCCAGCCGTGGCTGTGGGTTCAATCCTAAGCTTTACATCATCCAAGGCATTATGTATAGGTTACACATGATGGCTGCAGGCTATCCCCCTGGCAGGCCCCGTGCTCTGGTGACTGTGGTCCACTAGCCGTGGGGCGAGGCTTTTAACCAAGTCTCTCTTTAAGTGGATCACCCAGCTGGAAGAATTCCTCGTGCAGGGTACTCCCAGGGAGGAGCTTTGGACTCCATTCCACTTCTGAGATGTGCTACGGGCTTCCTGACCAATGCCTCTGCTGAGTCGATCCGCATTGGTGCCAGGTGCGCAGTGTTGGCTAACACAGCTCACAGGGCAGTGTGGCTTACTTTGTGGAATAAGTAGGTCACGTCTAAGCTCCAGCTGTGTGGCCTCCCCTTTCAAAGGTCTTTTGTCTTTGGTCCGACATTGGATGACATCCTGGGAAAGGTGTCAGACCGGAAAATGTGTCTCCCGGAACAGAAGCCCTTTCGGAGGCAGTCCTTTCGGCCTGAGCGCAGCCAACCCTCCCAACCTAAAGGGAAGGGTAAGTCTGGTCGCTGGGCATTCCAGAAAGGGGCCAAGACCCGTAATATCTTGCTTCCCCAGCAGCGGCATCACCAGCCGCCCCCTAAACAATGCTGCCTTCCCCATTGTGGGGCAGCTCCTGCGGTTTCTGCCACAGTGGCAAGCAATCTCCTCATGCCCTTGGATCCTCTCGACCATTTGGGAGGGTCTGCACTTGGGATTCGAGAGCCAGCCACTCCTTGTCTTCGAGTCCCCTCGCTTCCTCAGGGGGACTCTCACACATTTTTTCTTGTCGGGTCTGCGAGACATGTTGGATTCGGGTGTGGTGTCCCCGGTTCCTCCTGGAGAGGAGGGCCAGGGGCATTACTCCAGGTTGTTTGTGGACCTCCAGAACGCGTATTATCATGTCCCCATTCACCCATCCCACAAGTGCTTTCTGCGATTCGCGATCTCCGAGGCAGGCGAGACGGTCAATTATCGGTTTAATGTGCTGCCCTTCGGGGTTTCGTAGGCCCCCAGAGTTTACCAAAGTCATGGTGGAAGTGGTCGCATTCATCCAGACCCAGGGGATATGTGTGCTTCTCTATTTAAACGATATGTTGGTGGTTGCTCCTTCGGCAGTGGTTCTGCGCACACTGGTCTCCAAAACGTTGGAGATTTTTCAGTCCCTGGGGTGGGTGCCCAATCTTTGGGAATCGGAACGGGTGGCGGCAACCCGTCGTCAATTTTTGGGAGTCTTGCTGGCCTCCTCCAGACAGGCCTCGTTCCTTCCTGCGCTGCGTGCATCTGAACTGCTTCCGGGCAAAGAGGTCGCCCTCCTTGCGGGAAGCAATATCCCTGTTGGAGGCTATGACGGCCTGCATTCAGTCGGTAGCATGAGCTCAGGCTCCTTCCAGTCTGCTCCAGGAACACATACTGAGTTCCTGGGTCAGATGTCAGGATTCCTTAAACTCGCGGGTCCAGAACCCGGGGCGGATGGTCACCTTGCTTTCCTGGATGAATCCCGGACACCTTCGAACGAGGGTGGCCTGGCTGCAGGCTCCTGTGACCTCCGTTCCCACTGCTGCCAGCAGTTCCGGTTGGAGCGCGATGGTGGATCGCACACAGTTCCAGTGGATTTGGAGTCGCTCGGTCAGTCGCCAGTCTTCAAACTTCTGGGAACTTCTGGCAGTGGAAGAAGCGCTTCATGCGCAGCTCACGTTTTCCGAGGTCATCATGTCAAGATCCTGTCGGACACCGTGACTACGGTTGCCTTCTTGCGGCACCAAGGCAATACTCGAGGCTTACACTTGCAGGGGCTGGCAAGACTGATCTTTTCATGGGCAGTACGCCATCTTCTCTCCTCCTCGGCAGTTCATCTGAAGGGAATGGCCAATGTACAGGTAGATTTCTTGAGCCGCACGGAGGTCCACCCAGGAGAATGGTGCCTCCATCCGGATGTATTTTGCTCTCTTACGGACAGGTGAGGTGTCCCTTCGATCGACCTGTTTGCTTCGGGCTCGAATACAAAGGTGCCGCCCTTTTTCTCCCTGAATGGTTCAGACCATCCTCGGGGGCTGGACGCCTTTGCCCTTCCCTGGGCCTTCCGTTTGGTGTATGCATTTCCTCCAATCCCACTACTTCCCAAGGCGTTGGGGACTGATTAGGTTGCCCCACTGTCTCGACCTTCTGTCCCAGGGTCCTCTTTCACCCAGGCCTTCAGTGGCTCTATCTGGCAGCCTGGCTGTTGCAGCCGGGATCCTGAGGACCAAGGGTCTCTCCCAGGGAGTGATCCGCACGCTTCAGCAGGGCTGGCAGCCTGTGTCGCATGCTATTTACGGGAGGGCTGGAATCGATTCCTGTCCTGGTGTGCTCCTTCCATCCCGGCCATGCATCATCCTAATGTGGCCCAACTCTTGGGTTTTTGCAGTGTGGCTTTGATTTGGGGCTTCGGCCGAGCAATCTTTAAGTCAAGGTGTCGGTACTTGGGGCAATTTTGCCCAGGATCTTAATTCCCATTGATGACTCAAGCGTTTTTTTTACTTCTGCTTGGGGGCGGCGTCCCCGGTTCGGCCTTTTGTCCCTCCCTGGGATTTGAAGATTGTTCTCCACGGGTTTTCTCGAAGTCCCTTTGCACCCTTGTTGGCTGCATCCCTTACGTCTCTCTCACAAGGTGGCGTTTTTGGTGGCCATCACTTCTGCTCCAGAGTTGGAGAACTGCAGACACTCTCTGTCCGGGCTCCGTGCCTGTCCGTTGTTCGCATTACGCTTCGGTTGCATTTAGCTTTTCTTCCGAAAGTTGTGTCTGCTTTCCATCGGTCCCAGGTTGTGATTCTACCTTCATTTGGTCAATCTCCTGCTAATGCGGCTGAGGCCGTGTTTCACTCCTTCGATGTTAGTCGGACTGTCCTCCACTACCTTCGAGAGACTGCTTCCTGGAGGTTAGATCAGAACCTGTTTGGTTCAGCATTTTGGGAAAAATACAGGGAAGGACTACT
Organism: Allobates femoralis; assembly: GCA_033576535.1. NCBI lineage: Eukaryota > Metazoa > Chordata > Amphibia > Anura > Aromobatidae > Allobates > Allobates femoralis. Next base: position 318,010,592 of record JARQOC010000003.1, read on the forward strand.
TCCTAGGCTACCATCACTTCCTGGATCACGAAGGTGATCTGTGAGGCCTACTTCGCTCCGGTCCTTGCTCCTCCGGTGGGGTTGAAGGCTCCTTCAACTCGGGCTGCTTCTACGTCCTGGGTGGAGCAGGCTGGAGCTTTATCGGAGCTGATTTGCAGAGTGGCTATGTGGTAGTCTCTCCTCACTTTTTCTCGCCACTATAGGTTAGATCTGTCCTTCAGTCGGGATCTGTCCTTTGGTAGGAAAGTCCTACAGGCAATAGTCCCACCCTGAGGAGTATCGGTGGTATTCCTCCAATGCTATCGTGGAAGGTGAATGGAGAAAACTGCCTTCCACGACAGCATCAGTTTCCCCCCCCTTGTTGGTGTTTGATTCTGGTTTGTATCAGGTAATCCATGGCTAAGGGTGATCTTGGTAAACACTGGAGTACTGAGGAAGGGGAGGGGCTTTTAACCTCTGTGTTCCTGTCCCCCAATAGGGCGTGGACGACATCCTCCAATGCTGTCGTGGAAGGCTCCAAGAAAAGGAATTAACGGTAAGGACTAATTCAGTTTTCTGTCCCCCAACTCCTGGTCCTTAGGAGCCACCAACAGTGCATGTTTTCAGATTTCTTTAGTATTGGACAGGTGATGACTTCAAGGAAAGAAGTAGACATCTTAGGGTATGTGCCCACAGGAAGGTTTTTCTGCGTTTGAGATCAGGTTTTGCCTTGGTTTTATGTATATCTACGCTAATCTAATCCTGAGTTTTTGGTTTCCAGCAAAACCTATGTGATCAGGAAAAGCTTTCACACACACACTTTTTTTTTCTCTATAGAAAATGGAAATACCACAGGTGTTTCCACTTTAGCAAAAGTGCAGCAGAGAATTGACATGCTCATTCTTTCTAAGGCCTCATTCACATGTCCGTGCCTCTGGCACGTAAGCAGTACGTGCCGACACATGATGGAGGCACGGACATACTCATCTGTGTTTCTGCACGGACTGTGTCTCCGTGTGGAGCACATGCGTGTCCATGTGCTCCACACGGCGACAAGTCCATTTTTTTGCGGAGCCACGGACTGCATTTTTGTCTAAACGTCCTGCACACGGATGTTCACACTGTGACATCTGTGTGCACGGACCACAGACAAACCAAAAAAGCCTGCAAATAAACAATTTCATACTCACCCCCCTCCAGCAGTGTCTGCTCCTCTCACTTCCAGTGCCGCTCATTAGGGCTCATGAATTTTCACTTCACTGAGCCCTAGAGCGGCCCGGAAGAGAGGAGCAGCGGCGCTGGAGGGAGGTAATTATGCAGGCGACAGGCTGTCCGTGTGCTATCCACGGCCCCACAGATAGCACACGTGTCAGAAGTCCGTGACACATGTGCACGCCCCGCCCCCAAACAGCCTTGTTCCACACGTCCATGGGGACTCGGATGTGTGAAACCAGCCTAAAACACAGCAAAACCTGAGGTGTTTCCACTTTCTTCACCAATCAAAAACCAATGTATTGGGACAGCTAATCCTAGAATCATAGGTTTTGCTGGAAAACAAAAATGCAGCAAATCCTGTGGTGTTTACACTTGTCTCCAGAGAACAAAAACCAATGTGTGTGAAAGCTTTTCCCTAATAACATAGGTTTTGCTGGAAACCAAAAACTCAGGATTAGATTCGCATAGATTTACATAAAACCAAGGCAAAACCTCATCTCAAATGCAGCAAAACCTTCCTGTGGGCACATACCCTTACTGTGGAGTAACCTGGCGGATCACTGCGGTCACATGATCCAGGAGCGGAGTGACACAGGTGGTGACTGGTAATTATTGTATTACACAATGGCACATAGACTATCCATAACAAAATTATAAAAAAAAAAAAAGCCATGGGGCACATTGTGTCTCTACTCCAAGGCCTTAAGATGCCCCCAGGTCTGCTCTTACAAGTCACCTTTTGGAGACTGCATCTGGTTCTAATGCCCCAAGATGGCACAGACCTCTCTCCCAACATCATTACTCTCCCCTTTTACACACACATGGCAGTGCCATCCATATGAGGGGCACAGCAGACACTACACCCTGGACTGGCACAGAGCTCAGTAGGGATATGGACAATATATTCCCATAATACCAGTGCAGGGCCACACAGGACCAGGCCTTCTCACTGCCAGGACCAGCCGTTTGCCCGGCGGCCATTTCGGGCCGTGTCGCCGCCATTACTGTGCCGGGGAGGCGGTGCCAGGAGGAGGGGCACGGCCAGGAATCCGCCATTACTCGCCTGTGGCTCTGCTGTTGCTCCGTCCTCGCTATTGTTGGATAGCTGGCGATGTCAGGGGAAGGCGACATGCAGGAAGAGACCATGATGGAGGCCTCCGCCAGCGAAGCAGAAGGCAGCGGGCCCGGCGAGGAGCACAAGACCGGCAAGACGGAGGAAGACGAGGGGTGAGCCGTCCGTGTACACGGTGCTGGGCATCACTGGCCGCCATCTGCAGGCCTACACTGGGCAGTGTGAGATCTGAGGCCCGGACACACTGTGCCCCTGCCCTGCTGCACAGGCTGGAAGGTGTCCAGAATCCCTCACATTGTCCTGGCACTGCCTTAGTGCTATGGTAACAATATGCCTTCTTGATGTACCTGCCATCATCTGCCACTGTATGTATCCCAGCCTGCACATGGCTGCCCTGTGAGGGGTGTGCAGGTGGGAAGATGATGGGCTGGTAACTGGAGGACACCCATCTATAGGAGGGCCCATATACCCCAGAAAATGCCAGAGGTTGGATCCCCATCTATAGGAGGGCTCATATACCCCAAAAAATGACAGAGGTTGGATCACCATCTATAGGAGCGCCCATATACCCCACAAAATGCCAGAGGTTGGATCCCCATCGATAGGAGGGCCCATATACCCCAGAAAATGCCAGAGGTTGGATCCCCATCTATATTAGGGCCATATACCCCAGAAAATGCCAGAGGTTGGATCCCCATCGATAGGAGGGCCCATATACCCCAGAAAATGCCAGAGGTTGGATCCCCATCGATAGGAGGGCCCATATACCCCAGAAAATGCCAGAGGTTGGATCCCCATCGATAGGAGGGCCCATATACCCCAGAAAATGCCAGAGGTTGGATCCCCATCGATAGGAGGGCCCATATACCCCAGAAAATGCCAGAGGTTGGATCCCCATCGATAGGAGGGCCCATATACCCCAGAAAATGCCAGAGGTTGGATCCCCATCGATAGGAGGGCCCATATACCCCAGAAAATGCCAGAGGTTGGATCCCCATCGATAGGAGGGCCCATATACCCCAGAAAATGCCAGAGGTTGCATAAGCGTAATAACCACAGCCAAGAACTTTTCACCCTAATCACAAAACCACAACTGATGATGATGGCCTCATATGATAGCCACATGTGGTGTTGAGATATGTAGAGCAATCTCAATATAGTCTCATAGTCTGGCCTTGTAGCTGCTAATGATGCAGGGCACGATCCCATCACATCTCGCTAGCGCCAGTCAGTATATTGGTCCGGAGAAGATGTCACTAGGGGCATTACTAGGATCATAAATGACCAGAGGAAACCATCTTAAGGCCCCTTTCACAGTAGTGTTTCTGTCCGGATCTGCCACATTCGGACAGAAACCCTCTTATGCCACCTAACGGCCGCACTTTCAGTGCACTTGTGGCAAGCTCTATGCATTCTCTATGGGGCTTACGGCAAGTGTGGTATTGCCGCAATCCGGCAGTTGCGGCCGCGATAAAAAACGCAGGTGACTGCAAATTTTTTTTTGTGGCCGAAAGTGCCGGATCGCGGCAATACCACACTTGCCGTAAGCCCCATAAAGAATGCATGGGGCGTACTGCAAATGCAGTCGTTAGGCGGCAGATGTGGTTTTCTGTCTGGATCTGGCAGATCTGGACTGAAACGCTACTGTGAAAGGGGCCGAACTTAAAGGAGCTGGAGCAGTTTTCTGTTGAGGAATGGGAAAAATCCCAGTAACAAGATGTGGAAAGCTTATAAAGACTAGGCTGCTTTCACATCATGTTATTTGCACATCCATGGTGATTCTTGAATTTCAAGGATCACACTGCCCGACACAGACCTGTACCAAGAGATGCCACTGATGCCCATGGATCTGTGTCTTCCATGGATCCATCATCAGTTAGCAGAGATAGGGCTTTACCCTGGTTCTGAGCATGCGCAGTACAGCAAATCGGATCCAATTTACGGATCTGATTTTTTGACAGATCTGTTTTGATCCGTCACCATAGAGCTCTATATTATTTGAAACTGACAGCAACAGATCCGTTTCTGTGTGTGGTTTTTTTTTTTTTTTTTTTTCAAAGGAGGACAAATGGGAGGAGGCTCTTGGTTTTGGGGATGGGAGAAATCTGACACAAACAGATACATCACAAAACTGACACAATCGAATGCCAATAAGGACCAATCAGTGCCCATAGGGATACATGGAGGCAAATTGGATCCGTGGCAATCAGATTTACAATGGATAGCTACGGATAAACAAAAATTGTGATGTGAAAGCAGCCTTATCCAAAGTGATTTACAGCTGTAAGGCTCCATTCACACTGTGCATATTTAGTTTGTTTTTCCTCATCAGTTTTTGTAGCCAAAACCAGGAGTGGGTGATAAATACATAAATTGTACCCGTGATTCTATTATAATTTGCATCTGGTTTTGGCTACCAAAACTGATGAGCAAAAACAGACCAAAAACTGAATGTGTGAATGTAGCCTAATTGCTGCAAAATGAGTCTCTACAAAGTACTGACTGTAGAGGGATGAATACTCAAGGACACTGAAGGTTTTGTTTATTTTGTCCTATTTGTTATTTGCTTCACAATAAAAAGAAAAACAAACGTTCACCGTGTAGGATGCTCCTTACATCCACTGATGCAAACTCTCAATAATAAACCGTGGCACTCCAGGTTATAATGTAGCAAAACGCAAAAAATGACAAGGGGGTTGAATACTTCAGCAAGTCGCTGTGTGTTTGTGTATGTGTGTATATAATATATGTATACATTTACAGATTAAATAGACACGGCCTCTCCAAATTGGGGGGGAAATGGGGGTGTGTTTTATTATGTGTATAGTTTACCAGGGCACGGTGGCGATGGGGCAGGGTCACTGCTTCAGGAAGTTGGCGATGGCACGAGTGTGGGAGGAGAGGGTGGACCTGGTGGTGCGAGATGGGCACCATTTTTCTCTCGGCAGTAAAGCAGATGAACTTCAGGAAAATTGCTACAGTGGCAGGGCATACGCAGAATAAGATCTCAACCCTAGATCTTATTTGCATGAATTTAGATTGTGAGCCCCAATGGGGAAAGTGTTGCTGATATATGTAAAGCACTGCATAAATATTATTTCAATCTGCACATACGCTGCTTCCGACACGATGGATTTCAGGAAAATGGCAGTAGAGGTTGCTCGTGCTTAGATTGAGATCTCGTCCCTCTGAGTATTCACCATCAGACTATTAAATGGCATGTGCCATGACACCCCTACTCCCGGACTCGGGCCCGTGGCATCACCCCACTTGTGCTGCCACTAACTTCCTGCAGTGATGACCCTGCTGCGCTGTCAACCTCTCCCCCCGTAAGCTTCAAAATATATACATCCTGTGTACAGACAGCTCTCCCTTGCATCTTCAATATATATATTTTAATACAGATATACTGTTCGCTACTCGCATGGACAGTACAGTATTCATGATACTTGGCGAGTATTGCTGGTTCTCGTGAGTGATGTGTCGATCGTGAATAATCTGACATATTGGCTGCTCACTTCAGTACGTAAAGGTAGCCGGCACTCCAGTGAGAGCAGATTGAATTGTAAGCACTCTCTGGAGGTAACAGCAAGGTGTTTTATGCAGTAAAAATGTAAAAACACCCACCCTCCCGTCCTGTCCCAGTAATACCCTGTTTCCCCGAAAATAGAGCGCCCCCCCCCCCCCCCCCCCCCTGAAAGAAAGGCATGCTTCAGGGGCGCCCTACCTCCTAATATAAGGCACCCCCCGATCATAAGGCGTACCTCCTCAGCATGCCATCGATCACAAGACCTGGGCATGCATTGTGTCTCGCTCCCTGCTGTCCGGTGCCCGCCACTCTGTACTGCTCTTCTGCCGCTGCAGTGCTCACAGCCCAGGAGCGCAGCCGTGAATCACAGCTCCGGCGCCCTGCGCCGGTCTCCGCTCATGAGCCCTGCGCCATGCACCAATCACAGCGCATGAATCATGGCCAGCTGACGTCAGTAGCCTCTGATTGTTCCTGCGCTGTGATTGGCCCAGGGCTCCTGCGCTGTGCACCACCAAAGCAGCACCGCAGAGGAAAGAAAGTGAAAAGAAAGAAGTACGGTAAGAAAGTATGTGTGTGTGTGTGTGTGTGTGTGTGTGTGTACACACACACGGGAGGCTGCAGTGGGATACGATACTGGTATGGAAGGCTGCTGCAGTGGGACACAGTGCTGGGATAATGGGAGGCTGCTGCAGTGGGATACAGTACTGGGATGGGAGGCTGCTTTTCTGTCAATTTTTTTTTTTTAATATGAGACACCCTATCACTAATTGACTACCATTGGACTCACTATTTGGACAAGTATGCAAGTATTGAAAACTACTCGTTAAGGGTATATCGATTACAAATATTTCGGTACTTGTGCATCCCTATTCATAAACCTTCCACAAGATTTCCCCACTACACCGTGTGTTAAGCAGACATATGTTCGTTCTCAGTCAGATCCGTCTTCACACTGAATATGGCCATATAACCATATACAGTTGGGGGGCGGGGCCTACACTGCGAGCTTCTGACTGCAGCTAATGAGGTGACAGTGTATCCGATTACCACAGCCTACAGCACAGTACTAAGCGTAGGCAGGATCACTGCAAACTCTTTCCTTGGCACAAGCTTCTGATCTGTCATCTGGATCCACATAGCTCAGTTAGGATCTCTTGTGAACCCTCCTCTGTTGGCACATCACACTGCTCCCTATCAGCCTGCTCTCAGAAGCTGTGGAAATACACACACAGTGCTGGCAGCCGCTGGCCATGCCCACTCAGCCATAAAACGCAGTTTTTAATAGAGCACAGAAAAATTGTGAAAAAATAAGTAATATGGCACAAAAAAAAAACCATTATCATGTAACCCATCATTAACAACCAGTACAGTATTACTTTTTTCCAATAAGATGACATTTACACTTTTTAGGATTCTTTGTCAAAATGTTAAAAATGTGTTTCTTTTGTGCAGGAAAATGTTTATTGGAGGTCTTAGCTGGGACACTACAAAAAAAGACCTGAAGGATTACTTTTCAAAATTTGGAGAAGTTGTAGACTGTACTTTGAAACTGGATCCAATCACTGGCCGGTCAAGAGGCTTCGGCTTCGTATTGTTTAAAGAATCAGAAGGTGTTGATAAGGTATGTTTTAGATTGTCATTTATATTACATTTTTGCAAATGTCTATCCCTATCTATGCTGGGTACTAAATCAATTGACCTGATGATTGGGTGTTCCTTTACATCATTTGCCAGTTTTTCCATTTACTACTTAATTCATGTTCTTTGATAGCATCTGGCATCCTTTGTCCTGATAAAGGTAGTTACAGAATGCTTTTGGAAAAAGTATTTCCTTCATCATGACAGCACCACACATGACAGTATCTGCAAGCTGGAAACATACTGAAAACAAAAGGGTGGTACCTCTCTAATGTTTTAGTGTGGCTTCCTGTTCCTGGAGGAGGTGACCTATGACCTTGTGGGATTAAGACTTGAGTAAAATTCTCCAGATGAATGGAAGCTGTAATACAACCCTGGTTGCTGGCTGTCTATCGGCGCCCAGAGTTAGTCTGATCATAACTTAATCTGCGGACCATTCCCGGCTGGTCATTTCTGGGTTCAGAAACTCTGGCCGGATATGGCAGTGACGTATGTAGTGTGTAAGGGGACTGAGGAGGAGGTGCCAGGCTCCATGTAGCACTCCTCTATGCGGCTGTGCACGCCCTGCTGGGCGGCGTTATTGTTTCTTTCTCTCTGCCCCTCTATTTGGAATCTCCCGACCTCTGGAAGCTTGTCATGCACCGGGCACTACGTCCCTTCCGGCCCGGTGCATTATGGGGCCGATCACGTGATCAGCCTGGCTTCAGTAAGCGCATTCGCAGAGTCGGGCCGATCATATGATCGGCCCCATAATGCACTGAGGCTGATCATGTGTTCGGCCCCATAATGCATCGGGCCGGAAGTGATGTAGCGCCCGATGCATGACAAGCTTCCAGAGGGCAGGAGATTCCAAATAGAGGAGTAGAGAGGAAGAAACAATAACGCCGCCCAGCGGGGCGTGCACAGCCGCATAGAGGAGTGCTACATGGAGCCTGGCACCTCCTTCTCAGTCTCCTTACTCACGGACTTATGTAAGTTACAATTCATTTTTCTAATCTTTTATAGGGCCATTTTAGCACACATAGGGATCGATAGGGAGCAGCTAGGAAGGTGTAGGGACAGGTAATGATAGTGTAGGGCCTTAATTCCAGGTGACGGGTTCCCTTTAATATTTTTGCAAGTTGGAGTATGTTTTTTTTAGATTTGGCTATCTAAGGAGGATTTCTGCTTTGTGCAGGTAACTATTACTGTGCAGAATTATTAGGCAACTTAATAAAAACCAAATATATATCCATCTCACTTGTTTATTTTTACCAGGTGAACTAATATAACTGCACAAAATTAAGAAATAAACATTTCTGACATGCAAAAACAAAACCCCAAAAAATTAGTGACCAATATAGCCACCTTTCTTTATGATGACACTCAACAGCCTTCCATCCATAGATTCTGTCAGTTGCTTGATCTGTTTACGATCAACACTGCGTGCAGCAGCCACCACAGCCTCCCAAACACTGTTCCCAGAGGTGTACTGTTTTTTCCCTCCCTGTTGATCTCACATTTTAGAAGGGACCACAGGTTCTCTATGGGGCTCAGATCAGGTGAACAAGGGGGTCATGTCATTATTTTTTCTTTTACACCTTTACTGGCCGGCCACGCTGTGGAGTAGTTGGATGCATGTGATGGAGCATTGTCCTACATGAAAATCATGTTTTTCTTGAAAGATAACGACTTCTTCCTCTACCACTGCTTGAAGAAGTTGGCTTCTAGAAACTGGCAGGAGGTCCAGGAGTTGAGCTTCACTCCATCCTCAACTCGAAAAGGTCCCACAAGTTCATCTTTGATGATACCAGTTCCCCACCTCCACCTTGCTGGCGTCTGAGTCAGAGTGGAGCTCCCTGCCCTTTACTGATCCAGCCTCTGGCCCATCCATCTTGCCCATCAAGAGTCACTCTCATTTCATCAGTCCATAAAACCTTTGAAAAATCAGTCTTAAGATATTTCTTGGCCTAGTCTTGACATTTTATCTTATGTTTCTTATTCAAAGGTGGTCCTTTTTCAGCCTTTCTTACCTTGGCCATGTCCCTGAGTATAGCACACCTTGTGCTTTTTGATACTTCAGTAACATTGCAGCTCTGAAATACTGCAAAACTGGTGGCAAATGGCATCTTGGCAGCTTCACACTTGATTTTCCTCAATTCATGGGTAGTTATTTTGCGCCTTTTTTAGCCCAACACGCTTTTTGCGACCCTGTTAGCTATTTGCCATGAAACGCTTGATTGTTCGGTGATCACGCTTCAAAAGTTACGTCAGTTTTACCACATGGTGACTAAAAAACGCGAAAAACAAACCTGTATTTGCACTTTTTTTTGGGCAATTTCACTTCACTTGGATTTTTTTTTCCCCCATTTTCCTGTACACTATATGGTAAAATAAATGATTTCATCTGAAAGTACAACTTGTCCCACAAAAAACAAGCCATCATATGTCTATATTGACTGAAAAATAAAAAAAGTTATGACTCTTGGAAGGAGGGGAGGTAAAAACTGAAAACAAAAATTCGACGGGTGGTGAAGGGGTTGAATGTCCACACCCACAGAAGCTGTTAGTCTGTCCCTCCCCTCTGTGCTCTGTGTCTTTCTAAAGTAGTGTAGTGTAGTGTAGATTTAATTTTCATTTCTGCCTCTCCTGCTTCTGAAGGGAAGAAAGGGCATAGCAGTCACTTAACTAGTTATCAGATAAGGCTGTCTCCTCTTGCTTTGAGCACAAGCCCATGCTGTGTGTGTGAGATTCTGTGTTTTTATTTGAGCATTAGTTTTGCTGTAGGCAGGAGTATACAGCCCCCACCATGAGTGATTTCCACTGAACTCTGCCTGTTGAGGGCAGAGCAGACAGTGATGTCACTACTTGTATAGTCATCCCTTAGGAGCGAGCAGCAGAGAACTAAGTGATCACTCGCTGTGGGTGACGGAATGAATCTCTTTATTTGCAGTTTACTGAGGATGGAGGGGGTGAGAATAAATAAAAGAAATACATGAATAGAAAGAGCTTCACCAGAGGAATTAGAAAATGATAGCAGTTACATATGGATTTTTGACTTGATCGATTCCCCTTAAAGGCCGTGAACTATTCTATAAAGTTGGAAAAATTCAAAATAGAAGCCTCGATGGAAAAAACGTCTGTGTTCTCTTGCTTTATGGCATTAGTAGACCTGAGAGATGTTTGAGCGTATCCCACTTCACAGGGATCATCGGAAGTACCTTAGCGTGGCAGTGGAGTTCAAGGGAAACCTTTATCTACAATACCAGTGTCTTCCCTTTGAAATCCTCCTTGGCACTAAGAACCTTTACCAAAATAGTGGCCGAGGTGACATTGTATATAAAAAACACCTTTTCATAAACTATACACTATATGGACGATTTCTTTTTTTGTATGTAGTAATGTCAAAAGCGTTTTTTTTTATTTTTTTATAGGATTTCAAGCAGGGTATACTTATCCTTACAGAACTAGGATGGATAGTAAATGGGGGTCAGCGAGTAGTAAGATATTTGGGTTTGGATTGCTCTAACCGAATGCTTTGAACTGTTTCAGTTTTCGGATTCAAAACTTGTTCAATGTATTCGTATAATGCTATACTAACCTAAGTATCTTAATACTCGATCATCACTAATGGTAAATCAGAAAAATCAAAGCTAGAGCCTTGTCAAATTTAGCTGTCTAGATTCCATTCAATATTGTCTTCCACTCGAAAATATACTAAAGGCAAATATTAAAGGCACAGGAGCTGCAATTGGTTTTGGAAAGGGAGGCGATGTCCTTGTTAGGCTCTCTAACCACCACATTTCCCTCTGTGTATTGGGCTCAATTCCACTCAAATGTCTTCAGTTGCAGACCTTGAAATTACAATACATGAGACGGGCCATTTGGATCATACAGTTTGGCTTTTGACAGAGGGCCTAAGTAAGGGTGGTGGTTAAGCAGAAGGAACCTCTTAAAAGGAGTGCCTTAAATAGTAGAAGAACTGTTGATTACCTTCTTTTGGTGACAATACAAGATCCCAGATTAAACTAACATTTAATTCCCTTGATGTTAGAAGATATTTTTTTAAACCTTTTGAGTTGATGAAATCTCGATGGAAGTCCTCTGCCATATTTATTCTGTTCCAGAGCACAAATACGTGAAATAGATCCCAAATCCATTATTGTTAGATGGGTGATAGGATGGCCATAAACTTGGCCTACTCTGCTTTGGTCATGACCCCCTTCATGGCATTAAGGCATGTTCTTTTCAGCATTGATTCCTCCCTAGGGATTTCTTCAATTTTACTCTCATGTGCTGCTGTCATGGAGAAAGGAAAAGATTATTACTTAGGCTGGTTTCACATTGGGATTTTTTATTTTTTTTTTTTTTCCCTTGTCCGTGAGGATCCTTCTTTTTGCAAAAGGATCGCATCGAAGGTGAACTCCCAATGCCATTTCTGTGTCCTGGTCCATGATTTTCACAGATCCGGTCACAGAAAGCTCGAGCCTGCAAAGGGCAGGCAAGCCGGGCACTTTCACTCCCTTACGTAAACTTAAGTAAAAGCAAGTGTTAAAAATCAAAAATATATATGCTCACCTCTCCAGCTAGTCCCCCGATGCCTCCATCTAGCTTCCGAGGGTTGAGGGACCTGGGGAGGTGGGGCTACCCCATCAGCTGATCGGTCACATGACTGCAGTTACCACAGTAACAGGTCATGAGACCGAACAGCTGATCGGTTAGCGAAAATGGGAAATGACTTCAAGGGAACCAATCAGCAGGATTTAGGGCCATAAAGTGAAGCCAGTGCCTTACAGGCTCTGGAATACTGAGGGCAATCTTATCTTTAGTTGAATGATTCAAGTTTGATTGCAGAGAAAACTGTTATAAAAGTTATGACAAAAGAGGGGAGGAGACAAACTACTTGTGAAGCACTGTGGGGTTGGGTACACAATATAAATGGCATTGCGCTATGAATGTCGGATGTCCTGTGCCTGGTAAAGAGTGACAGGGAGGGGTGACTGTTTCGCTTAGTGCCTACAGGGGAGTAATAAAAGAAACCAAACCCCACATAGTGACGCAGTGCTGCGTTTTGAGTTCATCTCCTCCCCTCTTTGCCATAACTTTTAGAACAGTTTTCTCTGCAATCAAGCCTTGAATCACTGACATATAGGTATGATTGCACTAAGCATCCCAGAGCCTGTAAGGTACTGGCTTCACTTTATAGCCCTAAATGCTGCTGGTTGGTTCCCCTTAACCCCTTCACCATCCTGGAATTTCTTGTTTTTGCTCCCTTGCTTCCAAGAGCCATCATTTTTTTTTCTCTAATTTTCCATCAATATAGACATATGAGGGCTTGTTTTTTGTGGGACATGTTGTACTTTCAGAGAGGAAATCATTTATTTTATTTTTACCAAATGTGGTGAAATTGCAAAAAAAGAACAATTACATGTTTGCTTTTTGGGCACTGTGATCACTATATGGTAAAACTGACATGTCGGTGTGATGCCTCGGAGCGGTAGGAGTTCGTAGATACCAAACATGTATACATTTACTGGTATCTAAGTGGTTAAAAAAAAAAAATTCAGAAGTTTGAAAAAAAAAAAAAAAAAACACATTTTTTTTGTGCTAGGTTCTGCGACCCGTAGCACCCTAATTTTTCGGGATCTGGGGCTGTGTGATGGCTTATTTTTTGCGTCTTGAGCTGACTCTTCTAGTGACACCAATTGTGGGTGGATACGCTGTTTTGATCGCCCGTTATTGCACTTTACAGCAATGTTGCGGCGACCAAAAAAAAAAAACATAATTTTGGCGTTTGGACCTTTTTTCTGTCACGCAGTTCACGGCTCTCATTAATTGATTTTATATCTTGATAGATCGGACATTTCTGAACGCGGCGATACCAAATGTGTGTGTGTTTTTTTTTGTTTTTTTTTTTTGTTTTTTTTTTTTTTGTTTTTTAAGAACATGTTTGTAAAAACTATAAATTTTTCATTTTACACACCCCCATAGGGAGGCACACTGCTGCATGGTCCGATCACTTGTGCCATGTCCCGATGAGCTTCAGCACATCGGGACATGGCACTTGCTTTGACTTTCAGTGGTTGGCAGCGCCTACCAACCACTTCCAGGAAGCAGTTCCTGACAGCATCCGGGGTGTCGGCAGGACCCCTGGATATCACGTGAGCGCTGGAGATCTCACAATGTTATAGCAAGATCTCTGGTGCAGGCGGGGAACAGCGCATTCCCCGCCGCGGCGGCTTTGGATCCCGCTGTCAGTGAATGACAATGGGATTCAAAGGGTTAACGGCACCAGTCGGATCTGATCGGTGCTGGAAGCCTGACGTCTCAGCTGAGATATCGGGTGTTTGATGTGAGCGCCGCATCGGAGCTTACATTAAAACCGGGACCCGACACATGATGTCCTATGTCATTGGTCGGGAAGGGGTAAAAGTGTCACCATAACATTCATGGTTAAATAGCAAGTAAATGAATAAAGTAAAAATTTTAAGAGTGCCCCCACAGAGCAATAATTTTAATAAAAGCCCCTACAGAGCCTATTTTCACCTTTTCACCAAGCCAGCCTATATTGCTTGGAGTTACCAACAGAGCAATTTTCCAAAAGGCCCCAACAGACTTTGCAATCCCCCCACAGAGGACCAAATTTAAATTGTATGAGCCACAGATCCCCAGCAAGTGGGATCAAAAAGCAGAAATGACTGGTGCCTTACTTAGAGCTCACACTGCTTGGCTGATTTGCAAGGGGTTGATCTGTAAGAAAGATGCCCACAGTCCCTATAGGACACTGTTGGGCTACGTTCACACGCTACGTAATTGCAGCATCTTTTTTGCGCAGGTGGTTTTCCCGCATTGTGCGGCCGCGCTGTTTAGCGCAGGTAATAAAAAATACGGTGCATTCAGATGCATTTTTCCCCCAGGAGCGCAGGGGAAATTGATGTCACACGGGGGCAGGAATAATCCTGTCCCCATGTGATGTCTGTGTATTTTGACTTTTGCAGTGTATCTATGTACACTGCGAAAGTAACTATAAGAAAGCAATGGGTACTAAAAATTATAAAAATAAATACTTCGAGTGTCCCAGTATGCGAGGCGTCATGTCCGATCGCTGCAGGACTTTAATCAGCTGACCGTTGGCAAACTGATCAGCTGATGTGACACGTGACCTCATCAGCTGAGCAGTTTAAATTGCCCACCAAAATCGTTTGGTTTTGATGGGCATTTTAAATTCATCAGCCGATGATGCACATCACGATCAGCTGATGTTACGTGACACATCAGCTGATCGGTTTTGACCAATCACATTTTTTAAAGTTTTTGCAGCGATCAGACGTCTTCCCCTAGGGTCCTGGGACAACCGACGCAGAGGTAAGTGTGTTTTAATATATTTTTAATACATTTTTGTTAACTTTTTTATTTTGTTTTTGTGGTGCCCCGCTGGTCAGCGTGCCACAGTAGGGGTACTGCACCCATAACTGGGTGTGCAGTATTCCTGTCATTGGGGAGTGTAAAGTCATCCTGAGGCTCTCATCCCAGTATCCCTACACCTAACATAGGGGACCAATTGGCCACCCATTACCAGGGTAGCAGTTCCCGCTGCTTCTACCCTAACGCTCCTCCCACCGGGACAGAACAGACAGAATCAGTTAAGCCTGCGGAGTCTAGTCTCTGGGACGAAGCAAGGAGCAAGTCCTAGAGGGACACCACAGGGAGGGCGCCCGAAAAGGAGCGGCGAACCAGACAGAAGGAGGAAACCCAGTGCCAGAACTTATCCACAGTCCGGGGGAATCCTGGTCCACAACGGGGTACAGGCTCCGAGTCACGGTGTAGGTGAGTTTAACCCTGAGCCGTCAATACCGGTGGGTCGCAAGGTTTGCCGTGCAGCCCCACCAGGAGCACTAAACCGGGTTAAGCTCCTTTGAGAAGAAGGGTAACCTCATAGCACCCAACGGGCCTGGTAGACAAGTGGGTTGTGCAGGACAGTGCAAGGAAAGTAAGGATGAGCAGGAACAAGGGACAGCGAAAGTATCTGAAGGAACACTCTCTGGGAGCCTCAAATAGACTTTATTCTCCCCACTGACTACCCAGCCAGCTACCCGCTAAAGACTGTGTAACTGAACTGCTGAAGAACATTTGCCAGTAAAGTACCCGTACAGAGTCATCAAGCCTCTGGTGTCTTATTGAGCTGCTCAGCAGCACTGCCCTGGGATCCCCCCTCCCTGCGGGGAGCGTTTTCAATTGGCTGCAATACCACCATCCCCGGCGGTCTGACATTGGTGCTGGTGAGATCACCAGAAACTGCAGGTGGCGTGAGAACTTTTATTTATATCCCCTTTATTTAGCTGACCCCCAGGGGTACGGGCACAGAGTCAGCACCCACATATCAACGCCCGGGTACCGCGTTCCCATAGACCCCTGGGCGGGTCTTAGACTTTCGCTGTATATATAGTTACACTACGAAAGCGAAACTCCAGGCCCGGCATGTCACACGGGAGGAGGAACACAGGATTCTTCCTCCCCCAGCTCCCGAGATTATAGGCGCTGGAATAGGCATTGTCTGAACGACCATGTGTATTCCAGCACTTATAATGGGGCCTATGGGAGAAACATGTTGATTCTTTTTACGCGCGTGCTTTCTTACGCAAAAGCGTGGCCGAAAAAAGCGCAGTGTCTGAACGGCAAATGTAAAAGTCCATTCACTTTGCCAGCAAATGCAGATGTGCTTTTGCGGGAAAGTGCGCGTATAAAGTAAAGATTACGCTGCGTGTGAACGTAGCCTTAGAACCCTGGGATCTCAACCTGGTCCTGGGTGCTCTTCAGTATTTTCCATTTGAACCCATGGGGGAGATCACCCTGTCTCTCCTCTCATTAAAAATGGCCTTTTTGGTGGCCATTACTTCTATCAGGTGCATCTCTGAACTGGCTGCTCTATCCTGCTGTTCCCCTTTTCTGGTCTTTCACCAGGGCAGGGTGGTGCTCTGTCCATCTTATTTCTTCCCCCTAAAAGTGGTGTCCCTCTTCCATCTGAGCAAGGAAATAGTGCTCCCCCATCTTTTTGCCCTGGACCCTCCTATGCTTTGGAAATATTACTGCAGAACCTGGACCTAGTTAGGGCCCTTCATCTGCAGATTTCTCACCCTGCACCCTTTCTCAGATCAGATGCATTGTTCATCCTTACTGAAGGTCCTAAAGAGAGGCATGAGTCTGCCATTGCATGCTGGATAAAATCCACTATCCTTGACTTTCAGGGTACTGTTACACGTCGCAATATCGTTCCGATATTGCATACAGTTTCACGTGAGTGCGCACGCTTTTGGCACTTGTCCAAGATCGCATGTCACACAGGGAGATATCGGCAGGCAACCCTACTAGGATGTTGTACTCAGCTTTTGTGCGCTGGGTATGAGCAACCCAGCGTCCGAGCATTTACATTGTAGTGAATAGGGGAAGTTGGGTTCTACATCGTAGTTGCGCCGTCACACAGCCCGATCATGCCTGATCGCATATGCAATATTGAACGGTTGAAGGGCTTGCACAATCTTCTTGCAATATCGTCCCTGCGATTAATTGCAGTCGCATTGCCCTGTTACACGGCACAATGCACCAACAATATCAACTGCAACGACCACACCACGTGACATTTTGTCGATGTTGCATTGCGATATTGCGACGTGTAACGGTACCCTTACATGGTCAGCAACAAATCTCCTTCGAGGGGAGTTGGGGTACACTGCACATTCATGGTTGAGGTTCCTGGGTGGTTCGTCACCAAGGCTCTGCATCCAAAATCTGCAAGGTAGCCACATAGTCCAGTCTGCACGCCTTCTCCAGACATTATAGGGTGCATACCCCTGCTTCTGCGGACATTGGCGTGGGAATAAAAATCTTGCAGGAGGCCATTGTACAGCTTACCTAAACCTAAAGCTGCACCTGAACAACCTTTCAGCCCTGTTTGTTGATGGTTCTAGTTTTTTTTCCCACCCATGCACTTCTTTGGGAAATCCCATGGTTTCCTGTGTCCCCCAATAAGGCAAGAGAGAAACAAGGATTTTTGTGTCCTCACAGAAAAATCTTTCTCTTGGAGCCTTCATTGGGGGACGCAACACCTGCCCTTTTTGTACCCTATCTGTTCAATATTTAGATTTGGTGTGAGTTACAGATATATATCTAATATTTCGTCTACTGCTTGATTAGTAAATTGGCTTGCTCAGGAGTCAGTCCTCGAGGTTTATACTGCGGAGGAGAAGCTAACTTGTTTTAAGTACTTAGTGTCAACCTCCTAGCAACAGCAGCACACACCCATGGTCCTGTGTCTCATTGAAGGCTGCGAGAAAAAGATTTTTCGGTGACTAAACAAATTCCTTATCTTATTAATTTTGGATTTTCCTTTCACCGTTTTAAATAGAAAAATTAAAAAAACAACTAAACCTGTTTTGAATATGCCAACTCTTACTGACCTGGAGAAACATACTGCCAGAACATTTTTACCTTACGATTACAGTAAATAAAAAATCCAAAAAATAATTGAAATCGCACTTTCTGTGCAATTTCACCACTTTTTTTTTTTCCTTCACCGATTTCCAGTACACTGCATAGTAAAATGAATCCTATCATTCAAAAGTATAACTCGTCTCGCAAAAAGTAAGCCCTCATATGTAAATACGAAACATCATAGCTCTTAGAAGAAGGGGAGGGAAAGGTGAAAACGAAAAAAAAATACAAAATCGTCCGGGGGTGGGATGCAGTTGAAGGCAAGGTGTTTTAGTTCAATTTCTAACTAACCTGGTTTAATATAATATTGTGACATGTTATTAAAACCTACCGTAGACTGCAGTATACATTACAACCACTGGGAAGCCCATCTTGGAACAATGTAGCGTAACTTTCTCTTAATAGAGTATAACAAAATCATGTTTGGCAGACCTCTGAAGGACACATCTGTAAGTGCCTGTTGATGTAAAGTGGATTTTTGGTATTTCTAGCAGTTGTTTTCTGTTGCAGGTCATGGAGCAAAAAGAGCACAAACTTAATGGCAAAGTTATTGATCCAAAAAGGGCGAAGGCAATGAAGACAAAAGAACCAGTTAAGAAAATCTTTGTGGGTGGCTTGTCCCCTGACACACCAGAAGAAAAGATAAGGGAGTACTTTGCCACATTTGGTGAGGTAATTGTTCTTTTTATTGTAGATTTGTACTTTGATTAATTTTGGTAGTCATTAAAATATAGGTAAATTATTCCAATATTGATCATAAAATGAAATGTCACTTGGACAGACCCCTTTTAAAAAAGGATTAGTCACCAGATTTGACAATATAAATAAGTATATGGACCGCTAGGACCTAATGAGGCTTTATTCTTTTGCAAATCTGGTCAAAATGGCTATATAATACTTTTTGAAAGTTTTAACTCCAATCTCTGCCACCTAGCTAGAGTGACAGTTCCTCACTGTCCCTGCTACCTTCTGCTGCCAGGATCTCCCACTGCCCACTACAATCTGCTGTTAGGGAGCCTGAAAATGTCAGAACGGCTGTATACTGTATTTTTTTGGATTTTAAGATGCATTTTTCCCTCTAAAATATTAGGATGAAAATGGGGGGTGCGTCTTATCCAGTTGTAGTTTACCAGGAGGGATTGCATAGTGGAGAGAGGTCACAGGAGGCATTGTCCTCGCTGCATGGTGGCAGCAAGAGTGGATCGATGTGGCGGCTGTCCTAGCGATGTAGGAGCCATCCTGGCGAAGCAGTGGGTATTATGAGGAAGGAGCGGACGATGCAGCGGGTGTCCCGGCGCTGCAGGAACCATTCCCAGTAATTGTAAGACCATGTCGGTGCTGTGGACTTAAAAAAAATGACAACTGGAGGTGGCACGTGCACAGATTAAGCTCTCGGCTCAGTAACAAAGCAAGATCTCATCTGTGCACGTGCAGCCATCGGCCCCTTGATCTCTCAGCAGTGGACGTAAGGAATATGACGCCTCTTGGAACCAATTCTTAGCAGCCTGCAGCACTGACATATTCTTACATATAGTACCCAGGTAGTGGAAATGGGGCACCAGTATACTGCTCAGCCTTAGCCACTGACCGTGTAGGCAATCGGCCCATAGACACCATGGTGCCAAGTCCATAGAACAGGACAATGCGATCCATATAGAAAAGACGGCACTCACCGGTGTAGTTTGCACGTTTAATCATGTTTGCAGGTTACATGGTGCGAGGGAGGGAGAGAGGCGGAGGTGACGACGGCACCGTTTTGCGCTCCTTGCGCTTCAACGGGTCACTAGCTACTTGGCCGTCAAGCTCACTTCCTATAAAGGAGGAACTACCTACGTATATTGACGTGCCTAGTAGCACAATACAATAAAACAGTGAATATTAAAACCATTCCACAACAATCTGACTGTGCAGGACAAGGAATCATGGCATATACACAAATATACAATATATTCATTAACCTGAAAGTAATGGCTGTGGAGCGAATAATTTAAGGCTATAGCAGCAGTGCGTTCCATTACATTTGCGCACAAGTTACAACAAAGCCTGTGCACAGCCGAGAAAGCGAACAGCTGTCGTTTCTTAGTATCTTAAAGAAAATAGGAGTGAGTGTATCTTTCTAGATTGAAAGTTAGTACTAGATACTAAATAGCTCTGGGTATTTTACATTATTACATACAAGCATCAATATTTTACACCAATTAGGGCTCTCTAACCGAGCAATTCGCTGTTATAAAAACACTATATCCACGTACTCCATTTTATACAGATAATACCCGCATCCCCCTTCCCCGAGTAAGATTCATCTGGACTAGAAGATGGACTCCCATATTCATCCCACCCCTTTTTTTTTTTTTTTTCTTTCTTCTTTACCTTTTATTTCCTTACTCCGAATTTGGTGTGCGTCACGTAAGACAAAAATAAAGCTCATTCAACAGACAGCGTTGCCAAATTTTTCATTGTCGTGCCCCTGTTTACAATATTGGGTGCACCATTTGTTATTTACAAAGTGCAATTACAAATAAGCAATTTACAAATAAGCTTTCCTTTCCCAGCCTATGTCAATGTTGTATTACTTTCTATTAGTCTAAGGGAAAAGCTTTTTTCCTTGTGGAGATTGGCACCCCAATCTGGCATTATTGAGCTTTGTCTGGTGAAACAGATATATATATATCTTTTCTGGTCATCATAATGGGAGACCCAGACAATGGGGTTTAGGGCACTGCCCTCCGGAGGTCACACTAGGTACTACAAGTTTGTAGACACCGCCTCCTCCGCTTATAAACCCCTACCGCAGGGAACATCCTCAGTTTTAAACTTAGTGTGCTCGGAGGATCACGCTTTGCTTGCACTTCACTGCATTCTCACTACTTACGTGATGGCGTCTGAAGACAAGGTAATACGGTCCTATCGGGACCGGTGACAGCCTCCCCGCTCACCCTTAGTGGCACACGCTGGTGGAGGTACCGGAGGGCCTAGAGCCTGGACACTTCGTGTTCTCCCGGTACGCTGTTACGCTCCTCTCCATCCCTCTCTGGGGGGCTCTGGAGAGGGGAGATGGGAGCCTTGCACAGCTCCGCTCCGTCCGAGGCCTCCCTAAATGGTGCTTACAGACCGGACTGGAGCCAGCCCAGTCTGAGGCCTCCCTAAATGGTGCTTACACTCCGGACTGGTGCTGAGTGGCCCAGTCTGAGGCCTCCCTAAATGGTGCTTACAGACCAGACTGGTGCTGCACCCCCGTCCGAGGCCTCCCTAAATGGTGCTTACAGACCGGACCGGCACTGAGGCACTCAGTGTCTCCTGCGTGCCTGGGGGTAGTGTCTGGCACTTTATGTGTTTCAGGACACTCAGACCGCGCGTTACCCTCGGGTCCGCGGTTCTGCGGGTGTACCCTGTGCTGGGGTCACCCTGGCTGACCGCCCTGTGTGTCACAGGGGCTGAGGCCGTAGGCTGCGGATGTTTGTCCCCTCATGGTGTACATGCAGTCTGTGTATAATGTTTTTACACTCTTTCCCGCGCTGCGGGCTCCGGCTCCCTCATGCTGTGGATGCTTGGAGGATGGGAAGCAGCCCGTGCGGTGACGTCATCGCTGGGCGTGTGTGTGTGTTTCCCGCGTCTCTCGGCGCCGCCCACAGTTTCACTGTCGGCGGCCATCTTTACCCTCACTTCCCGGTTGGGATTTGTATGCAGCGTGCGTCTGCACTCCAGAGGGGAGACCGGAAACCGTCGCGGAGGTCACACACACACCGCTTCCTCATACCGCTTTACTGCGGTCGGTAAGCCACCGGGATTCCCGGTTTTGTTGTCAATTTGGCTTATTTTCCCCTACTGTGGCGATGTCCTCAGCCGGGAAGCGTGCTGCTAAGGCGGCAGTAACCACCATTACCTGTGCTACATGCAATGGTGCACTGGTGGAGGGGTCCTGCAATAACTGCGGACGCCCAGAGGCCCGGGCTGGCACTGCTGAGTCAGCAGCTCCGGTGCTATACCCTGAGGTTCAGGTGATCTCAGGGCCATGGGAGACTCAGAATAAGATCAATGAATCTCTGCTGTCTCAGCTGTCCTCCATGTCGCAATCCCTGGAGGCACTTAATAGGAGACTGGATAGCCCAGCTACTCCATCCAGTTACCCCCGGGTGTCCCCCTCTTCTGCTGCGAGACCCCTTAAGCGGGCTCGTCGTGAGGATTCACCCGAGCTCCATACTCTCTCTGAGGAGGAGCGTTCCTCTGATGGTGAGGAAGATGATGGGGGTTCAAATTTCGGGTCTGTGTCTGTATCTGAACCACCAGACGGGGTGGAGGATCTGGTGTCCTCTATCAACGAGACTTTACGTCTCGTGACACCCCCTGAGGAGGTGACGGTGCACCCGAAGGAGGTCTATCAATGGCTGCGGCCTGAGGCTAGACCAAGTGGCTCCTTCATGGACCACACTAATTTTGGAAGGGTGGTTAGAGCTCCCAGGTTACATCCTGGGCGGCGTTTTGTCCGTAAAACCAAGGACAATCGCTTCCCCTTCCCCCAGGAGGTGCTACAGGAGTGGTCGCAGTCCCCGAAGGTGGACGCTTCCATGACCAGGATTGCTGCACGCTCCCTTTTCTCTGCCTCTGATAGCTCCTCACTGAAGGATGCTACTGATAGACAGGTCGAGCAGCTCGCCAAGTCTTCCTATGAGGCTGTGGGGTCTTCATTTGCCCCTAATTTTGCCACGGTCTGGACCTTACAAGCGATTACTACCTGCTTGGATGGTATCTCTGACATGGCAAGATCCAGTCCAGAGGTCCTAGCACTTACCGAAAGGGCAAGGGCCTATGCGGACTACGCCAGGACGGCGACTCTGGAAACTGCCACTCGCTCTGCTGTGGCCTCTGCCAATGCTATAGCGATCCGCAGGTTGTTGTGGCTGCGTCTTTGGGACTCAGATGCCACATCCAAGAAGATTTTGCAGAATCTTCCGTTTGCTGGTGACAGGCTTTTTGGCACCGAACTGGACAAGCTAATTAAGGATTCTGCTGAGTCTAAGATCCCGCAGAATAAGCCTAAGCCACGGTATACCGTTAAAAGGAACCCTAAACAGTGGTCCTTTCGTTCCAGCTCGCAGTCATCAGCACCGTCCGCTCGCACGGACCGAGGGGGAAAGCCCGCTTCCCAGTGGCGCTCTAAGAGCCGTCCAAAGAAGCCGGCGGGGGCGGCAGCTGCCACCCCCAAACCCGCCTCTACATGACTCGCTCTCTCATCCTGCCTCCCCACAGGTGGGGGGCCGCTTGTCTCGCTTTCAGGACAAGTGGCTGCTTCACGTTCAAGATCAGTGGGTTCGAGACGTGATCTCGCGAGGTTACAGGATAGAGCTGACGTCAAAACCGATATCCCGATTCCATCGGTCGGTCCCGTCACCAGAAAAAGCTCAGGCTTTTTACCAGGTGTTGGAGGGTCTCCGCAGAGACGGAGTGGTGGTCCCGGTACCTTCCGGAGAGAGGTTCAGGGGTTTTTACTCCAACCTCTTTATCGTCCCGAAGAAGGACGGATCCTTCCGCCCAGTACTGGACCTGAAGCTGTTCAACCATCACGTGTTGGTTCGGAAGTTCCGTATGGAATCACTGCGCTCCGTGATCGCAGCTGTGTCACAGGGGGACTTCCTAGCGTCCATAGATATCAGAGACGCTTACCTTCACGTACCCATTGCACCGGCTCATCAGCGCTGGTTGCGATTCGCAGTGGGGGAAGAACACTTCCAATTTGTGGCACTGCCATTCGGGCTAGCCTCGGCACCGCGGGTGTTCACAAAAGTGATGGCTTCCATGATGGCTCTCCTGCACATGCAGGGACATGCCGTCATTCCCTATTTAGACGACCTGCTGGTCAGGGCGCCATCAGAACACCTCTGTCAAGAGAGCCTGGATGTGACCATGCGGTCTCTGGAACAGTTCGGTTGGCTCCTCAATATTCAGAAGTCAACGCTAGTTCCGACCCAGTCTTTGACATATCTGGGCATGGACTTCAACACAGCCTCAGCCCTGGTGTCTCTGCCATGAGTCAAACAGATGGCGATCCAATCAGGAGTACAAGCAGTCCTCCTGTCACCACACTCATCCCTACGGGTATTGATGAGACTAGTGGGACGCATGGTAGCGGCGATAGAGGCGGTGCCGTTCGCACAGTTTCGCCTCCGTCCTCTCCAGCTGGAGATTCTTCACAGATGGGACAAGAGGACGATCTCGCTGAATCGGCTGGTGACACTGTCACAACCGACCAAGGACTCCCTACAGTGGTGGCTCCAGCCACGTCACCTGTCACGAGGCCGGTCCTTCCTAAAACCGTCATGGTTAGTGGTGACCACAGACGCCAGTCTGAAGGGCTGGGGTGCGGTGTTCTTGCACCACAGGGCTCAAGGCCTCTGGACTCAGTCGGAGTCGGCGTTGCAGATCAACGTGCTGGAGATCAAGGCGGTCTATCTGGCGCTCCTGGCGTTTCAGAAATTCCTGTCAGGACACCCCATTCGGGTGCAGTCCGACAATGCGACGGCCGTCGCCTACATAAATCATCAGGGAGGGACCAGAAGTGCTCAGGCCCTCGCCGAAGTCCACCGCATTCTAGCCTGGGTGGAGGAAAACGGCTGCCTGATCTCCGCAGTTCACATCCCAGGGGTCGAGAACTGGGAGGCCGACTACCTGAGCCGACAGGGCATGGACGCCGGAGAGTGGTCTCTTCATCCAGACATCTTCCGGGACATCTGCGGCAGATGGGGCACTCCGGACGTGGATCTGATGGCCTCACGGCTGAATCATCAGGTACCCCAATACATGGCAAGATCGTGGGATCCTCAGTCTCTGGGGGCGGATGCCCTGATCCTGAGTTGGTCCAGCTTCCAGCTGCCATATGTGTTCCCGCCTCTGGCTCTGATTCCCAGGGTCCTGTGGAAAATCAGGATGGAATGCAGAGTAGCCATTCTAGTGGCTCCAGATTGGCCCAGGAGGTCCTGGTACCCGGACCTGTGGCAACTGTCAGGCGGACACCGGTGGGCTCTTCCAGAACGCGCAGATCTACTCGCGCAAGGCCCATTCTTCCACCTCAATTCCAGGGCCCTCAGATTGACTGCATGGCTCTTGAGGCCTGGCTGCTGACGTCCAGAGGATTCTCTCCTACGGTGGTTGCCACTATGAACCGGGCTAGGAGACCTGTCTCCAGGAAGATATACCACAGAACGTGGAAAATCTTTTTCTCCTGGTGTGCCTCTGGTGGACGCTCACCGTGGCCATTGTCCATTCCGACATTGTTGGCTTTCCTACAGTCGGGGTTGGAGTTGGGGTTATCCCTTGGCTCTCTGAAAGGTCAAGTGTCAGCACTTTCAGTGCTGTTTGACAGGCGCTTGGCGCTCCTGCCGAAGGTCCGCCAATTTCTGCAGGGGGTAGCTCGGGTGGTTCCACCTTACAGGCGACCTCTGGACCCTTGGGACCTCAACATGGTCCTGGCGGCTCTGCAGAAACCGCCGTTTGAGCCACTGAGAGACATCTCTCTCTCTCGTCTGTCCCAGAAAGTGGTCTTTCTGGTAGCAATTACGTCCCTGAGAAGGGTCTCAGAATTGGCTGCACTTTCGTGCAAGTCACCCTTTCTGGTGGTTCACCAAGACAAGGTGGTGTTGCGCCCGCGGCCAGAATTCTTGCCGAAGGTGGTTTCAACGTTTCACCTAAACCAGGAGATTGTTCTCCCATCATTTTGTCCCGCTCCCGTTCATCAGGTTGAGCGCGACCTCCATACTCTGGATCTCGTGAGGGCTGTACGCATTTATGTGTCCAGGACCGCCTCCTTTAGGAGTTCGGATTCCTTATTTGTCCTCACGATGGGTCGCTGTAAGGGGTCCGCGGCTTCGAAGTCGACCTTGGCCAGATGGATCAAGGCTCCCATTCAGGAGGCTTACTGGTTTTCTGGTTTGCCTCTCCCGGTGGGTTTGAAGGCACACTCTACTAGAGCTGTAGGTGCCTCCTGGGCCTTGCGACATAGAGCGTCTGCTCTACAGGTGTGTCAGGCGGCCACTTGGTCCAGCCTGCACACTTTTTCTAAGCACTATATGGTGCATGCCCATGCCTCTGCGGATGCGAGTTTGGGCAGGCGGGTTCTCCAGGCGGCGGTTGCCCACCTTTAAAGGGAACCATGTGTTTTCCGTCTTGTTGAGGAACTCTTCCCGCCCTGGGGTATTGCTTTAGGACATCCCCATTGTCTGGGTCTCCCATTATGATGACCAGAAAAAAGAGAATTTTGTTTACGTACCGTAAATTCTTTTTTCTTTAATCATCAATGGGAGACCCAGCACCCACCCAGTTGTTCCTTTGCATGTTTTGCATTTGCTCTGTTCTCTGTTGAGACAGTGTTTGCCGGGTTGTTGAGCCGTTTTGTGTACGGCATTCTTCCCGATGTTTCGGGTGTGGTTTATTTCCTCCTCGCAGCTTGTAGACCAAACTGAGGATGTTCCCTGCGGTAGGGGTTTATAAGCGGAGGAGGCGGTGTCTACAAACTTGTAGTACCTAGTGTGACCTCCGGAGGGCAGTGCCCTAAACCCCATTGTCTGGGTCTCCCATTGATGATTAAAGAAAAAAGAATTTACGGTACGTAAACAAAATTCTCTTTTTAAAGGGAATGTGTCAGCAGCTTTTGGATACCTCATCTAAGAACAGCCTGATGTAGGATAGAAGAGACCCTGATTCCAGCGATGGATCACTTACTGGTTGCTGCAGATTTTTATAAAATCACTGTTTTTATCTGATGCCAATCAACCAGTTTTCTGAATGCTGAGCTAACCTGATAGCACTAATAAGTATTTTTTTCTGCCTATGCAGAGTTTACGCAGATCAGTCAATGGTGGTAGTGTGAGTAAGGTTATATACAGCTCATAAATATGGAGGTCTACATGGCAGCAGGTTTACTTAAAACTACAGCAACCCAGTAAGTGACAGCTTGAATCCGGGTCTCTGTCTCTACATGATGCTGCTCTCATATTATATGGAAAGAAAACCTAGTAAAGGATTCCTGCATTCTGAATGGGTCGCTGTGCTCCTACAGTCCCATAGAGATTGTCACCTTGGTGCACCTATTGGACCTCCACTCCATTTGTGCAGGAGCCTCCGGATCAGCGAGGGTCCCAGCAATAAGAAAGTGTTTGTTTATCCAATGGGCAGCAGATAGCTTACAAACTTTTTAAGAGAGAGTTCTGAACTCTGGTATTTACTGCCCAGATGCTCTTCCTCTTCCACCTCCCAATACAGACCACTATGCTCAGCTTATTCAGCCCTATATATGTGTGTGTGTGTTCAGAGTGTGTCATTATTATGCCTGAAGAAGAGTCCTGAGTAGTCATGAAACCTTGCTATTATTTACCATCTTCTCAGATAGCCAAGGTATCAACCACTGAGGACTCTCAGATTCTAATATTTTTCCATCTACTGGCTAACACGGTACACACATTTTTTACCTTCGGAGAGAGCCAGTCGCCTTCTGATTGGGTTTTATGACAATTGCACAGAATTGTTTCCCACTTTCTTTCAGATTGAGTCGGTTGAGCTTCCTATGGACAACAAGACCAACAAACGGCGTGGATTCTGTTTCATCACATTTACTGAAGAAGAACCCGTAAAAAAGATTATGGAAAAGAAATACCACAATGTTGGCTTGAGTAAAGTATGCCATTCTTTTAAAATGTAAATTCTCCCATTCTTTCAGTTCTCCTTACATTCAGTGATACAGATCATGGATAGGAGGAGGTTTGCAGGGCTCTGGTCTGGTGGCCAAGGGCTTCCATTGTGGCTGCTGTACACGGGCACTGCAAATCGTTTGGCTCCAATGTAGTTGTTGGCATATCACTTGCATTTGTGAGCTAGCTTATTGTCATCCCATTGTTCTCCAGGTAGAAGTGCTATTTGAGATGTGCCTTCTAATAGGTTAATATTTAACTTCCCATTTCTATTTAGCCATCCCTCTAGTAAGCCATTTACAAAAGTCACATTTTATTATTTTCATTCATGTAATTATGTTGTATTAATCCTTTTCATAGTGTGAAATAAAAGTAGCACTTTCAAAGGAACAGTACCAGCAACAGCAGCAGTGGGGCACAAGGGGTGGAGGATCCTCTTCAAGATCCCGTGGAAGAGGAGGTGAGCGATCACTCACAAGTCATTGGTAGACATTGCACTTCTTCATTCCTGACTCTAGTCCTACTCATTTTGGCTATTTTATCCGTAGGCTCAAGTCAAAGCTGGAGTCAGGGATACAGTAGTTACTGGAATCCAAGCTACAGTAGTTATGGCTATAACAACCAGGGTTATGGAGGCTACGGCAACTATGACTACTCTGGGTATAACTACTATGGATATGGAGATTACAATAGTGAGTATCAGTCATTTAATATGACACTAGGTGGAGTGTTGTTTTATGACCTTTGGGATCTTGTAGATCCATAATGTAAGAGTCTAGCGCCCTTACCTGTTCTGTCTTATTGCATCATATGGAACGGTAATTGTGCCGATCTGGCCGGCCAAGGTGCATTATGCCACCACCTGCCGCCATTGTAAGAAATATTGATGAAATATGGTGTTATGCATGATGTGAGAAGTTGACAAAATGGAACTTTTACAGCATTGTACATGCACAGTGGCTTTGTTAGAGGGGGTTGTACTAGTTTTTTGTGTTAATCTCTCCTTATCTTTTGAAAGGCTAAGTTTTAAATTTTTTTCTAATTAGTGCCCCGGCCCAAGTGTAGTTAGTATAATACCTCTAGGGTGTCTCTTGTACAGTGGACACCCTACATGGGCCAGGTGGCATTCCTGTTTCTGCACCTACTATCGTTACAATAAATTCATGTGCAAAATGGGACTATTTGTATTAGTGGTTCCTGACCTTATATTTTTTCTTGTTAAAGCAAAGAAATCAAATGTACTAAGCATTGTGTAAATGACAGTGGTTTGATTGCATGCTCGTGTATTCTACTAACAGGGTTGCACAGAGCATAGCATGCATGAATGGTGTCTGCTCTATAATCCGCAGCTTTGATGTCAGACTAATGTGGCCTTATACCCTAGGCTTCCTTGCATGAGTACATTGTCGCTTTCTGAACCATTGCTTCTCTAGTCTTTGCTATCAAACAGATATTTTTCATTTTTTAGATCAGCAGAGTGGTTATGGGAAAACAGCCAGACGAGGTGGTCATCAAAATAGTTACAAACCGTACTAAATTATTCCCTTTCCAACGTGTCACAAACAGGTACGTTGTGCTTCTTTGCTTCCATTTGTTACCTTTTGTTGTTGTTTTTCATTAAGAGTAATGCTAAGATATACAGTATATACATAATATAGAAATATATACATATATATATATTAACTATTAAGATATTGTAACTTTTAATTGCTTTAAAGCCTTACAGCACCCAGAAGTGCTTACTTATAGCGTAATATAGACACTTTGAAGATACGAACACGTGCTGTAAAGCGCTTTTATTTTTTTTCTTTTTGCCCTATATATAACAAGTCAGTAAAGTTAACAGGTAACGTACTGCTAATGGGTACAAAATAAGGAATTGCCTACTAACTCTGACATTATACCTTGTTTGTACCCGCCAGCGGGGAATTCATTGCAGGCCCTGTGTCGCGCTGACTTCACGATTCTCACAGGCCCGCTCAATGCGGACAGGGTACGAGATGCTCACGCTCTCGAATGCTGCCGTTTGGTATGGTCTCTTCCAACATCCTGTATCAGCATTATAATATTAAACTGGATACTCCAAGCTATGCTTTCACTTATTCCCTTATAGTAAAGAATGTAAAAGTACTTTTGCAGTAAATCTTAATACGTTTTTTTCAGGCCCCGTAATCATTAGATTGGTGAACTTTACTGAATAATTTTAACTATTTGTTCTTCTAAGGATACAGCTTAACTCTGGATTTTCATATATATATATTTTTTTTTTCCTCCATAGTATTAATCTATGTAAATGCTTGCTTTTCCCTTTTTATAAACATAGCCATAATTGCATTAAGTTCCGGGGCTGAATTCCTGTTGTGTATCAATTTTTTTCAACCAGGTTTATATACCGAAGACATTACTAAGATCCTTCTGGGAGCAGGTGAATTTTCCAGCTGTATGAGAAGACAGCTCTGTACTCTCATAATGCATTTCACATATAGCGATCCCAAGATAGACTTTTTACCTCCCCTTATTTTTCTCTTTGTTAAATACAAAACCAAATTGGTTTCCTTTTGAAAATAATTTGGTGCACAGTAGGATTTCAGCGCTCGAGGACCTCCTAGTTTTCTTGTCTATATTGATTAAGAAGATATATATGGGTAATACGTATATAAATTCCTGGGGGTGTATATGTAACTCTTATGAGGAATACCAATGTAACTATTGTTTTTTGTCTTTCTTTCCTTTAGGTGGACAAGCAGTATTTTCTGGGTTGAAGATTTGAGGTGGCTCATTCTGCATGCATATAGCAGTGCAAATGTTTTCTCCTTTTTTTTTTTATTTTTATTTTTGTGTTTTTAATTTTTTTATTAAGGCCCTATAAAGGAAAATAGCATTTTTTGTCCCCTCATTTCTAGAACTCCATTCTTATTTTAGTATGGCTTTGCTTAATAAATTGTGTTCATTATTTCACCAGCATGGAAGACAAACTTGTGTTTAATATCCTTGTATGCCTGCATCATGATGTAGCTATACCCAGTTTTCCTTCAAATAAATCTTCCTCTAATTTTTTTATATAAAATGTGTGGTCTCTTATATCTCATGGGTCTTACTCCATATGTGTCTCATATTGAGGAAAACGAGTATTTTAAGAGAGATTGTATTAGTGTACAATGGTCTAAAATTCTCTTTTGGTATAAACGCACACTTGGGCCACATTCACACGATCAATGATTTACATCAGTACTTTTAAGTCCAAACCAGGAGTGGGTGATAAATACGGAAGTGGTGACATGTTTCTATTACTGTATTTTTCAGATTATAAGACTCCCTTTTGTTCCCCTAAATTTTGGGGGGAAAGTGGGGGGTGGGTTTTATAATCCGAACCTTTGTTAGATACTGCAGGGGAGGGTGGGGGCAGCTCTGGAGCGTGTCCGGGGGCTGGAGGCAGCGGTAGGTCATGTGCTACTGCTCATTGGCCTCATATGCACTGCAGCCGTCCCATCACCTCAGTGCGGAAACTGTGCCCAGCTATAGACTGGGGGAGCAGCACATGTAATATGTACCTGTACCCCCCTTTTGATAGATGGATATGGGCCACCCCACCCCCATGTTGCTGCCCATACTAAAATATCAAAAACTTACCTGTCCAGCGCTGGGCTTCATGTCTCCCTTCTTGCTGCACTTCCGGAGTCTCAGGGAAGACAGTCATGTGATTGGATTGGGCGCGCAGAGATCATGTCACTCTGCTGTGCCGATCACATGACCGGCTTCCCCCGAAACTCAGGAAGTGCAGCAAGAAGGGAGACACTAAGCCCAGCGCTGGAGAGGTAAGTAAAGTGTTTGCTGCTGCCCATATTAAAATAACAGGGGGGCCATGGATCCAGCACAGGGGACCATGATCCGGCACAGTGGGGGCCATGATCCATCACTGGTGGATATGTGCCAGCACAAGGGGGTTGTATCCAATATAAGGGGTCCATATCGAGGTTGGGGAAGCTATATGCCAGCAGGAGGGGGGCTATGAGGGACATGTATATGATTTGTAAGACAGACACTGGCATTAGAAGACTGGCCCAATTTAACATTAAAAATAATTTTTTTTTTTCCTTCACCAAATTTGGGGGTTCATCTTATAATCCAGTGCGTCTTATGAAGCAAAAATTACTGTATATTTTTCCTGATTGTTCCACTCCTGGTTTTGTCTTACAAACAATGAGGTAAAATACTGACCAAATAAATGTGTGAACAAGGCCTCAGCTGTTCATGTAATGGATTTGCTAAGTCTTCGGCTACATGCTTACATTGAGACTTCTTGAGAGTTTTTTTTACCTCCGTTTATGTAGCAAAAAAACAGTAGTTGGTGATAGAAACACGTCACCACTTCTGTATTTATTATATTTTTCCTCGGATTGTTCCTCTCCTGGTTTTTGCCTACAAAAACTGAGGTAAAAAGTTCCCCAAATACTAAATGTGTGAACGTTGCCTCGGCTGTTCATGTGCCAAGTCTTCATCCATGCTCACACATTGGAAATGAGTTTTTATTTCAGTATCTGGACAGTTGGAGGGAAAGTAGAATAGAAACGTGCACTTTTTTACCCACTCCTGGTTTTGGCGTACACATACTGAGGTAAAAAAATAACTCAAATTCTCAATGTGTGCGCGTGACTTTACAGTTGGCACACACTTTACATGTACACCTAAGGCCACGTGCACTCGCTGAATATTTGGCGAGTTTTTTTTTTTTTACCTCCATATTGATAAGCCAAAACTGGAGTAGAGCAATTATGGCCTCACTTGAAGTTTCTAAAAATGAAAAACCATAAATTCAGTACGATTAGGCCATATATACCAGGGCTGTGGAGTCTGTGTCCGTTTTGGAGGAGTCGCTATAAAATGGACTGACTCCGACTCCTAAAATCTAATATATAAAACTGAGTGTATGGGCCCTTTCACATCAGCGTTTTTTTCAAATTTTGCATTTGATTTATTCTATTGTGACATACACACACAAACATAATATATATACGCATACATATATTCAGCTGTATACATGGAAGGATATGAAGCTGCGTTCAGCTATATGGAGGGCTATAAGCCTGCATTATACTATAAATAGCCACACCCTTGAAGCTATGTGAAGTGGGTAGGGCTTGATATATACACACACTGAGGGCCCTTTCACATCAGCGTTTTTCTCAAATCGCGGCAGATGCGGTGAAAAAACCGCATCTGCCGCGATTACCGCATACCGGCTGCACTTGCGGCACGGTTGCGGCGCAGTCAGCCGCGGCTTTTTTCGCGGCCGCACCTGCCGCAAGTGCAAAACCGCACCTGCCGCAAGTCCGCCTATACTTTCTATGGGGCTTGCCGCAACCGTGCCGCAAGTGCAGCCGGTATGCGGTAATCGCGGCAGATGCAGTTTTTTCACCGCATCTGCCAATTCACATGTAGAACTCAGGAGACACAAATATTGCACAAATGCAGTGACATGACTCAATGTTATAGGCTAACATTCTATTGTGACATCGCTGTTTTGTTCCGTAACTAAGAACAGTTGGGTATTATGATCGGGCAATGTTTTGACACCGTAAACCACCTAATAAGCATAAAAAAGGGCACTGGAGCGTATCCGCATGTATGTTTTTTCGACACTGTAAGTCTAAGGTATAAAGCTGAGTGTATGTGTATATATCAATATATCATAGTTCATATGAAGGAAAAAGCAGGCGGCACTCACCATTTGAGCAGCGATGTCTCCTTTATTTCAAAGTGTCTTTCTTTCTTTCTTTTAATGTTCTTTTTATTAAACAGATGAGTGTAAACAAACAGTGTATTGTTCACATAAGTGGGAGAAAAACTTGGTCAATACAAAAAACAGGTGTCCTCTCCCATTTAAACATTTGTAATACATGGCATATAGTTATTCCATCTCAACTGGTTTTAGTTTTATAGGTATAGAGGTCAGTAAGAAGGGGTGAGGGTTTGGGTAAGTACTACCCAGAGAAGGGAAAACATTAGAAGTGAGGGGAGGGAGAGAGTAGTCCCGAAGGTGGGGTGATAGGAGGGAGATGGGGGGGTTTCTCCCCAAGATTGTCTCCGTATTAGAGGTGTTTCCGATTCGTTTCAGGTACTATTAGAGGTAGCCATGAACTCTGAGGTTGCCCTGTAAAGTATCCATGGTGTCAAAAGAGGCATAAGAGGCACTGGAGCCAAACGGAGAGCTGCTATTTCGGCTGCACGGTACACAGCGTCCACCTCGCGAGTCACCTGAGGCCCGGTCGGAATCCGGCCCGGAGTTCCTGTGAGCCGAGACTAGGAGTCTGCTGGCTGCTATAATATTGGAGGCCTGTCTCGAGGCAGATGCCTCTTTCGGCGAGATTGCGAGATTGAGTAATGCAGTAAGAGGAGTCAGGCTCACTTCGCGTTGTAAGACCTCAGATAGAACACGGGTCACCGATTCCCAGTATTTTTGTATGAGGGGGCACTGCCACCATATGTGTAAATAATTCCCAATGTAGAGCCACACCTCCAGCATCAATCTGGTGTCGGAGCATACCATTTATGTAGCTGTATGGGGGTACGATACTAACGCAATACTATTTTGTAGGAATTTTCCTGTAGTTTCACACAGGGGGAAGGGCCATGTGATCTTTGATATAATTGTTTGATTTGTTGGTCTGTAAACTGGACCTGGAGATCTCGTTCCCAAAGGCCTACAAAGGCTCTTTTGATGTGTGCAAAGTCTAGTAATAATTGTTTATAGAGCAGGGACAACACCTTACTAGGTATTTGCGTCTGTGTTCACAGCTGCTTGAATAATGTTAGAGGACGGATTAGGTTTGCGCGGTTCAAATAGGTATGGATATAGACTTTAAGCTTACTTTTCTGGTCATCATAATGGGAGACCCAGACAATGGGGTTTAGGGCACTGCCCTCCGGAGGTCACACTAGGTACTACAAGTTTGTAGACACCGCCTCCTCCGCTTATAAACCCCTACCGCAGGGAACATCCTCAGTTTTAAACTTAGTGTGCTCGGAGGATCACGCTTTGCTTGCACTTCACTGCATTCTCACAGCTTACGTGATGGCGTCTGAAGACAAGGTAAAATGGTTCCAGTCGGGACCTGCGACAGCCTCCCCGCTCACCCTTGTGGAACACGCAGGTGGAGGTACCGGAGTGCCTAGAGCCTGGACACTTTGTGTTCTCCCGGTACGCTGTTGCGCTCCTTTCCATCCCTCTCTGGGGGGCTCTGGAGAGTGGGAGATGGGAGCCTTGCACAGCTCCGCTCCGTCCGAGGCCTCCCTAAATGGTGCTTACAGACCGGACTGGAGCCAGCCCAGTCCGAGGCCTCCCTAAATGGTGCTTACACTCCGGACTGGTGCTGAACCCCCGTCCGAGGCCTCCCTAAATGGTGCTTACAGACCGGACCGGCACTGAGGCACTCGGTGTCTCCTGTGTGCCTGGGGGTAGTGTCTGTCACTTTATGTGCCCTGACACTCAGACCGCGCGTTACCCTCGGGTCCACGGTTCTGCGGGTGTACCCTGTGCTGGGGTCACCCTGGCTGACCGCCCTGTGTGTCACAGGGGCTGAGGCCGTGGGCTGCGGATGTTTGTTTGTACATGCAGTCTGTGTATAGTATTTTACACTGTTTCCCGCGCTGCGGGCTCCGGCACCTTCATGCTGAGGCTGCTTGGAGGAGGGGAAGCAGCCCGTGCGGTGACGTCATCGATGGGCTTGTGTGTGTGTTTCCCGCGTGTTTTCGGCGCCGCCCACAGTTTCACTGTCGGTGGCCATCTTTACCCTCACTTCCCGGTTGGGATCTGTATGCAGCGTGCGCCTGCACTCCAGGGGAGACCGGAAACCGTCGCGGAGGTCACACACACACACCGCTTCCTCATACCGCTTTACTGCGGTCGGTAAGCCACCGGGACTCCCGGTTTTGTTGTCTGCATTTTGGCTTATTTTCCCCTACTGCGGCGATGTCCTCAGCTGGGAAGCGTGCTGCTAGGGCGGCAGAGACCACCATTACCTGTGCTACATGCAATGGAACACTGGTGGAGGGGTCCTGCAATAACTGCGGACGCCCAGAGGCCCGGGCTGGCACTGCTGAGTCAGCAGCTCCGGTGCTATACCCTGAGGTTCAGGTGATCGCAGGGTCATGGGAGACTCAGAATAAGATCAATGAATCTCTGTTGTCCCAGCTGTCCTCCATGTCGCAATCCCTGGAGGCACTTAATAGGAGGCTGGATAGCCCAGCTACTCCGTCCAGTTACCCCCGGGTGTCTCCCTCTTCTGCTGTGAGACCCCTTAAGCGGGCTCGTCGTGAGGAGTCACCCGAGCTCCAGGCTCTCTCTGAGGAGGAGCGTTCCTCTGATGGTGAGGACGATGATGGGGGTTCAAATTTCGGGTCTGTGTCTATATCTGAACCACCAGACGGGGTGGAGGATCTGGTGTCCTCTATCAACGAGACCTTACGTCTCGTGACACCCCCTGAGGAGGTGACGGTGCACCCGAAGGAGGTCTATCAATGGCTGCGGCCAGAGGCTAGACCAAGTGGTTCCTTCATGGACCACACGAATTTTGGAAGGGTGGTTAGAGCTCCCAGGTTACATCCTGGGCGGCGTTATGTCCGTAAACCCAAGGACAATCGCTTCCCCTTCCCCCAGGAGGTGCTTCAGGAGTGGTCGCAGTCCCCGAAGGTGGACGCTTCCATGACCAGGATTGCTGCACGCTCCCTTTTCTCTGCCTCTGATAGCTCCTCGCTGAAGTATGCGACGGATAGACAGGTTGAGCAACTCGCCAAGTCTTCCTATGAGGCTGTGGGGTCTTCCTTTGCCCCTAATTTTGCCACGGTCTGGACCTTGCAAGCGATTACTACGTGCTTGGATGGTATCTCTGACCTGGCAAGATCCAGTCCAGAGGTCCTGGCACTTACCGAGAGGGCAAGGGCCTATGCGGACTACGCCAGGACGGCGACTCTGGAAACTGCCACTCGTTCAGCTGTGGCTTCGGCCAATGCTATAGCGATCCGCAGATTGTTGTGGCTGCGTCTTTGGGACTCAGATACCACGTCCAAGAAGATTTTGCAGAATCTTCCGTTCGCTGGTGACAGGCTTTTTGGCACCGAACTGGACAAGCTGATAAAGGATTCTGCTGAGTCTAAGATACCGCAGAATAAGCCTAAGCCACGGTATACCGTTAAAAGGAACCCAAAACAGTGGTCCTTTCGTTCCAGCTCGCAGTCATCAGCTTCTCAGTGGCGCTCTAAGAGTCGTCCAAAGAAGCCGGCGGGGGCGGCAGCTGCCACCCCCAAACCCGCCTCTGCATGACTCGCTCTCCCTTCCTACCTCCCCACAGGTGGGGGGCCGCTTGTCTCGCTTTCAGGACAAATGGCTACTTCACGTTCAAGATCAGTGGGTTCGAGACGTGGTCTCGCGAGGTTACAGGATAGAGCTGACGTCAAAACCGATATCCCGATTCCATCGGTCGGTCCCATCCCCAGAAAAGGCTCAGGCTTTTTACCTGGTGTTGGAGGGTCTCCGCAGAGACGGAGTGGTGATACCGGTGCCTTCCGGAGAGAGGTTCAGGGGTTTTTACTCTTTATCGTCCCGAAGAAGGACGGTTCCTTCCGCCCGGTACTGGACCTGAAGTTGTTCAACCATCACGTGTTGGTTCGGAAGTTCCGCATGGAATCACTGCGCTCCGTGATCGCGGCTGTATCACAGGGAGACTTCCTGGCGTCCATAGATATCAGAGACGCTTACCTTCATGTGCCCATTGCACCAGCTCATCAGCGCTGGCTGAGATTCGCAGTGGGGGAAGAACACTTCCAATTTGTGGCGCTGCCGTTCGGGTTGGCCTCGGCACCGCGGGTGTTCACAAAGGTGATGGCCTCTATGATGGCTCTCCTGCACGTGCAGGGACATGCCGTCATTCCCTATTTAGACGACCTACTGGTCAGGGCGCCATCAGAACACCTTTGTCAAGAGAGCCTGGATGTGACCATGCGGTCTCTGGAACAGTTCGGTTGGCTCCTCAATATTCAGAAGTCAACGCTAGTTCCGACCCAGTCTTTGACATATTTGGGCATGGACTTCAACACAGCCTCAGCCCTGGTGTCTCTGCCACGAGTCAAGCAGATGGCGATCCAATCGGGAGTGCAAGCAGTCCTCCTGTCACCACAATCATCCCTACGGGTGTTGATGATGCTGGTGGGACGCATGGTGGCAGCAATAGAGGCGGTGCCTTTTGCACAGTTTCGCCTCCGTCCTCTCCAGCTGGAGATCCTCCGCAGGTGGGACAAAAGGTCGATTTCTCTGAATCGGCTGGTGACCCTTTCCCAACCGACCAGAGATTCCCTGCAGTGGTGGTTACAGCCACACCACTTGTCTCGGGGCCGGTCCTTCATCAAACCGTCATGGTTAGTGGTGACCACCGACGCCAGTCTGAAGGGCTGGGGAGCGGTGTTCTTACACCACAGGGCCCAAGGCCTCTGGACTCGGTCGGAGTCGGCGTTGCAGATCAACGTGCTGGAGATCAAGGCGGTCTATCTGGCACTCCTGGCGTTTCAGAGATTCCTCTCAGGACAACCCATTCGGGTTCAGTCCGACAATGCGACGGCCGTCGCTTATATAAATCATCAAGGAGGAACCAGGAGTGCAGAGGCTCTGGCCGAAGTCCACCGCATCCTATCCTGGGCGGAGGACAACAACTGCCTGATCTCCGCAGTTCACATCCCAGGGGTTGAAAACTGGGAGGCCGACTATCTGAGCCGGCAGGGGATGGACGCCGGAGAGTGGTCTCTTCATCCGGACGTCTTCCGGGACATCTGCAGCAGATGGGGCACTCCGGACGTGGATCTGATGGCCTCACGGCTGAATCATCAGGTGCCGCAATACATGGCGAGGTCATGGGATCCCCAATCTCTGGGAGCGGATGCTCTGGTCCTGACTTGGTCCAGATTTCATCTGCCGTATGTGTTCCCGCCTCTGGCTCTGATTCCCAGGGTTCTGTGGAAAATCAGGTCGGAGTGCAGGGTCGCCATTCTAGTGGCTCCAGATTGGCCCAGGAGGTCCTGGTATCCGGACCTGTGGCAACTGTCAGGCGGACACAGGTGGGCTCTTCCAGACCGCGCAGATTTACTCGCGCAAGGCCCATTCTTCCACCTCAATTCCAAGGCCCTCAGATTGACTGCATGGCTCTTGAGGCCTGGCTGCTGACATCCAGGGGTTTTTCCCCTACGGTGGTTGCCACTATGAATCGGGCTAGGAAGCCAGTCTCAAGGAAGATGTACCACAGGACGTGGAAAATCTTTTTTACTTGGTGTGCCTCTGGTGGACGGTCTCCGTGGCCCTTGTCCATCCCGACGTTGTTGGCTTTCCTACAGTCGGGTTTGGAATTAGGATTATCCCTTGGCTCCTTGAAAGGTCAAGTCTCAGCACTTTCAGTGCTGTTTGACAGGCGATTGGCGCTCCTGCCGAAGGTCCGTCAATTTCTGCAGGGGGTGTCACGGATGGTTCCGCCCTACAAGAGACCTCTGGACCCTTGGGACCTCAACATGGTCCTGGCGGCATTACAGAGACCACCGTTTGAGCCGCTGAGAGATGTTTCTCTATCTCGCCTGTCTCAGAAAGTGGCCTTTCTGGTGGCGATCACGTCTCTGAGAAGGGTCTCAGAATTGGCTGCACTTTCGTGCAAGTCGCCCTTTCTGGTGGTTCACCAAGACAAGGTGGTGTTGCGTCCTCGGCCAGAATTCTTGCCGAAGGTGGTTTCAACTTTTCACCTGAACCAGGAGATTGTTCTCCCATCATTTTGCCCTGCTCCCGTTCATCAGGTTGAACGCGACCTCCATACTCTGGATCTCGTGAGAGCGGTACGCATTTATGTGTCCAGGACCGCCTCCTTTAGGAGTTCGGATTCCTTATTTGTTCTTACGACAGGTCGCTGTAAGGGGTCCGCGGCATCAAAGTCGACATTGGCCAGATGGATTAAGGCTTCCATTCAAGAGGCCTACCGGGCTTCTGGTTTGCCTCTCCCGGTGGGATTGAAGGCTCACTCTACCAGAGCTGTAGGTGCCTCCTGGGCCTTGCGACATCGAGCGTCTGCTCTACAGGTGTGTCAGGCGGCCACTTGGTCTAGCCTGCACACTTTCTCTAAGCACTATATGGTGCATGCCCATGCCTCTGCGGATGCAAGTTTGGGCAGGCGGGTTCTCCAGGCGGCGGTTGCCCACCTTTAGAGGGAACCATGTGTTATCCGTCTTGTTGAGGAACTCTTCCCGCCCTGGGGTATTGCTTTAGGACATCCCCATTGTCTGGGTCTCCCATTATGATGACCAGAAAAAAGAGAATTTTGTTTACGTACCGTAAATTCTTTTTTCTTTAATCATCAATGGGAGACCCAGCACCCACCCAGTTGTTCCGTTGCATGTTTTGCATTTGTTCTGTTCTCTGTTGAGACAGTGTTTGCCGGGTTGTTGATCCGTCTGTGCACGGCATTCGCCCCGATGTTTCGGGTGTGGTTTATTTCCTCCTCGCAGCTTATGGACCAAACTGAGGATGTTCCCTGCGGTAGGGGTTTATAAGCGGAGGAGGCGGTGTCTACAAACTTGTAGTACCTAGTGTGACCTCCGGAGGGCAGTGCCCTAAACCCCATTGTCTGGGTCTCCCATTGATGATTAAAGAAAAAAGAATTTACGGTACGTAAACAAAATTCTCTTTATATTGAATAAAAGAAATGTCCGGTAAAGATTCAGAGTGTTGTATTTCCCCATATGAGAGGTGCGCGCCATCTAGTATTAATTGATCTATTGGGACAGGGTTTGATGTTGTGGGGTTAAGTTTGGAGGCTCTATTTGGTGCCAACAAGGTCTTGAAGAGTTAGTATGGGAGATAATGGGGGCAATTGAGAGACACACTCCTTTTACCAAATATTAACGACAGCTCATGTGAAGACATTTGCGCTCAGGGGTGTTTTGCTATGAAAATCAGGTAATCGTGCTAATGATCTCAG
>JARQOC010000003.1:318051269-318138543 GCA_033576535.1 Allobates femoralis
ATCATAAGAAACAGTTATCAGAAAGTACAATAATTAAAGCAAAATAATGACAGCCTTGCTCATAAAAGCTTACAATCTAACAATGAGGTGGGGGTGACACAAAGTACAGGTGCTTATTTACAATAATGGTATAGTCAACTTGAGGAAATGAGGAACAGGAGCAGCATAAGTGGCCACCAACCATTATTTGTGATGCATTTGAGACAGGTGAAGGGGATAGGCTATGGTTAAATGACTTTGACTAGGGATCATGATAGGCCACCCTAAAAAGATTGTTTTTAGGGATCTCCTGAAACTATGTAAGTTGTGAATAGACCTAATTTCTTGGGGTAGATAATTCCAGAGAATTGGTGCAGCTCGGGATAAGTCTTGGAGCCGAGAGTGGGAGGTTCGGATTTATGTAGAAGTTTGTCTAGAGTCACTTCCAGAGCGAAGAGAACAGGTGAGGTGATAGACAGAGATGAGGGTGGAGAGGTAGGGAGGTGCTGCACTGTGAATAGCTTTGTAGGTGAGATGACAGGAACCTCGAGTGTGCTGAGGTGTAAGTGGTGTCAGGGTCTGGTGTTTGAAGATTACTCATCCTGGGTCCCAGGGCAGGGTCGGAGCAGCATACGGCTGTAGGATGTGTTCATCCCTGTTGGTCCCAGCAGGATGCAGGAGTTAACACGTAGTGAAGGTGTCATCAGTGGTGGGTTCCGCATGGATTAGTACCTGAGTTAAGAAGTGGAAGACCATAAGAGGGTAAAAACAGGGATAGGTTACAAAAAGAATATGTTCAACGTTGCAAATCAGTGACAACAGCTCACCAAAAAGGTTCCGTGTGAGCCATTTCATCACTGGGAAAAAAATTACATTATGGAAATGACAGTCTTCCTGTAGTAGAAGGTAGCATAGATAACAGGTTTGTGGCATATTCCTCTGTGGCTTCTCTAGCACAGCAAAATCTTCTCTCTGCCACTCGGGGCCTTCGTAAATAATTACACGGTCACCCTCTTGGACATTGAGCTTAGCTGGGTAGAGTAGTTGGAATCTAATGTTTTTTTCAGTCAGTAGATGACAGATGGGCCCGAATGCTTTGTGTTTCTGAGTTATGGCTGGGGAGAATTCCTGGAAGATTAGAATCTCTGAACCATGGACGGTCAATTCTCGTTGCCGTCGGTGTGCTCTCAAGACCTTTTCTCTCACTGCCCATTTGAAGATTCAGAGAGGGGAGCGCACATAGCACGGTAAAAGAGGGACACCAAGGATTTACCTATAGAGATCCACTCACCTTGGGAAGTTGTGAGGGTCACAACCACCTGAACACACATGGCCGTTACAGAACCCGTGAAGAATGCAAAGGAAAAAATATGGATGATCGGGAGTTTTTCTGCGCTGACCACAGGAGACTGCAGGCTGTTAGATTATGCCCTGATAAAGTAGCCTGCAGGCTACAAAACGCGTAGGCAAACTGTGTGCGGTGTGCAGTGTGGGAATAAAAGGACTCTTCATTATCCGGTCTCCTTTGGTCAGTGCGGAAAAACTCCCGATCATCCATATTTTTTCCACAGCCCATTTGAGGTACTTTGCTACGACTGGGCGAGGTCTACCATTTCCACTGCCCTGGTTGGGCCCTGGGGGGCTTAGTCTTTGCGCTTGCTCTATAACCATTGGGTCTTTGCCAAGATCTATCCAAAGGGCAGCTGGGAGGTCTCTTGTAAGGTATTCCATGAGATGTTCACCGCCCACCAACTTCGGGATGCCCACAAAATACACGTTGTTGTAGCGATCTCTGTTCTCCAAGTCCTCCAGCTTATCGCGCATTTCCAGCTCTGTGGCCTTACTTTGTTTGAGAGAGGCCCTCAGTTCCGTGATCTCCTTTTTGTTGGACTGGATTCTGCTTTCTGTGACGTTTTGGGAGTTGGTGGTAATTAGAGCCATGGCTGTGGCGAGGGCAGCATGGAGGGCATCAAACCGCTGGTCAAGCTGGAGCATCAAGAATTTGGAGACCTCTTGAGCTAACGAAATTACTTGTGAAGGGTGTTGCTCTTGCTTGGCGGAGAGATCAAAGTGACATGATAGCGTGGAAAGCTGCGGTGGGGATAAATTGGCATCCACCTGTGATTCAGGCGCAGAGCCCACTGATGAAGAGGTGGGTTGGCAGTGTGGGTTCTTAGTAGGTTGTTTAGCTGGTTTCGGGGTGGACTTGCCTTTGTACATTGTGGGTGGCAATTGTGTGCAGGGCAATAGGAGCTCTTGTAGGGTGGTGGGTTTCTTTGTTTGGGTTTTATTATGTATTTGTTCATTACAATTCCCCCGTAGCAGGGAGAAGTAGTGGTTCAGCGGGCAGCAGATGGGATTAGCAGATTGCCTGGTTACTGATCACAGTGGGATAGAGAATAGGAACACTGTCATAGTCTGACTACTATATCATAGTCTTGTTTGGTGGGGGAAGGGTGGATAAAAAGTTCAATAACAAGCTGTGTGTTTGGACATGGGATTTGACCCCCTTAATGACAAAAAATGTCACTGTCACTGTGTGTAATCACTGTCTTTTGTCTAGGGGATTGATGAATGTTAAGCCACCACAATGCATCACCAGATAATTATAGATTCATAGGCAAACAGGGTTCAATCAGCTGTAGTGCAGTGTGGTCAGGTGTGCATCCCAAGATGTACTTTATCCACAGTTTGCAGTGTAGAGATTTGCTGTGATGATCAGTACAGTATCTCCTTTATCTTTGGGGGGTATGTTGAGGGTGTAAAATGGGGCCCACACAACTGCCCCTCCTCCCAAACTGTCCGGTGTTGTGAGGGCATACACTTAGGCACAGTCCCCTTTATGGCCTCACTATGTTGTTGTGATAATTCTTTAATTCTTCCTCTAGTCTGATGTGTAGTGTAACAGTGTCAGATTCTCAGCAGCAGCCACGTGTGAGGAGAGAGTGTTGGTTCCTGTCACTTTAATTAGCTGAAGTCTGGTGGGCAGTGACCCTGCTCCCAGAGTGTTGCCTCACTGACTGAGCCAGCTGAGGGTTAATTTCACTTGGAGACACACTTCTCTTTGCCTGTGTTGACAGTCCAGTGCACCCCAGTAGGGAATCCTCTTATCAGCAACAGTACAGAGTAGACCTAGACCTTTACAGCTCTGTCACACTCTGGAACCCTCACTTGAGGTCAGACCTCAGCTGCACACACCACAGCAAGCAGACACGGCCACCGATCAGCAGCACAGGAGAGACTACACATCAGGGGGACTCACCACTGGGGCTGTGCGGCCATCCTGCCGGCCCACAGAGTGGCGGATCTTGTCTCCGGTAACCAGGTAGTGTGGCCTTTCAGGTACAGGGCTGGGTTTTGGAGAGGGGTGCTAGTCCTTGACTGCCTGGTCAGCTCCTGCAGCAGTCGATCAGATGAGGGAGTGCAGAGCTGTCAGGAGTGGATACCGTCTTTGGCTGTTGGTGCTGGCCCCCATAGGCCCTAGATGGACCTCAGACACAGAAGGAAATTGCTGTATTACCCAGCTGGTGATGGTGTGGCTGAGTGCCGCCGTGGGGATCCTCTAACTTTCCTGATGTTGGTGGGTTTAGTTAGGATGCCTAGGGGAGCTCTACAGAGATGAGATGCCTTGGATATTCTCTGTGAGTCCAGGAGCTCTCTCACATGCATCTTGTGGTGCTGGCAGCA
This sequence comes from Allobates femoralis, assembly GCA_033576535.1. NCBI lineage: Eukaryota > Metazoa > Chordata > Amphibia > Anura > Aromobatidae > Allobates > Allobates femoralis. The sequence continues at coordinate 318,054,936 of JARQOC010000003.1, forward strand.
ATTTTGGAATCCGGTTTTTGACAAAAGCTAAATCGCAGCAACGACTTCATTCACCAAGATGTTCAGTTTGCTATAATTTTTCAAGTCTTACTTTCTGCCTGTATCACTGAGTCATTCTTGTAGAGATGCTCCATATACTCTTTTCATTTTTCCTAGATTTGTTCTGGCTCAGTTAGTTTGTTCACATTGGTGTCTTTCAATATTTCTACTCTAAGTTGAAACTTTTGATCTTTTGGTATGTCTTCCTGGTCTTACCCTTCAGATGTTCATTTTCTATCTTAGTACACATGGCTCACTTTAGTCTTTTACTGATCTTGTCTTTGTCCTCCTTGTTACTTTTTTCTTTTGCCATTCGTCTTTAATGATCTTTGGGGTTTCTTCTGTTAACCATGACATACTTTTTCATTTAGACGAAAAAACTTAATGTTGTTAATAAAACTGCATCTTCAATATAATAAAAGTATTTCATATGGATTATAAAATAGGAACATAAAGAACTTAGAAAAATGATTTGGTATTTATCTTGAAGCAGTCTCCACCTTAAGTGTGCAAAGGAATTGCATTCTGAAAAAGATGAGATTTGGTTTTAGGGCCTGCTCATCCCAGTATACTAGCACAAATATGATTCATAGTTAATACTCAGATTTTTCAAAGAAATTTTTGTCAAAATTATTATTTTGCACAATTTTATGGGGTCATCCTCTTATTTTATGTCATAAGAAAAAGTCTTTTTGGTGGAGGATACTTGGTGAAAATACTGATTTAATAAAAGGTCTTTTCCTCATCAATAATATATTGTATATTAGAGGGTTAATTAATTAAGGGAATGATTCTCATATGTGCAAAAGACCCTTTAGTAATGTGTGTATATATGGAACCTTGTGTTGTTCTCTGTATGTCACACTTGAGAAAGGCGCTAGCCGAAATGCGTCATGGACATCTACTTTATTGTATGCAATGTAGAATGAAAAGAATAAACTAGAAGAAAACAGAAATCAATTGCGAGTGCTGATCTTTCTGTGGAAATCTAGATCATATGGGTTATCTTGTTTAAAAAATTATTTAAAAAAAATATAATAAAGAAATGAGATGAAGCAGTAGACATTTAGGGTAAATTATTTGTGTTTTTTTTTATCTTGTGGCATTCACTGACATTTGCTTCTCACTCCAAGTTCCTCAAAAAAGCACACACAAGTATAGTCATTTTTCTTCAATTTTCGAAGCGAAAAGTAGCATGTTGAAAATGTTGCAAAAATTGCTCCAAAATATCTGGTGAACATAAAATCACTCTATTGGAGGACTGGAGTACATGTGCATAAATGATGGATCAGGTAGAAACCGTGCCTAAATGGTGAAAAAAAAAATAGAATGAAAAAAAAACAATTGGACACATATAAAGTGGACTTGAAAAAATATGCAAATTTAAAGATGAGTTTAGTGCAAATATATATATGTATATATATATATTACAACATAAACAAAAAAAGGCACAAATGTAAAAGTGAATCGGGCAAAAGTGGTACAAATGTTAAAATAAAGCAAAAGTGGTACAAAGGCAAAAGTGGTACAAATGTTAAAATAAGGTTAAAGCAGCCAGTAAAAACGCATAGTACTTTCCAAATCTTTCAAGAACAGATTGTGTATCTAAATCGGGTGCTCAGGGGCATAAGCTTTATGCATTAAAATTTTGAATACATTCTGTTCCCAATTGCTCTAGTTAACACATCTCCTGAGCCTTTAATCTGCATGTAGAATGGATATAACTCACTTGGGGCAAAGGTAAATGAATATGATCATGAGGACAGAAGCGATCCGTGTACAGGCATATTTTACTTTACTGATATACAGTATATGATTTAGGACAACCATGGTGCTCACTTACAACTAATAGAGCAATGAAATTTTCCTAATACATCTTATGTAAACATGGAACTCATGTGCATATTGACTCTTCATTGTGCTCACATGCGTATACATAAGACGAGTGCTATCTAATGTTTTATCAGATATCATACGGACCAATCTTATACTATTGAGCAATGCTGATCAGTATTTTTTGTCTTATGCCAATTTGGCATATGTAGCCCAAATCATATGGCATCCACCCATTCAAGTTTATGGATGTGTGGAACCATCAGACTACACCGATTTCCATGGATTCTCAAAATGGAGAAGATGGAGAAATTTTCTTCTCCTTCTACTCCTGATTTTCTCATGCAAGAGAATCGAATTACTGTAAATTAAGCAGATATTCTGATCAAATTCAGTCAGAATTTGATCAAAGTGTCATTACCATAATTGATCTGGTTCTCAATGGTTCTATTACCCCTGCCTATCTAATGATTCCTCCAGGATGGTGGCCATGAAATTTTAATTTCACGGGGTGGGTCTCTGAGCTTCCTACTGCTGTTGCTCTTCTTGCATTCCCAACACATTCCCATTTCTATTAGTGCCACTCTGTGACCATGGTACATCCTCCTGGCAGGCACGGTACTGACTAAGGAACGTGCCTCTGACTGTGGAGGAAGCTAGAGGAATGTAGTGGTCAGTGCCCTATTCCCCCCTTCCACCATTCCACAGGTAGAGCACTAATTGGGATGCCCAACTGACCAATGGGATAATAAGGGAAGGGGCATCCAGCCACACCTACAGGGGTTAAATTCAGGTACCCAGGACAGTTACTTTCTCTTTTCACCCGGTGACCCTTGGAAGCAAGCTTTTGTTCACCCGAGGCCCCTGGAACCCCCTGCAGCGATGTCTGATCCCCTGATGGAGGCCCTGCACCAGAGAGCAGAACAGGAAGGTGAACACTGGCTTCAAGCCCTTATAACTGGTCTCAGAGCTTGCCTCCCCATACCCTCTCCTGACCCCCTGGCCCCAGTTGAGCCTCATGCTCAGCCGTCCACCCCTGGGACCTCATCTACCCCTGCCCCTCCTGATCTCTCCTTCCACCAGGCAGCCCAGTCCCCTCTAGCCCCAGGCTCCGGCACCACCTACCCCAGGTTCCCTTCATCAATCTCCCTCCAGTGCGCAGATCCCCAGTCCACAGTCGGTAATCTTACCAATACCCCACAGATCCAGGGGGGCAGAAGATCCACACGGTCCACTCGACCTCCAGAGAGGCTCCGAGTGACCGGTGAAGTGCTCCATCGGTGCCAGGCAAAGGGCCATAGCACGGTCCCCCACGTGGGGCAGCCCCCCCACATCTCCCAGAGGCAGGAAAGGAGAGGAAGGGCCTGGGACAGAGTCTCCGCCTCTCACTCTTTTCCTCACATCCTGGCTCCGCCTCCATCACACACCTCCCATTTACCCCTCTATAGCCGGTACATATTGGGAGCTATACAGGCCATAAATCGAGCAGCGACCATCTTAATTCAAGCATACATGCTTTGTAACTTGCTCTCAACCCACTCCAGTGCCACCAAGGACGCAGGCATAGGCACGGCAGGTCGTCCCAATCCTCCTCCGACAATTCACACCTCCATTCCCAATGTCCCTCCAACAGGCAAGCCTCTTGTCGTCATAGCAGACGCAACTCCCATAAAAGCCGCAATAGATCGCGGTTATCTAGATAGTGGTCCTCGTCTTCATCTGACTGCTCTAGCGAGTCGGATAGCCCCGATAGACGCCGATTCCATCAGGCGTGTGATCCATCAGGTCCACCTCCCAGAGCTTCCAGCCAGGTGGACCAGTCTATCCCCCACGCAGGAGTGGGAGTTCCTCCATCAACAGGAGTCACTCCTCCGGCCATCACCCACGCGGGAGCTGGAGTTCCTCCACTATCTGGCGTCACTCCTCCTGCCATCACGCATGCAGGAGCTGGAGTTCCTCCATCAACGGGAGTCACTCCTTCGGCCATCACACGCGGGAGCTGGAGTTCCTCCATTATCTGGTGTCACTCCTCCTGCCATCACCCACGCGGGAGCTGGAGTTCCTCCATTATCTGGCATCACTCCTCCTGCCAATACCCAAGTGAGAGCCGGGGTTCCCCCATCAGCTCGAGTCACCCCTCCCACCATCACCCACGCAGGAGCTGGAGTTCCTCCATTATCCGGTGTCACTCCTTCTGCATCAGACAACGGTGAGTATGTCGAAACCAACAAAGAAAATAACAGAGCCACAAACGACCTAGCCTCAGTGATCAAGACGCTAGTTCGACAGCTAACTCAGCCAACCAGCGCTAATGACAGTAAGACGACGGTTCAGCTAGCAAGCGTTCACAAAGACGTGTTTTTATGTGGAATTAGTCCACTAGGTGCACACATAGATCAGGAGACAAGACACAAAATATGGAACAATGACTATATTGACATATGGTCGTTATTATCACCTGAGCAGCTAACAGTAGATAAAGAAAGGAGGACAAGCGAACGGACATACGATAGAAACAGACCAATAATAGCGCAAACGATGAACAACTGGCTACAGGCGTTTGCAGTGTTAGGCTGTATTATGGGCCAGAAGCACAGAAGCACCTGGAACGCTGCTCTGAACTATATATATATATATATATATATATATATATATATATATATTAGGGCTGGGCGATTAATCGAATTAATTTGATTAATTCGCCCCCTGCTGTGGCCACGATTGGGATTTGACGATTTAAAATGGCGCCCCCCCATGGGTATACAGGGCCCCCCACCTGTAAAGTAATAGAAGATTATACTTATCCCTGCCGCTGTCCCGCCGCCGCCACCGTGCGCCTCCGGCTTCATCCGGCTTCTTCCGGCTTCCTCCTCCGTCGCACAGACAATGACGTCATTGTCTGTGCATCGGAGGAGGAAGCCGGAAGAAGTCGGATGAAGCCGGAGGACCGCGGTGGCGGTGGCGGGACAGCGGCAGGGATAAGTATAATGTTCTATTACTTTACAGGTGGGGGGGCCCTGTATACCCATGGGGGGGCCCTGTATACCACTGGGGCTGCTGCTGTAAACACCACTGGGGGCTGCTGCTGTATACACCACTGGGGGCTGCTGCTGCATACACCACTGGGGCTGCTGCTGTATATACCACTGGGGGCTGCTGCTGTATACACCACTGGGGCTGCTGCTGTATACACCACTGGGGCTGCTGCTGTATACACCACTGGGGGCTGCTGCTGTATACACCACTGGGGCTGCTGCTGTATACACCACTGGGGGCTGCTGCTGTATATACCACTGGGGGTTGCTGCTGTATATACCACTGGGGGCTGCTGCTGTATACACCACTGGGGCTGCTGCTGCTGTATATACCACAGGGGCTGCTGCTGTATACACCACTGGGGGCTGCTGCTGTATACACCACTGGGGGCTGCTTCTGTATACACCACTGGGGGCTGCTGCTGTATACACCACTGGGGGCTGCTGCTGTATACACCACTGGGGCTGCTGCTGTATACACCACTGGGGGCTGCTGCTGTATACACCACTGGGGCTGCTGCTGTATACACCACTGGGGGCTGCTGCTGTATACACCACTGGGGGCTGCTGCTGTATGCACCACTGGGGGCTGCTGCTGTATACACCACTGAGGCTGCTGCTGTATACACCACTGGGGGCTGCTGCTGTAACACTGCTGGGGCCTGTATATACCACTGGGGAGGCTGCTGTATACCACACTGCTGGGGGCTGTATACCTGTGCTGGGGTCCACCCTCAGCTTATACACGAGTCAATAGATTTTCCCAGGTTTTGGGGGAAAAAGTAGAGGGGTCGGCTTATACACGGGTCGGCTTATACACGAGTATATATGGTACCTCTTAGTTTTTTCTCTTTATTCATCAAAGAAAAGCAAAAAACAAATAGAAAAAAAAATCGAGATTTAAATCGAAAATCCTCCATAGGTTTAAATAAAATCGAGATTTTGATTTTTTCCAAAATCGCCCAGCCCTAATATATATATATATATCGAGATTTCATATATACTGTATATACTCGTGTATAAGTCGACCCGTGTATAAGCCGACCCCCCTACTTTTGCCCCCAAAACCTGGGAAAACCTATTGACTCGTGTATAAGCCGAGGGTGGACCCCAGCACAAGTATACAGCCCCCAGCAGTGTGGTATACAGCAGCAGCCCCAGTGGTAGTATACAGCAGCAGCCCCAGTGGTAGTATACAGCAGCAGCCCCAGTGGTAGTATACAGCAGCAGCCCCAGTGGTAGTATACAGCAGCAGCCCCAGTGGTAGTACACAGCAGCAGCCCCAGTGGTATATACAGGCCCCCCCCCCCCATCAGTATACAGGGCCCCCCAGCCTTGTGCAGCCAGCCTGTAAAGGAAAAGATCAGTATACTTATCCCTGCCGCTGTCCCACCGCCGCGGCCTCGCGTTCTTCCGTCTTCATCCAGCGTCTTCCGGCTTCCTCCTCTGGCGCAGACAATGACGTCATTGCCTGCGCCGACCAGAGGAAGCCGGAAGAAGACGGATGAAGCCGGAGGAGCGCGATGGCGGCGGCGGGACAGCGGCAGGGATAAGTATACTAATCTCTTCCTTTACAGGTTGGCTGCACAAGGCGGGGGGCCTGTATACTGATGGGGGGGCCTGTATACTGTATACACTGTATACAGTGTATACAGTGACTCACGTATAAGCCGAGGGGGGGACTTTTCAGCCCAATTTTTGGGCTGAAAAACTCGGCTTATACGCGAGTATATACGGTAATTCATACAAAACCCACGGTGGTTCTGCTTGGCGGCTGTATGACGAGGAGTTCCGCAGGCGGCTGGCCCAGCAGCCTGACCTAGGCTGGGGAATCAAAGCGACAGACGTGTGGTTAAGACTGATGTTGTCACATAGAGATACCTCCTTTTCATCCACGACCACTAACTACTAGTGATGAGCGAGCATGCTCGGTGCTACTCGTTATTCGCACGAGTATCCCAGTACTCTGCATGCTCGGTGAGCACTGAGTACCGCCGAGATGCTCGGACTCTACACTAATAATTATTACTCTGACACAAATACACAGCTCCCTTCAGTGCACACAGTGAGCTGGCACCTCACAGAGAGCAGATTTACTATTAGGGTCCCTCTAGGGGCCACAGCAAGGTGTTATATGCTGTGATGATTTTAAAAAGCCCCCCATCCCGCCCTTTGACAGAAATACTCGTTTTATAGCCAGAAGTCTGTGGGCGGAGCCTGTCACTAATTGACTTACATTGGGCTCTGTGCTCTGGCCGAGTACACGAGTATCTTGAGATGCTCGGCCAGAGCATCGAGCACCCGAGCATTTTAGTACTCGCTCATCTCTACTAACTACTCCGCATCAGCAGGTCCACAATCAGTGGTCGTATGGAAACCCGGGGCCTGCTGGCTATTTAATGAAGGAAACTGCCATTTCCATGCATTGTGTAAATATAGACACGACTGCTCAGCTTGAGGGGGGACACCCAGCAGCAAGGTGTACACATCCAGCAAACAGTGCGCTTGCAAGGCACAACCCCGGTGAGCGTGGCTGCAATGAACCCCTGGTTAAGCCTCTATCCAAATAAAGATGCGGCGCAGCAACTATGCTCCGGCTTTCTTTATCCCATTTAAATTCAATCCAATCCCAACCCTTAGGGTACCTTTACACGCCGCTACTGGCGGGTGGATACAACCAGCTACAGGCTACAAATGTAGCTTGTAGCGGCAAAATACCCCGTAGTAGCGGCGTGTAAAGACGGTAGGAGGCACCCGGCAACAGATACATCTGTTTCCGAGCACTGCCCGGAAACAGGTGGCTACACAGGCGATTGTAGCGAGCTGTATCGGCGTGTAAAGAAGCAACAGAAGGGATGTGTCGACACCAGGCAATGTACCTGGTATGTAGCTGGGGCGTGACACAGGCTCCGGGATACCGCCCCCCTTCAGCGATCATTGGTGGAAGCTCCTGTGTATCGATTGGTAGTCGCTGCATAGGGCGGCATATTTAAGGAGCTGACCAGTCACACTACACAATTGCTCGAGCGTCATGTATTAATCAGCCTCCTGCGATGCCTGGCCAATCATGGGTTTCTTGCTTTGTCCTATCAGCGTACGGACGTCTCGTAATCCACAATTGTGGCACGCCTATGTGCTGTCCCTGCTGCACCAGGTCCGCCCATATTAGCTTGTTGTAGCGGTGTGTAAATGAGGTACGGTGAGCTACAGAAGGTGACTTATGGCACCCGGCGGTGTATCCAGAGATAAATGTAGCGTGTGGCGGCGTGTAAAGATGGTGCGTTGACCGTTTGTAACCGTTTGTGCGTGCTCGTGCACGTGAAGTAGCTGGTTGTATCCACCTGCCAGTAGCGGCGTGTAAAGGTACCCTTGGTGATAACTTAAAATCTGCTCGAGAATTCCCTGAAAAAAATCCAAAAAGAGGTAGAACTAGGTAGAATGGCGGGCCACTTTCAAACGTTGCCTTTCCAAAACATTAGGATATCTCCATTAGGCATTATGCCAAAAAAAGAACCCGGAAAATATTGTTTAATCCATCACCTATCACAGCCAAAAGGCGAATCGGTTAACGACGGTATCCCTCCCGCCTCATTTGACAAAACAGTAGAATTAGTCCGCACAGCAGGGCCCGGTGCACTGCTAGCAAAATCAGACATTGAGGCGGCATTCCGCCTTTTACCCGTACATCGCGACTGCTTCCATCTGTTGGGTTAAAATGATCATAGGAGAACACAGCATCATAGTCTTTTACATGTCAAAAACTCATTAATATTAGTAATTTTTTATGGAGGAAAGGAGTTTTTCAGTTTTGATCATCAGAAGGTGTTCATCAAACCCAATATTGGACAACAATTCACCCAAGCCAGTAGTAATATGCAATTAATATTACTTTAAACAAGACATACGAGGTACATAGGTGATTAAAAACCAATTGGGGTCACAAAACAACCTCAGTATGAGGCTGGAAGGATTAAAGAATTGTGGATGGAAAAAGAACAGACCCATTAAAGTGCAAGTCATATAATGGAGTGAAGCAACAATAGATCAGACCTTTCAACATGAAACTTCTCTCTGGGGAGTTTTTTTGAGTCTAACAGCAGGGGTTAATAGGGAACACCACATACAACCACTCTAAATGCTGACCTAACCCACTTAGAGGGAGCAGAAAGTTCAACAAGGATCTGATTAAGAGCACTCACCCATTAATAGTATAAAGGAAGGGTCTGTACTGCTCCAGGTTTACCCCAACATGTTTCGTGCCAACTCCTGGCACTTCTTCAGGGAGTGTCTGGGTTGCAGAGTGGACCAGCACTATTACTTTGATATGTGCTTGCCAATGGGATGTTCCATCACGTGTCACTACTTTGAGCTATTCAGTATTTTCCTAGACTGGTTAGTCCGTTATGAGACAGGCTGTAATTCTCTCATTCACTATCTCGACGATTTTTTATTGGTCAGCCTCAACGGTTCCAAACTCTGCTCTCTCCTTCTTGCTAAATTTAAGTTCATAGTGCAGCATTTCAGCATACCCCTATCACCTTTCCTCGGCATCAAAATAGACACCAAAGCAATGGTTTTTCGTGTACCAGCGGAAAAAATTCAGAAGACACTGGAGATGCTGGAGGGTTTCTGCGAGGTAAAAAAGGTCACCCTCCAGCAGATGCAGTCACTTCTGGGTCTGCTGACATTCGCCAGCCGTGTAATGCCGGCCTTCTGTCGCCGATTATCGTTAGCAACAAAAGGCATTTCCCAGACGGGCAATAGAATCAGGATCACTTGCTAATTGAAGGCAGACTTACTAGTCTGGAAAACATTCCTGCAATCCTTCAATGGCCATACCTGCTACATGGAAAAAAAAATGCCAAGCAAGGACTTAGGGCTTGCGGTGGGAGGACATAACAAAAAAGGATTTGCAGAAATTTACAAGAACCAATGGTGCAAAGGCAGCTGGCCAGAGCTATGGATCACCACAAGCTGGGGGCGCGATCCAGCCCTGTTAGAAATATTCTCAGTAGTGTTGTCTGTGGAGTTATGGGAACATCAGCTAGAAAACTCAAACATACAATTTCAAACAAAAAACCCAAGAACTGCAAAGAGCCTAAACCACAGTCTTCCACATCCCTGCCCTTACTTGCGCTGCTGCATAGACTAGCACTATTGTGCCTAAAACACAACATCTGGTGCCGAGCCACAGTAACGGCGGAGGTAGATGATGACGTTATTAACCCACTGTTATGTTCCAATTGGCAGGGCTTCACAGACCTTCCCCCAAGGCGCAACCAGCGGGTCTCCAGTGTCCTCCATCACTATGGGACACAGTGGCCAATCACTGATGCCATTAATCCGTGCTTCCGTTACACCGGCTACCTGGCAGATCTAAGCTTGGGAGGAGTGGTGCTTGCTAATTCAGGGTAAGCCGGTCCATAAGTGCGATCAAGCAAGAAGCGAAGTGACAACGGAATTTTTAATTCGGCTCAAAGAAAGAGGGGCGTCAGGCACGTCGGCACAACGGCATCTGTCAGGAATAGCCTTTTTCTTCCAACTAATGGGGTGGGTGGACATAACTAAGTTATTTTTCATCAAACAAGCCATAAAGGGTTGGAAAAGGCTTCAACCTAGTCAGGAATGCGGTCGTCCTATCTCATTGAGTTTACTAAATTACATTATTACAATATCCCTGGTAATATGCAAGTCAGAATATGAGGCGATCCTCTTATCAGCAGCCTTTGGCATCGCCTTTTTCGGTGCGCTGCGCATTAGTGAATTATTGCCGCGTTCAAAAACAGCGACGGAGGGCGGGTTAGCCAACGAAGACCTAGTCATATGCAGCGACGCTCTGCGCATACGTGTGCGTAAATCTAAATGCGACTCCACCTGTAGGGGCAGATGGGTCCTGGTTAACTCCTCAGACGGCCCAGTATGCCCACTAAATATAGTCAAACGTTACATGTCAATAAGACACAGAAGCAGATTTTTTCTCTCACATACGGACGGGTCCCCTCTTACCAAGTATAAATTTCAGGCATGGTTCAAACAATGCTTAGCTAAAACAGGGGCAAATCCTGAGGAGTACTGGACGCATACTTTCCGAATTGGCGCAGCCACAGAGGCAGCTAGGGCAGGAGTAACGGAGGCCAAAGTACAGAAAATGGGGCATTGGAAATCTGCATGCTTTGCCAGATATATAAGACCGGATTGGTTGAAATAACACGTTTTGTATCTTACAGGCAGTGGTAGGTCTGAAGTTTGGGTTTTAGGACATTCCTACATTTACTGGGCGTCAAAAAGGGCAGAGCTTCGCCCAGGAGGAAAACACCTAGGCTTCCCCAATCTAGAGGTGAACTGAAGAGGCATCAGAGGGCTCCGATGGAAGCAGGTGTTCCCGGAGTTAGTTGACATCTACAGGTGGGCCAAGGGGCCGATAATATTAGTGTTGCATGTGGGTGGAAACGATTTGGGCAAAACCAAAATGAGTGAACTATATACAGTAACGACAACGGAAATTGAACATGCTATCTATTTATTCCCGGACTTAATACTTCCATGCCCCATAATATATCCTCCAATAAGCGCTCCCTTCTCACTCCAGATCCCCGGTGTCCAGTGCGCATGCGCCTGCATCTTATGCCCATAGGCTTAGGCGCTTGTCGATCAAATGGATGAAGTGACGTATTTCCTGTTTAGAGCGTCCTCTCAGCGGTAGGCCTGGGCGTCTGTCAATCAGCCTGAAACGATGACGCAGTTCCTGTTTGGAGCGTCCTCTGCGATAGGCTCAGGCGCCCATCAATCAACTGAATAGGGTGACGCAATTCCTCTTCAGAGCGTCCCCAGTAACAGCAGTATAGGAAAACAAAAAAACTGCAGCTTCTAATCATACTTTTCAATTGAATAAATCCATAACATTGATCCTGGAGGGGGAATACATATAGAGACAAATACAGGGAACACATTTATGCAGGTACCCTATTGATAAAGATACCAAAGGTACCACATCACTGAGTCTTACGGATAATGTATATCTTTCGATATAATTTAATTAGTACATCTATCATCTATATATCTGGGAAGCATATAAGGTCCATCGGTGTACATTAATAATGACATATCACATATAATACAAACCCCAGGATACAGAACGCTTCCACTACAGTGTAAAAGCTAAACACCTGTGATATGGTGGATGTGCCACAAATGCACAGTCTGTAGAACTGTTCATATGCCTATATAGGCTATTTTTACAGTATATCTACATAAGATACCATCACCGTGGTATCCATCCCCTTAAAGGGATTTCTATATCTACAGGCCTATGGCCTTTAATTTTCTGAGATAAGTATCTGCCTGTAGTTTTCATCATAGAGGACATCATTATTCTTGACTTCTCTTGACTAAATCCTCAACTCCTTTTTGAAATGCATAATATAATTTGCAAAGATCCTCCACCATGCTTCAGTGTTGCCTACAGACAGTCATTATTTTACTACCCTATGTCGATTAATCTGATCTCTATTACTGCAAAAAATTTCAAATGTTCAGTCATCAGTACAGAACACCTGTGGCCATTTTTATAACCCCCATTTCCCATGTTTTCATGCATAGTTGAGTAGCTTATTTTTCTTTTCCATTGTCCAAAGAATGTCTTTCCATGATAAAGAAGGCAAAATTGACAGTTGGTTGACCCTACTGAGTTGGAAGATGCAACTCCAACCATCGGAGGTGAATATAAAGAAAAGAAAATAGCTATGGATATAAGAGTGTAACTCAGAAGGACAACATAATATACAAACTATACAAAACACTGAGCAAGGCAAAGGCCTATCTATATCACTATTCAAATGGTAGGATGCAATCAAGATTCTATAAATTGCTTTTTTTCTGCTGAATACTAATGTAATGAGCATTTACAATTTGTATTATATATAACTTATTGCATAAAAAATTGTTTCTTCTCATGGGAAACTACCAATGTATCTTCCCTCCAAGATGTTTCCCTAAATAGATGCTGGTGATGTCAGAGAAAGTTTTAGAACAACAGCTCCGTAGAAAACAATTCCTTTTCACCACTTTCTAAGTTAGTGAAAACTTTGTCAGGCCACATTTAGATGTCTTAGATGTCTTAGATGTTTTATTCCTCAAACATTAACAAAGGACCAATTTTCATCAGTGTTGGTCAAGTTCTTACCATCAGTGTTGGTCAAGTTCTTACTATCAATGTTGGCCTAGGTCTTACCATCAGTGTTGGCCAAGTTCCTCCCAGCAGTATTGGCCAAGTTCTTACCATCAGTGTTGGCCAAGGTCTTATCATCAGTGTTGGCCAAGTTCTTACCATCAGTATTGGCCAAGTTCTTACCATCAGTGTTGGCCAAGTTCTTACCATCAGTATTGGCCAAGTTCTTACCATCAGTAGATGGCCAAGTTCTTATCTTCAGTATTGGCCAAGTTCTTACCGTCAGTGTTGGCCAAGTTCTCACCATCAGTGTTGGCCAAGTTCTCACCATCAGTATTGGCCAAGTTCTTACCATCAGTGTTGGCCAGGTTCTTACCATCAGTATTGGCCAAGTTCTTACCATCAGTGTTGGCCAAGTTCTTACCATCAGTGTTGGCCAAGTTCTTACCATCAGTATTAGCCAAGGTCTTACCATCAGTAAATGGCCAAGTTCTTACCATCAGTGTTGGCCAAGTTCTTACCATCAGTGTTGGCCAAGTTCTTACAGTCAGTGTTGGACAAGTTCTTAGCATCAGTGTTGGCTAAGTTCTTACCGTCAGTGTTGGACACGTTCTTACCATCAGTGTTGGCCAAGGTCTTACCGTCAGTGTTGGACAAGTTCTTACCATCAGTGTTGGCCAAGGTCTTACCGTCAGTGTTGGACAAGTTCTTACCATCAAAGTTTCATGAGTCATTTTCATATATATAAAAAAAAGTTTCAAAGCCTCTCCAAAACATTGTAGTTTTAAAAACAGACATCAGAAACATTGTGTATAAATGACATCTGTGTGCTCTTCTTGATTTTCACAGAACCACAGAGTACTCAGATCAAAAACAGTCACATCTGCATGATTTGTGACCATCACCATAGACTATAATGGGTACATGCTCTATTCATTAAATACCTGTATGTGATATATGGAAGTCAGTTCACATATAGTGGTAGTTGTAAACCGCATGCAGAAATCATTGCAAAAATAAATGATTTTGCATTAGACAGCTCCCACCTGGACAGAGGCTTTAGCCAATTGATGGGTCCTATATAGGGATATTTAGTCACTCATTTAGTCTAGTCTACTTACCTTGGTAGGTGATAGGAAATACGTTTGACTTAAATGTAAAGATGTTTTTAAGATTAACTAAAAACGGTTTTCATGCTTTAAGTCCACTCCATTAACCTAACAAGCAAAGTTCTCAGTCAGTTTGTTATTTCAGAATTCTGACGTAGAACAGTTTTCAATTTCACAACATTTTTATAGTTGTGCAAAAAAAATTTAGATTCTTTTTTTTTTTTTTTTTTAACCACTTTCAGCTAGCTTGGACAACTTTTGGATAAGCGTGCAGAGCTGTGTAGGAAGGGGTAGTGGGTAAACTTGGAGCAAATATATTTGCATGTCCCATTCCATTAACCACATCACTAAGCTGCACAGGGGCGTACTGCCTCTTATCTTTTGGCATCAGCAGTTTTGTATCAGCTTGTTTGCATGACGTCACATGAGCATTGCATCATGCTGACTAAGCAAAAGAAGGGCTACAGATGTTGACAGATAAGAGGCGGTACACTGGCTCCAATGCAGCAGCCACTTTCCACTGTCATGGTCAATGAAAGGGGATGTGCAAATAAATTTGCACTAACTTTAGTTATAATATAATGCAAAACACAAATTGATCATAATGTATGCCCCCACTTTTTTTTTCTAATATAGAAACTTTAAAGGGGTTGTCTAACTTTTTTTTTTAAATGGAAACAAATCAGGAAATGCCAAATAAACTAAAATAACTTCTTATCTGGTAAATCCCCCACTGCTCTACCGGTATTGCTCATGAAGTCCAACAGGTATTGTGAACCATCCTGCAGTGGTGATGTGCACATGACTGTTTCAGCCAATCACTGAATTTAGCAAGTAACATGCCAACCATGCTGCTATCACTGGTAAAGTCAATGATTGACTGCAGCGGTTCATCATGTATTAGTGCCACTCAAATTGCTTTTTTTACAATGATTGGTTGCAGTGGTCACATGCCTGCAATTAGCATATTATTTGTACAAAATTAGTTTTATATTATATGGAATTCACTGCTTTGTCTCTATTTAAAAAGAAAACAAAACTGTTGGCTAACCAATTTTAAGGAGTGCTGCTGCAAAACAAGGGACCATATGGTGAAATGTTTTACTATGGAATCAATCTACAGCTTGTATTTATAGAATGGAAATTTCATCTGGCAAGGAGTAAGATAGTAATCTTTCTATATTACAATTTGTATTACTGACGTGGAACAAGGACATTGCTATTCCAAAGCTAATTGGCTGCATTATGACAAGGATATTGGCACTGGATACACAATCAGAGTTATCACTGGATGTGTGCAACATGCTGAAAGGAGATTGCAGTCTTCAAACGGAATGTATGATGTAGCGTCACTTAGTCCTTCAGTATCCTCAAGAAAGGCTCTGATAGATACAATTGTCAAGTCTTCCTTGACTAAACACAGGGACACAAATTACTGTACTGTACGGCAATATCATTGTCTGATTACAATGACCTATAAAGAGTTTTCAAACTATATACGGTAACTATAAGATCATAAGCTGTATTAAAACAATTGATAAAGTCTCATAAAAAACAATGCAGCTGTGGTTTTCTTTTACACTACTTTTATTTGAGCAAATTCAGATGGATATGTTGGGACATAATAAAATAATTGAACCCAAATTGTCTATTAAACCAAACAAGTGTGTTTTCCATAGGTCTCAAAGTTTAACATATGAGCACTTATAGTCATGAACAAAAGTGTTGGCACTCTTGAAATTGATCCAGAAAATGAAATATTTCTCGAAGAAAATTATTGCAATTACACAAGTTTTGTCATGCACATGTTTATTTCAGAGAAAAAGACAAATTAGACATAATTTCGCACAAAACCCCCAAAATGGGTCAGACAAAAATGTTGGCACGTTTCCAAAATTGTGGGAAAACAACTTAGTTTTAAGCATGTGATGTTCATTCAGACTCACCTGTGGCAAGTAACAGATGTGGTTAATAGGAAAATCACACCTGAAACTCAACAAAATGGGTAGATGTTGACTCAGTCTTTGCATTGTGTGTCTCTGTGTACCACATTAAGGCCGGTTTCACACTAGCTTTTGGTCTGCATGCAGACGCAAACACAGTGCCGAACACAGACATCCGGATGGCAGTGCATTCTCATTGGTCTCCATGTATGACTTGAACGCTTGCAGAGGCTTGTGTATACATTATACATCCTTGGACGCACAGAAAATGCAACAAGTTGCGTTTCTATGCTCCAAGAAACAATGTTATACATTAAACATAGGGATGCACGATGGATGCGTTGCCGCCCGCATTCAGCCGCTGCCATATGCAGTGGAGCCGAACACTAGTGTGAAACTGGCCTTAGCATGGAGAACAGAAAGAGGAAAAGAGATTTGTCTGATAACTTGAGTACACAAATTGTTAAAAAGTATCAAAAATCTCAAGGTTACAAGTCCATCTCCAGAGATCTTGATGTTTCTTTGTCCACGGTGTGCAACATAATCAAGACATTTACAACCCATGGTGTTACGCCATCAGCGACATTCCTGCACTGCAAAACTTTTTCCTCCCTGAGAGGATGCCATTGCTCTTACCTTCACGCCTGTCCTGTGATGTTTGTGGTTCCTGTCCTAGCCACAGCTCCTGTCTCCACTGCTGCCTTCTGCTCCTAGGGTCTGCGCACACCTTGCAGGTCCCTTAGGACATCACTTAAAGAGCGCATAATGTGCATACCTCCTGCCTCTTAAATGGGGCAGCACATTCTATTAGGTCATGCCTCCAGCCTATCACTGGTAGACATTAGGAATTTAGGACAATGTCCCCCTTTGGGAGGTGCCTTTGCAACAAGGTTCCTGAAACCCTATATCCTGCGGTCGTATGTTCTGTTTGCCAACCTGTGTTCTTACCTGCTCTCCTGACAGTATCTGCCATATTGCTAGTATATGTCATCCTGCCTGTTCCTGAGCTAAGCAGCCATCGGCAGTCTTCCAGCCATTACCAACTGTCCAGCTGCTTCCTGCAGTCCAGTTAGTACCTACTTTCCGTTGTGCCATCAGAGTCCATATTTCCTAGGTTGATCCCTTAGGTCGGCTGACACAGAGCCAAGGACTATCTTTGAATGGTACCTGGTGGCTACCTTCCAGCATAAGTCTAACCTCCCCATCAAAGGCTCTATTGAAGATAGTCACTTACTTATGCCCTTCCACGTTAGGTCCGGCCTGTGGCGCAGTGGGTACACACCCACCAATGTGACACATGGCACTGTTACTTATCTCCCTGGATGTGGACAGTAGAGAAAATTGCTGAAAGATTACAATGCTGGATAGTCCAGATTATGGATAAGCAGCCACACTCAAGTTCCAAATTCAAGCTATCCTGCAGGCTCAGAGTACATGTCGAGCCCACTGGGACGAGGGTACTCGGTACTGGACCGTGTCTGATACTGGGGGAAGTCACGGGTGGTCCTGGTCCGGTCCGTTTCCCGGGCCCTGGCAAATAAAAGGGGGGTGTATTTACAGGGGATTGTCAGTCGTGACATCACCCACCATATGCGGCCAGTGATGGGGCCGCCGCTGCTGCAGAACCTCCGGGGATGATGGGATTGCAGCTTAGGTGTAATAGTTCCAGTGGGTAGAACTGTATTCCCCGGGGCAGTGATGGTATAGTCTATAATGGATATGAATGGTGAAGACGGGGTTAAAGGACACACACTCACGTTTAGTAGTCAAAGGTGCAATTCTCCTCTTCTCCTGATGCTGCAGCTTCTTCTAATCCATGTGCAGAGCTGCCAGGCTGGTAGCTCTGCAGATGGGAGCTCTCTGATACTGAATGTAGGGCAAAGGTTGCAATCAATACACAGACTCACAGTTCTGCTGTTTTCCAAAGCTTTACTGCAGATGTTGTTGCAGGTTATAGTCCACGGAGTCTGTAATGGGGCTAAGCTCTCTCCCCTCCCTGTCCGGGTCGTCAGCTTCCTCGTGTTACGCTGTGTGTGTGTCCTGGATGCTGCGTCTAGCTAAGCTGCTGGGACTTCTCACTCTTTCTCTGTGTTCTGCTGGTACCACTTGGCTAGGCAACTTGAGTCCTCTGTGCTGTGCTGACCCCTCCGTGTTGCTTTGCACTGGTACTAGGGGCATCTAGAGATCCCACTGTTCCTGGATTCACTGTGCTGTGGGTGCCAGACACAGTACCGGATCCGGTGTCCGTTCCGTGCGCTTTTCTGGGGCAAGTGAAAGTATCACTCCAGCTCCCAGATGTGTTTCTCTGCCTGTAGTTCTCCTGTTCCTCTGACCCTTGCTGGGCCTGCACTAACTTCTGCACTAACTTGTGCTCTTCACAGCCCTGCTCCGAGCTGAACTGAGCTCTCCCTCATGAGCAGGAGTATTTAAGGGAGCAGGTGGTGCTCCCCCTCCTGGCCCAGAGGTGCTAATGTTTGTCAGTGTGTAGTGGGGAGAGAACCTATGTGGTGTTATTGTGGCATATTAACCCCTGGGGTGCCACATACATCAGTGTCAGCGTGATCTATCCATCAACATTTGAAAGAAGTCAAATGCTATGGCAGGACACCCAGGAGTACTCCACTGCTGACACAAACAAAAAAGCTACACTGCAGTTAGCTATAGTGTATGTGAGTAAATTAAAATCCTTCTCGAAATGCATCTTGTGGACAGATGAGACCAAGATAGTTTGGGAAAGCACATCATTCTACTGTTTACTGAAAATGAAATAAAGCTTACAAAGAAAAGAATACAATACCTACGTTCAAATATTTAAGAGGTACAAAATATTTTGCATCCTAGGTCATGGGTCTACAGCAGGACAATTACCCCAAATATACCGTATTTTTTGCATTATAAGACACACTTTTGTTCCCCCAAATTTTGGGGGAAAAGTGGGGTGTGTGTCTTATAATGTGAAACAATACTGTTGTGCGGTGGGTGAAGGGGGGCTGTGGAGCGGTGTCCGGGGGCTGTCAGGAGGCTGGAGGAGGCTGCAGCAGTGGCCCCGTGGTCACATGGGGCCGCTCATTATCTCCTGTACTATGCACTGCTTCACTTCTTTGCCGGCATCTGGGTCCTGTGAGTGTCGCTGCAGAGTGATGTCATCACCTGCGTGCTGCTCACAGGATCCGGATGCTGACACAACACAGAGAGCGGGGATGGCGCGGATGGTGAGGGAGCGAGAAGAGGGGTGAGTATGATTGTTTATTATTTTAATTGTGCGGCAGCATGGGGAACAGTGTGCCAGCCTTATGGGGACAGTGTGCCAGCCTTATGAAGACAGTGTGCCAGCCTTATGGGGACAGTATGTCAGCCTTATGGGGACAGTGTGCCAGCCTTATGTGACAGTGTGTCAGCCTTATGGGCACAGTGTGCCAGCCTTATGAAGACAGTGTGACAGTCTTATGGGGACAGTGTGTCAGCCTTATGGGGCAGTGTGCCAGCCTTATGGGGACAGTGTGCCAGCCTTATGAAGACAGTGTGCCAGCCTTATGGGGACAGTGTGCCAGCCTTGTGGGGACAGTGTGCCAGCCTTATGTAGACAGTGTTCCAGCCTTATGGTGACAGTGTGCCAGCCTTATGGGGACAGTGTGCCAGCATTGGGGGATGGGCAGTGCCAGCATGAAGGCTTTGTGTACCAGCATGGGGGATATATATACCAGGTTGAAGGACATATATACTGAATGTAAGATGGACACTGGCATTATAAGGCGAACCCCATTTAACATTAAAAATTATGTTTTCCTCTTTTCCTTCATCAAATGTGGGGGTGCATCTTATGATCCGGTGCTTCTTATAAAGTGAAAAATACGGTACTTAAAGAAGCACCCAGAAATGGATGGAAAAGAAGTGCTGGAGAGTTCTGAAGTCAGCAATGAGTCCAGATCTAAATTCCATTTAACAGCTGTGGAGAGATTACACAATTTCTGTGGGGGAAGGCACCTTTCATATGACCTGGAGCAGTTTGCAAAAGAAGAGAGGTTCAGAATTCCAGTTGAGAGGTCTAAGAGGTCTATAGGAAGTGCCTGATTGCAGTTATTTATTCCAAAGGGTGTGCAATCAAATATTATGTTGAGGGTGCCACCAATTTTGCCCTACCCATTTTTGGAGTTTTGTGTGAACTTATGTCCAATTTGGCTTTTGTTCCTCTTGTTTGTTTTTTTTGCATTGTTAGAACACACACAAAGGCAATAAACATGTATAACAATACATGTGTAATTGCGACAATTTTCTGAGTGAATTTCAAGG
This sequence comes from Allobates femoralis, assembly GCA_033576535.1. Lineage (NCBI taxonomy): Eukaryota > Metazoa > Chordata > Amphibia > Anura > Aromobatidae > Allobates > Allobates femoralis. The sequence continues at coordinate 318,075,352 of JARQOC010000003.1, forward strand.
GTGACAACACATTTGGCCATAACCGTATTTGCTGTGCTAATTACTATAGGCTGCTGAACACTGTGGTATAACAGTGTGGGACTGATATATCAAAGGTGTAGCAGTTTGAATAGTCACAAATTTTTGCGTGCAACGCAAAGCCATGCCACATTTTTACTGCTTTTGGCATTTTCATGCCTGTTTAATGCAGCTCTGAAAAAATGGGCAGAGCTGGAAAGGAGAATGGGGTGGGGCATGGTTACGCCCACTTGTGAAATTCAGCAAAATTGGCAGCATTTCTTATCTCAAAAAATGTAGCACCAGTCCCTGATTGGAGTATCATGTATGGCGAGATGCAAGAATGCGCGCAAAACCGATAAGATGTAGTAAATTCATTGAATTCCCTTTAACACTGGCATGTATATCTCCATCATTAATATATATACAGTTAAGTCCAGAGATATTTGGACAGTGACAAAAGTTTTGGTATTTTAGCTGTTTACCAAAACATGTTTAAGATAAAGTTGTATAGAGAGGCGTGGCTTGCAGCTCTATGGAGTAGACGCTCATACATAGAGCTCCGGTGCCTAATTAAGCGACGAGGGTTAATTAGTCTTTTTTAAGACTGGAACCCACTTCAAAGTCGGTCCACAAGCATATATAATCACTGTGGACATCCAGACTAAATTACAAGCAGATCTACAGGAGGATTTCTCACAAAGAAGCCTGGGACCGGACCTGGATCTCCAGCTTGGGCGCCATTTCTCCTCCCTGGTGAGTGTTACTCACACTTCCCACTCTCCTGCACCCTCCCGAGAGACTGTCTGGCAGATTCCAACCGGAGGGAGAGACCAGCTACCAACCTCACCGCACATACCTACTAACCCCCCCTCCCCCCCCTCTGGATTCGTGCGGGCTCCGGGCTCTGTCACCGGTGGGAAGAGTTGGACAAACGGTGATCTGCCGGGACTTGCTCCTGCGGAGGAGGAGGTGAGGGAGCCCCTTCCACCATCCTCTCGCCCCTGCAGTGGCCCTAGGCACCCGCGGTCTGGTCCGGTGTGCGGCGGACGAAGACTAGTACCAAGAAGCCCCCACCCCCCTGGGTCGGTGCAAACTTCCCGGCCGACCACCGGAGAGAAGAGTCTGCCGGGACTTACTCCTGCGACAGTGAGGGTGAAACCCCTTGCCTCATCCTCTTCCCTGCGGTGGCCCTGGACTACTAACCTCACCGCACATACCTGTTAGCCCCCCCCTCTCTGGATCGGTGCGAGCTCCTCGGTCTGTCACCGGAGAGAGGAGTCAGATGAACGGAGGTCTGCTGGGGCTTGCTCCTGTGGCAGGAGAGTGAGGAAGCTCCCTGCCTCACCCTAGCACCTGTGGTGGCTCTGAGTGCCCGCGGTCGGGTCCGTGCTGCTGGAGGGCAGCTGAAAATCACCGGAGGAACTACTTTCCTCCCGGAGGGTGAGGAGCACGTGGGCGGAGGGATATTAAGAAACAAGCCCTCACAGATCAAGAAGCTCCGGCAGAATATTTGTGAAACCCAGTGACATCACATGCATTAAAGGGCACCAGCAGGATTGTGGCACATAACCTGCTCTGCCCAGAAATTAGCCCAGAAGCTGCACAGCTAGGTTTTGTAATTACTAAAGCTAATCACTTAAAGAAGCTGCAGAACATTCCTCAGACCAATAAACTCCAGTTCCATTTCCATCTCATCATCCTCCCCCTCTTCCTACACAGACGAAGGTCGGACACGGAGGCTTCAAAGATCACAAGCACTGCTGAAGTGGCCTTCTGATCATCTACAGGCAACATAACTTAAGAGAGGTAAATCACAACTTTCCAACACCAATAGCTACACAAAACCTTGAGACACAGTACTATACCTATACCAACCACAAGGGGATCCTAAAACATTACAAAAACTAAAACGCTGTATGATAACCCCTTAACTACTAGATGACAGCCTGACAATAATTGATTGTCCTATCTCTGTAACTTTCTGTCATAAAACACAGACTTAGCTCCATCAGCTTTACAGATCTACAAAAATAGAGAGTGTCTACAACTAGTAACCAACTAGGATAATTGAATATTAGATATTAATTAATTAGACACATTCTAAACAACATACCTGCTTGACTACTTCTGTGCACAACTCTTTGGGTCACCCCCTGGATTAATCTACAAATCATACACTACAGTGACAACTTTGCACAAAGGACTATCACCATAGACATAGAACCACATCCCACACTAAAGGATTCTACTTAGTGACTTAACCTTATAAAGCCACTCTCGACTACGTTTAACCAGATATAAATATAAGATATTACTATACCACCATGCCCACAAAATCTAAATTGAGCTCAACCACTCAAGGGATTGAGGCCGCGGGAGACCTACAAAAGTCCCCCTTGAAAAGTAGACTACCAACTCCATCCCAAACCTCACAATCCATCAAAAAATACAAAAATAAAGAGGAGAATCAATCTCTTAAAGATCATAGAACAAAAGAGTGGGCATCCTCACTTGAAGATGTTGAAGAAAACTCTATGAATGAAACATCCTACTCATCATCAAAACGTAAAGAAATGGGTACCCCTTCAAAAATCTTTCCGGGTCCTACTTTAACGGCAGACATAGCAGAAACAAATCAAGACCAAAACATTAAGAGTCCCGCAAGGCAGAAACAAAAAACAGATAATTCAGAACTAGAACTCCTTTTCCCCCCAAACCAACCATTGGACAAAAACTTTATGGTAAACCTATTCTCATCTTTTCAGTCCAAAATTGAGGATAATATGAAAACACATCTAGAAGAAATTAAATCAACAGTTGCCACTATGGTTAAGAGAGTTGACGACCATGACCACTCCATAACTAAACTTACGACAGCCTCCATCACAGTCAAGAAAGAACAACACATAATGAAAGAGGAAATTACATACCTCAGAAACAAATTAATAGATAAGGAAGATAGAGATCGAAGAGTTAACCTGAAATTTAGAGGTGTCCCGGAGACAGTTAAGAACTCTGACCTACCAGAATATATCAAAAACCTAGCTAAAACAACAATTCCAGGCAAACATGAACTAGAATACTCCATTGAGAGAGCTCATAGGCTCCCTAAGCCAACAAGACTACCTGACGACATACCTAGAGATGTTATTGCGAAATTCTCGTTTTTTTCTACCAAAGACCAAATAAACGAATATCTAAAGAAAAACAAATCCCTACCAGCTCCATACCACTCCATCAAAGTCTTCCTAGACTTCTCGAAAGAGACGCTTACCAAGAGAAGGACACTCAGACCAGTCACGGAGGTCCTGAGAAACAATCACATTTTGTACAGATGGAGTCATCCCTCCTCTGATGTCATCTTTTCTCACAAAAACAAAACCTACAATATTGAAGAAGTCGAAAACGGACTGAAAACTTTAAAAAACCTCCGAATTGGAGATCAAGGATGATCACGATCAGGAAATTATAGACTTTGACAATAATTATTAATTGGCACCATAGCCGAAACTTTAGCCCGAGGAAGTATTCCAACAGTTCTGTTGAACACTTCCACCAAGAACAAGTTGTTGAATTTACGTTTGACATTACGTTTATAAGATTGAATTTTGCTACACACGTTCTGTAACAAACACAAACCCAACTAGTCCATCCTTTTTCCCAAATTTTCCTACCACCTCCCATTCATTGCAGAGTCGTACCAATCCTACCGATCAAATTTGAATTTACAAGTCATGTCCCACAATTACCTTTCACTTAACACAAATGGGCTTAACTCCCCACAGAAGCGTTTTTACGTGTGGAAAGAGCTCAAACGGCACAATATAGATGTTGCGGGCCTCCAAGAAACCAGATTTAGCATTGACAAAACACCAAAATTCTCAAACCCACTCTACCCACATATCTTCCTATCATCAAATAAGAAAAAGAAGTCAGGAGTAGCCATATTAATAAAAGAGACAATTAAATTTGAAAAAAAAGAGATTATATCAGATCCAGAAGGCAGATTCATTATACTCAAATGTTTATTAGACAATGCCATGCATACATTGGTAAATGTATACGCACCTAACTCAGGTCAGATTACATTTCTTAAAAAACTTCTGCGCACTGTTAGAGAAGTACAGGAGGGTGCCCTATACATGTTCGGAGACTATAACGCAGTTCCAAACCCCTTGCTTGACTCATCTAATAAAAATAGAAATACGAACACCCAACTAGACCCATTAATGAAACAGGAGGAATTATTTGACGCATTTCGCTGCCTTAATACTTCCTCAATTGAGTACACTCATTTCTCGAATGTTCACAAGTCATTAGCCCGAATAGATTTGATTCTCACAGACATCAACTCTCTCAGACTTATTAAGACAGTAACCATACTCCCGAGGTCATGGTCAGACCACTCTCCCATTCTTTTTAAAACATCACTGGGTCCATCTCACAACCATCAAAGAGTTTGGAGAGCAAACTCTTTTCTTTTCCTACATCAAAGATACAAAACAGAAATAGAAAATTCCTTAAAACTATATTTCTCCGAAAACGACTTAGAGGAGACAACAATTTCTAATGTATGGTCTGCACACAAAGCAGTTATTAGAGGACTTTTAATCCAACTAAATGCAAAACATAAAAAAACTTTAACTGCAGCCACAGATAACATAATCAAACAGATAAAAGATCTTGAAAACTCTGTCTCAATACACCCTTCTGACTCAACTATGAAAGAGATTCTTAAATTAAGATTAGAGCTCAAGTCCTTACTAGTCTCAGATTACGACAGAATTACCCGCCTATCCAAATCCAACTTCTATGTCTTATCAAACAAACCAAATAAGTTATTTGCAAAACTTATAAAAACCCGTAGAATCAAAACTACGATTACCCAAATAAAAAATAAACACAACATTTTACAAAAACTTCCAAAAGACATCTCAGATACCTTTACTGAATATTACAAATCCCTATATAATTTAAACCAAACCAATTCTGAACAAACTCCCACATTCAAGAAGACTAATGCATTTCTTGACTCTATTGAACTTCCCTTACTTACCAAAGAAGACCTAGACTACATAAACTCTCCATTTACTGAAGATGACATCATAAGCACTATAAAGAACCTAAAAAAACTCAAATCCCCTGGTCCAGACGGATTGCAAAACGAGTACTATATTACATACCAAAAAACATTAGCACCATACCTGACTAGACTTTTAAACGACCTAACTAATCCCAAATCGCAACCCTCTAAAGAACTACTTCAAGCTACAATAACACTAATACCAAAAAATAAAGGTGACCCGGATAATGTGTCTAATTTTCGCCCCATTTCACTTCTGAACTCAGATCTTAAAATATTAACTAAAACAATCAACACGAGACTACAAAAAATCATCCCAAAACTGATCCACAATGATCAGGTAGGATTCATCAAGAACAGAGGTTCTACCGACGCCACAAGACGCACCATTAATTTACTCTCCCATATTGAAAGACACAAGGTTCCAGCTCTCTTAATCTCAATCGATGCCGAAAAGGCGTTCGACAGAGTCAACTGGAGCTTTCTGTTCGAAACTTTAACTAAATTTGGCTTCAAAGGCAACATAGTACAAGTACTCAAATCACTTTATTCCACACCAACGGCAAACATTATGATCAACAATACCCTTTCTGACACGTTTCCCCTTTCTAATGGAACCAGACAGGGTTGCCCCCTTTCTCCAACGCTATTTGATCTCTACATAGAACCCCTGGCTGAGAAAATCCGCATGAATAATCTCATAAAAGGCATCCACACCAAACCTAGAGAGTACAAAATAAGTTTGTTTGCTGACGATGTCCTATTATCCCTCTCTGACCCCGTCAATTCCTTAAGAAACCTATTCACCACCATTGAGGAATTTTCCGCAGTTTCATCTTATAAAATCAACTTAAACAAAACTCAGATTTTATACTATAACCTGGATCCTGAGACACTGGCCATAATTAAAAACGAATACAGTCTAAATTGGAACAGGAAAGACTTAGACTTCTTAGGTATAAAGATCACTCCACATATGACAACAATTATGGACCAAAACCTTGCCACACTAGTTGCAATAATTCAAAAAGACCTCACCCACATCGCTAAAACAGATTTATCTTGGCTTGGGAAAATCGAAGCATATAAGATGTTCATCTTACCCAAGGTTCTATATATTTTTCGCTCCCTCACAATCCCAATTAAAAAATCCTGGATAAAGAAACTACAGTCACAAATAACATCCTTTATATGGGGACAAAAGAAGCCAAGAGTGGCTAGGACAACACTAGAGAAGAGTAGGACCAACGGTGGACTAGCCATACCAAATATTGAAGCATACTACAATGCTACTGTAATCGTTTTAAGCAAAACTTGGTGGGATGAATCACCGAAGCCTAGCTGGTTATGTCTGGAAGAAGCAAGACTTCCGAAACACAAACTTAATTTACTTTTGCTCTCATACCTCTGTGACAAGTCAAAAAAACTCCCTAAGGAACTTACTATCAAAGCTACAATACAAGCGTGGAAACTACTTAATACAAAAACATCAGAAAGTTCTTCGGCCTCCATCCTTGACTGGATCTCAATTGACATACTGACACTGCTGATTCCATCCCTTAATATAACTCCATGGAAAAAAAAAGGAATTAAATATCTATCTGACATCCTTGACAAGCCTAACTGCCCTATCTCCTTTGCCCAACTGAAGTACACATTCTCTCTCCAAGACACAGATCTCCAAATATGGGAAAAAATAAACTCCTATATAGCCAAAAAATCCCCGAACTTCCAACTCCCACTATCTATTACACATCTATTTAAATTTCATCATAGTCCTATTTTCTGGACCACCAAAAATATCTACAAAGAAATTAACCAAGATCTTACATTAAATAAAACCTCTAATCTGACAGCATGGGAAAAGGAATTGAGAATCTCTATTGATACAGAGACCATGAGTCAAACTCTATTAAATCTACCGAAAATGATTCCCTGCTCAACCTTACTAGAGACTCATTACAAATCACTTACAAGGTGGTACTTTACTCCCCAGCGCTTACACCTAATGAAAGAAGATAATTCCCCGCTCTGTTGGAGGTGCAACCGAGAAGTTGGTACAATTTCACACATTTTCTGGTTCTGCAAAGGCTTGAACACTTTTTGGAACAAAGTTCAGCTCCTTATATATGATCTCACATACAATTCTCTAACTCTAACTCCAGAGCTCATTATTCTCCTGATAGGTACAGAACAAATCCCCTCGCAATACAGACCTATCATAATCCACATTATATTAACTGCAAAAACTTTAATCGCCTCATTATGGAGAAGCACTGATGACCCATCATTCCCAATTCTTCTGGAAAAAATTGCTTCACACAATTCTCACGAACTTGCTCACGCCTTGAGACAAACAAACATAGCTAAATTCTACAAGAAATGGGACCCATGGAACAGAATTTTTTCCACTGTCCAAGCTTCGAACACACACCAACAAAGGACTTGAACTTTACCTGATTTCTTAAATCGATAGACTCTGCTTCTTTTCCCCCCTTTCTTCCCTTCCCCCCCTCCCTTCTTTATCTCACCTATCTCCCCTCCCCCCTTCCCTCCTTATTTACCTTACTCTATAAGTTTTAGATTATAATAGATTTGTTTCTTCATTCTTCTAATACAATCAATGAAAACTCTTCAAGTAACCATCCCTTAAATTAGAGTCATTGACAAGATCTACCAAATGAAGGAAGAATGTATCAATTAAATGCTTTAATATGTGTTATGTTTAACCTTGTTAACAGATACACGTTCTATAAATGCATACTCTTATTTTGTTCATGTTTAACAAATAAAAATATTTGAACAAGATAAAGTTGTATAAATCAATATGGACATAAAGTGCAGGCTGTCAGGGTTTGCTCACATCTGGGTATAAAAATTGGTCATTCTCATCCAGAAAAATGGGAAAGGTCTCATACGTATGTCATTCTGTATATCATTGCTAAAAATTAGAGAGAGGGGGAGCGCACTAAGGCGGTAAATGAGGGACACCAGCGTGTTATTAACAAAGGTAATCCACTCACCTGGTATGGTTGTGAGAGTCACAACCACCTGTAGAAGTTTTGGCCGCTGCAGATCCCAGGATGCAGATACAAACAGTATAGGAGAAAAAGAGCCAGGGTTTGTCCGCGCTAGACCACAGGGAAAACCGAGGATGCAAGCAAACCTTTATTTACACTCAATCCAACGCGTTTCATGGCCACCTGGCCACTTCATCAGGGCAGCAATGTTCTCTATATCATGCGAGTGCTATGTGATTATGCGATTATTTTTTTGCCTAGCATCCATATGCAATGCATTTTTTTCTCAGCTATTATTCAACATCCATTTACAGGACCGTTTACAGTGTTCTATGCTACAGAATAGTAATAACTCTTTAAAAAGTATTTTTTTTTGCACCCATTGACTTGCATTCCATTTTACTCGACCATAAGTAAGATGCTATGATTTTTTTTTCACACGCTGAATACAGCTGAGGATGAAAATGCATATCTCACCCTGTGTCACAATGGGTTATATACAGCTCCCAGCATGTGGCACAACACAAAGTGGGAAAAATGGGATGGCATTGGGAGAGGAAGGCCCTAACTGTAGGAAGCAGGGGATGGCACACTTCCTGACACTAACCTGTGTCTGTCCCTGAGCTGACCTATGCAGGTCCTTCCTCCTGCTGTCATCACGTGTCTAGTACCTGGCTGTCACCCTGTGAGTAAACTAGACGTCACCTCAGATGTAATTAGACGTGTAAGCAGGTAAACAAATGGGGATATAGACAGAAAGGATACACTGAACTTGGTATCTGCAGCCAAGCTCCCGAGTCAGAGGATAGAAAGGCACCAGGACAGCAGGTCTCCATCAGCAGATTCACCAGGACCACAGGAGACCTCCACACACCATGATGGGCAGCATAGAAAGAGATCTCTATTACCGGCGTCAGGAGACAGATCATGTAACTAATAGAAGGGTGTGGTCCTCAACCAGGCTACAAACTGAGATGAACTGGCCTGGACAACCAGCAAGTAAAAATTGATATTAAGCCTTGCTGGTACAAAAGGTATTAATCCCAGTGGCGTAACATTCACGGTCGCAGGGGTCGCCGCTGCGACGGGGCCCGGGCCTATAGGGGGCCCGCATCGCCAGCCGCCCCCTGCGCACTCTGTGCCGAGGGCCCTGCGCCCATCAATGCCAGCGCCGGGCGCAGCACAGCCCGCACTGTCAAGCAGCCGAAAATCTGCCCTTTGCCCCTGGGAAGCTGTCACCCACCTCCTCCTCAGTCTCCCGCCCGGCGGCCGTGCATCAGGTCCTGGCCGCTCATTATCCAGGAAGTGAGGACACGCCCCCCAGCTGCTGCCGAACAGAGAAGGGAAGAAGAGAGCGGAGAACAAGACACGGGTGAGAGGAGGAAAGCGGGGGAGAGCAGGGGACACAAGAGAATGAGAGCTGGTGGACAGAAGAGGATGAGAGCATGGCACAGAGGAGGAGGATAAGAGCAGGGCACAGAGGAGGGGAGAGCAGGGGACACAGGAAGAGGATGAGAGCTGGTGGACAGAGGAGGAGGATGAGAGCGGGGCACAGAGGAGGATAAGAGCAGGACACAGAGGAGGAGGATAAGAGCAGGGCACAGAGGAGGGGGAGAGCAGGGGACACAGGAAGAGGATGAGAGCTGGTGGACAGAGGAGGAGGATGAGAGCAGGGCACAGAGGAGGAGGATAAGAGCAGGGCACAGAGGAGGGGGAGAGCAGGGGACACAGGAAGAGGATGAGAGCTGGAGGACAGAGGAGGAGGATGAGAGCGGGGCACAGAGGAGGAGGAGGATAAGAGCGGGGGACAGAGGAGCAGGAGGATAAGAGCGGGGGACAGAGGAGGGGAAGAGCAGGGGACACAGGAAGAGAATGAGAGCTGGTGGACAGAGGAGGAGGATGAGAGCTGGTGGACAGAGGAGGAGGATGAGAGCGGGGCACAGAGGAGGAGGAGGATAAGAGCGGGGGACAGAGGAGCAGGAGGATAAGAGCGGGGGACAGAGGAGGGAAGAGCAGGGGACACAGGAAGAGAATGAGAGCTGGTGGACAGACGAGGAGGATGAGAGCTGGTGGACAGAGGAGGAGGATGAGAGCTGGTGGACAGAGGAGGAGGATGAGAGCTGGTGGACAGAGGAGGAGGATAAGAGCGGGGCACAGAGGAGGAGGATAAGAGCGGGGGACAGAGGAGGGGGAGAGCAGGGGACACAGGAAGAGGATGAGAGCTGGTGGACAGAAGAGGAGGATGAGAGCTGGTGGACAGAAGAGGAGGATGAGAGCGGGGCACAGAGGAGGAGGATAAGAGCGGGGGACAGAGGAGGGGGAGAGCAGGGGATACAGGAAGAGGATGAGAGCTGGTGGACAGAGGAGGATAAGAGCGGGGCACAGAGGAGGGGGAGAGCAGGGGACACAGGAAGAGGATGAGAGCTGGTGGACAGAGGAGGAGGATGAGAGCGGGGCACAGAGGAGGAGGAGGATAAGAGCGGGGGACAGAGGAGGGGGAGAGCAGGGGACACAGGAAGAGGATGAGAGCTGGTGGACAGAAGAGGAGGATGAGAGCTGGTGGACAGAGGAGGAGGATAAGAGCGGGGCACAGAGGAGGAGGATAAGAGCGGGGGACAGAGGGGGGAGAGCAGGGGACACAGGAAGAGGATGAGAGCTGGTGGACGGAGCAGGATAAGAGCGGGGCACAGAGGAGGGGGAGAGCAGGGACACAGGAAGAGGATGAGAGCTGGTGGACAGAGGAGGAGGATGAGAGCGGGGCACAGAGGAGGAAGATGAGAGCGGGGACAGAGGAGGATGAGATTGAGGGACGCAGGAAGAGGATGAGAGCAGGGGACAGAAGAGTAGGGCAGCAAGGTGCACAGGAGAAGGTGGAGAGTGGGGGGACAGAGGAGGAGGAGGAGAGCAAGGGTCACAGGAGAGCGGGGCAAAGAGGATGCTATGAGGCTGCATATATAAGGCTGCACTATATGGAGAGCTATGAGGCTGCATGTATAAGGCTGCACCATATAGAGAGGCTATGAGGCTGCATATTTGAGGCTGCACCATATAGAGAGGCTATGAGGCTGCATATTTGAGGCTGCACCATATAGAGAGGCTATGAGGCTGCATATATAATACACTATATAGAGAAATATAAGGCTGCACTACATGGAGAGATATGAGGCTGCATATATAATACTCCACTATATGAGGCTGTACTATATGGAGAGCTATGAGGCTGCATATATAAGGCTGTACTATAGATGCTGCACTACATGGACAACTGAGCCTGCATTATACTGTATAGAGGGCTGTGAGGCTACGTTATATTATATGGAGGGCTGTGAGGCTGTATTATACTATATGGAGGGGCAATGAGGCTATATTATACTATATGGAGGGCTGTGAGGCTGTATTATACTATACAGAGGACTATGATGCTACCATATGTAGGATAGTAGGGGTGCATTATAATAATTGGATGACTATTGGGGCTACCTTATGAATGGGGGACTATGGGATGCATTATAATACATGGAGGACTATGGGGGTCTATTGTAATATATGGAGGAATATGGGGATACATTATAATAATTAGAGGACTATCGTGGCGGGAGGAGGAAGACCGTATATACCAGGATGGGGGACATATATACCACGATAAGGGCCATATTCCCGGAGGGAGACCATATATAGCAGGATGGGAGACATATTTAAAAGGATTAGCTCCATATTCCAGTAGGATGACCATATATAGCAGGATGAGGGACATTAATACATAGACGGGTCAATTTGTGAGTCTTTATAGAACTTAGAACGTTACATGGGGCCCATACATCCGACCAACGTGTGCCCGTGGTGGGGGTGGGGGCCCCGGTCTGAATTTCGCACCGGGGCCCACCAGACTCTAGTTACCCCACTGATTAATCCCATTTAAACCCAAAAAGCTTCAGGGCTGTCACAAGTCTAATGACTCATGACATCATCCCTCCTTACACAAATACTCACCTGATCTGCTTCATCCAATAAGCATTCACCTTCATACAGCTTGCAGTTGGAAAATATGCATTAGGGCTTGCTCTCAATTGAATACTGATCCCATTCTGATCAATAAAATTTGGAGACGTGAAATCCATTTGGTATTCTACCTGTCATGTGAGTACTACCGTATGTAAGTGTGAGATTTTTTTTCTCAGCAACTATTATTCTGCAATCATTTACAGGTCCATATACAATGTTCTATAATACAGAATGATAAGGTAAATATGGTCCGAATGTCGTCCATTTTTTATTCTTGTGCCCAAAGACTTGCGTTGGTGAGTGACTAATTCACACGTCCACTGGCAACATGCTGTGATTTTTTCCATCAGGTCAATTACAGTTAAGGTAAAACTCGCATATCAGCACTGCCTCATTGAATATTTCTCTCACATTGCACATGTACGATTTATACATACTGTATATATGTGGTAACCCTACTTAAAAGAAGCCTATGTATGGTAGAGCCTTAATATATTGTATGGCAGGTCAAACACTTTGTGATCAATATCCTACATGTATTTGCATGTGGGGGTCAACTAGAAAAACAATTATATCTGCAATCACTATCACATGAAGCATTGTTGGACTTTTTTTTATTAAGTAATGATGACTTGTGTAACTCCCATAACTGTACACTGTTTTGCTTTTTATGCTTCATTGTTTGATTTTGATTTGGTTTATGTCTCCAGGCTCGACATGTTCCAGCATTTACTTGTTAATAAAATCATTTTTACAACATTATGGCAACGTGTTTTTATGTGAACTGCTTGGTTATGTTCATGAGATGCAATCACATTTTCCCAAAAAATTGCAAAAAAATGCAGTGTTTCACCATGATTTAAAAAGAAAAAAAAAATGCAATGTGTGAACATACCTTTTTGCGGTATCTACTGGACTAAATTTGGAAATTACTTTACAAATGAACCATTAGGTGGCACTGTGGAGGCATCAAGCTTAAGCTGTGTATTTCACTGTCCCCAGACTGGCTATATTGGGTGTACTAAATGCACTTCACAGTGTTTGTTCAGTTTTAAGTTACCACTATCAGGGGCGTAACTGCAATAGGTGCAGGGTTTGCAATCACTCCCTGGAGCATTTTTCAATCATTAGTAGAAAAAAATTAGTTTATAAATTAGTGTAATTTTTTGTACAATACTCTTGTATTGAATCCATTATTGTATATTACCGTAGTTCTCTCTAAATTGGATAGTTTTCTTTTATAACACAGTTGTGTACAGTAAATTGCTAATTTATGATGTTAAAGCATTTAATATAAAAAAGGATAAATAGGGAGCACACATAGGGCGTTATCTTCTTAATAAATAGTCCAGTCCCCCCAATCGGTGTGACTCACCTGCGGTGGTTGTGAGAGCCACAACAAACAGAGAGAGCCTGGTAATGGTCGCTGCAGGAGCCCACTGAAGATAAATGATTTCCACCGAAGAAAGAGCTGGGCTTTGTAGTCCGCGCTGACCTCAAGAAACTTCCAGTCCAGTAAAGGGTTAATCAGGTTCTGGTTTATTTGCCTACGCGTTTCGTGGCTTTAAATCTGCCACTTCATCAGGGCTATAGCCCTGATGAAGTGGCAGATTTATAGCCACGAAACGCGTAGGCAAATAAACCAGAACCTGATTAACCCTTTACTGGACTGGAAGTTTCTTGAGGTCAGCGCGGACTACAAAGCCCAGCTCTTTCTTCGGTGGAAATCAAAGCATTTAATATAACACTTCAATGAGGACAAGAAACTTTGCAACATATATTAATAGAGTAAATAAACCGTGTACCCCACTTATTAGCGACTTCCTACCTAGCACTGATCATTCTCAAAAGTGCTCAAATCTGACTTTAAATAGATAACAAATTACACGTCCTGCCTATAAAAGTCTATGCAGAGTAGAAGGAGGGAGAAAGGGATAGAGCACAAAGGAAACTGCTGAGGCTTATAGTGACTATGGCAGAGGCTGCTAAAATGCAGAATATAAGTCGAATAAGCATAAAAATAGAAAAGTTACCTTGAAAATGTACATATTAACCCCTTAATGACCAAGGCTCGGTGCGAGGAAACAAATCTGACATGAGCATGGCCCCACTGAATAACATTCATCCGAGTGGGATCCATTATATTGTCAGAGTGGTTAAAAATACAGTCATGGACACAAGTCCATAGACTGAGGCATAGAACCATAGAACCAGAGGCAGCAAAGATGTAGCAATTTACCTACTGTCACAGGAGAAGAGGGAAAGAACCTTTAAGCACAACTACATGGACAGAACACTAGCAGAACAGGGGCTGGTGAGACAAGTCTGTGGGTTTACAGAAGTAGCCATTCAAAGAATATGCACAACATGCAAAAGGACTGTAGCACAAAGCCAATGGTCCCACACATAATATTAAGCAGGAGAGTAGACACAGAGTCTCCTTAGTAGACATCACATACTGGGTCATCATGCTGCACACAACAGGAACTAGGGTGTCAAGAATGAAGTACTGGGTCATCATGCTGCACACAACAGGAACTAGGGTGTCAAGAGTGAAGTATCTGTAAAAAGAAAAATAGGGAGGGGACAAGAGGCGCAATAGTGCCCTATCACTAGTGACACTTGTGTATACGGGTAGTGCTATGAAGCTCCTCACCTGGTCCAGTTGTGATTCCCACAACTGGTTTGAAGGCGTTTTGGAAACTGTGTTCCAGCTGCTGCAGGACCTCCACCGACCACTGGATAGTGGTTTGAAACCAAGAAGATGATGGGAGTGCTGGTGTGTCACGGTCCGCGCTGCTGTAGTATGAATAAACTCACCAAAGAGCCCAGAGTATTTTCATCCTTTATTTCCTCCTCTTTCCTACGCGTTTCAGCGCCACACCCGGCGCCTTCCTCAGGGACATTACAATTATAGCTGCAGAGGGGTTTTTATAGCCCCTTGCTGTACAAACAAAGAGGTGTCATCTGTTTACCTGATGATGTCATCCTCATCATCAAAATGGGTGGATCTGCCCATTTTGGCGCTATTTTTCACAAAAACAGTCAAATACATTTCAAAATTATTACAAATGGAGCTTAATGTTTTCATAAAAATACAAGTAATGATATCATAGTAAAATTTCCTTAAAAATCCACAAGTAAATGCTTAAAAACTGCAAAAAATATATATATATGGGTCATCTGGTGATACATATAAAGAAAACATAAATATTATGCCCATATGGGACTAGAACCCGTGGTATTCCATTTGTATAGGTGAGACATCAGTGTCTCAAGCTGTGTGCCACCACTGGATTTGATATTATAAATTTTATGAAATAAAAAGGTAGCGCTAAAAGGAATTTATATAAAAGAGGATGTGTGGAGGAGTAGTAATTGGGAAATATAAAAAATATGAAAAACTAAAAACAATTTTTTATTTCATTAATCAATTAAAATATGCTTAAAAGGTATTATGGGCAATAGATAAAACCGATTTTAATAAAAAGTATATAAAAAATATATATATATATATTTATCCCTGTGTGGTGGCGCACCAGGAAGGCAATGCTCCCGCACTCCAACACCCCAGGTTCCACTCTCCGACAGGGTACAAGCACAAAACATCATATCTACATATAGATATGATGCAGATATGACGTTTTGTGCTTGCACCCTGTCGGAGATGGAACCTGGGGTGTTGGAGTGCGGGAGCATTGCCTTCCTGGTGCGCCACCACACAGGGATAAATATAAATATATATTTTTTATATACTTTTTATTAAAATCGGTTTTATCTATTGTCCATAATACCTTTTAAGCATATTTTAATTGATTAATGAAATAAAAAATTGTTTTTAGTTTTTCATATTTTTTATATTTCCCAATTACTACTCCTCCACACATCCTCTTTTATATAAATTCCTTTTAGCGCTACCTTTTTATTTCATAAAATTTGTAATATCAAATCCAGTGGTGGCACACAGCTTGAGACACTGATGTCTCACCTATACAAATGGAATACCACGGGTTCTAGTCCCATATGGGCATAATATGTATGTTTTCTTTATATGTATCACCAGATGACCCATATATATATATTTTTTGCAGTTTTTAAGCATTTACTTGTGGATTTTTAAGGAAATTTTACTATGATATCATTACTTGTATTTTTATGAAAACATTAAGCTCCATTTGTAATAATTTTGAAATGTATTTGACTGTTTTTGTGAAAAATAGCGCCAAAATGGGCAGATCCACCCATTTTGATGATGAGGATGACATCATCAGGTAAACAGATGACACCTCTTTGTTTGTACAGCAAGGGGCTATAAAAACCCCCTCTGCAGCTATAATTGTAATGTCCCTGAGGAAGGCGCCGGGTGTGGCGCTGAAACGCGTAGGAAAGAGGAGGAAATAAAGGATGAAAATACTCTGGGCTCTTTGGTGAGTTTATTCATACTACAGCAGTGCGGACCGTGACACACCAGCACTCCCATCATCTTCTAAGAGTGAAGTATCGGGTCATCATGCTGCACACAACAGGAACTAGGGTGTCAAGAGTGAAGTATCGGGTCATCATGCTGCACACAACAGGAACTAGGGTGTCAGGAATGAAGTACTGGGTCATCATGCTGCACACAACAGGAACTAGGGTGTCAAGAGTGAAGTATCGGGTCATCATGCTGCACACAACAGGAACTAGGGTGTCAAGAGTGAAGTATCGGGTCATCATGCTGCACACAACAGGAACTAGGGTGTCAGGAATGAAGAAACGGGTCATCATGCTGCACACAACAGGAACTAGGGTGTCAAGAATGAAGTACTGGGTCATCATGCTGCACACAACAGGAACTAGGGTGTCAAGAGTGAAGTATCGGGTCATCATGCTGCACACAACAGGAACTAGGGTGTCAAGAGTGAAGTATCGGGTCATCATGCTGCACACAACAGGAACTAGGGTGTCAGGAATGAAGAAACGGGTCATCATGCTGCACACAACAGGAACTAGGGTGTCAAGAATGAAGTATCGGGTCATCATGCTGTACACAACAGGAACTAGGGTGTCAAGAATGAAAGAATGAAGTATCGGGTCCACATGCTGCACATAACAGGAACTAGGGTGTCAAGAATGAAGTACTGGGTTGTCAAGCTATAGACACAAAAAGGTTTCAAATCATCAGGTATGAGGTCATCAAAGTACAGATACGAGCAACTAAGGTGTCAAAAAGATTGAAAGTGGGTTAAAAAGCTATAGACAAAAGAAAGTTGGATATAAAAATATAGGACAATACACAAGTTAGAGATTATGAATACCAAATTATTTGCCAAAAAAGAATACATAATAATCTAACAGTCATCAGAGAGCTGGCCATCCATCAATCAATCTTAGATTAGGCTGAAAAGCTATAAAAAGTCATGTAAAATTGTCATGTAAATTCATAGAAGCATGATAATCCGAACGATTGGGTCCACCAAAGAGATGAGTATTCTGGAAGGTCAGACTATTGGACAATACTTTTTGTACACCTGTCTGTCAAGTTCCCCATAATCCATACAGATGTGTTTTACTAATGGTTTCTACTCTACACTGATTCTGTTAGAAGGTTTTTCCCATCGCAGAAAATGATATAATATAGCATGGATGGTGGGGATGATCTGCCAGGATTACAAACCTGGCACTGCAAAAGAATCCCTTCAAGTGAAAGACTATAATATCCAATATAACATTTTCAAAAGCTTAAACTGCATATATCTAATATATAAAGCTGAACGTGTGTTTGTGTGTATGTGTATGTCCGGGATTGGCGTCTACACCGTCGCAACTACAGCCAATTTTGCAGTCACACGTCTGGATCTCGAGAGCGTCATAGGCTATGTTGTGAGGCGAAATTTTAGCCCCGCACGTTCCAATTTACCAAACAATTTTGGCCCTATCTACATAATGGAGAGAAAGTGACAGTTACCAGTTGACAGTTGTGAATGAGAGGGGCTTAATGACAGCTTCAAAGACTAACAGCATATACCAGCATATAGTCACTAAGGTGGGGCCCCAACATGAGATATTCACCACGCACGGGGACATGTATACACACCACATGCACACAAAGAGTAACAGCTAAGGTGGAGCCCCAACATTAGATACTCACCACGCACCCAAACACACACACCGCAAAGAGATACACACAACACAGAGACACAAAACACACAGACACCCCCCACAGGGACACACACACATACATACCCTATAGGGACAAATGCACTCACCCCACAGGGACACACACACCACAGGGACATACACACATACACACCCCACAGGGACACAGAGACACACACACATACCCCACAGGAACACACAGACCCCATAGGGGTGGACACACACCACAGAGACACCCCTCCCCCACACTGTAAATCACAAAGGGATTATCCACAGCACCTCATGGAAGAGGAATCCACTGGGTTCCAAGCATATAGGCGCAAGTCCGAAGCCAGGGAGATCCACCACCGGCGATAGCAACAAGTATCAAAAAGGAAGAACAGCGCCTTGCAAGCTGGTAGTTCAAATCTGCATCACTTTATTCCATCCACCACAGCACAACGTTTCGGTTATAAAGAACCTTTTTCAAGTGCATACATTACACAGAGACACCATGTGTTTTATAGTGTTAAAACTCCACCCCCACTGATCATAAGCCAATCAATGGTGAGTGGAAACATAAACAAAGATAAAAGTCACCTAATCACTAGACAGAGACCGGCTAAACTTATCAACACATAATTAGCACCTATGTCCAAATACAATCGCACATGTAAACAACACATCGCCACTTGTAGCATCCAGTTATACCGTTCAGCAATATCATCGACCATTGTATTGTTATAGGTGTATATGATAACGATCTTCTCTCCTTTGTTTATAAATCGCATATTGCTCTGTAACAATACAATGGTATATAGGCTTTTCTGTAGCACCAGAGTATGGGCCATAACGGGCTAACATATATAGTATCCCCTTTTTGGATGGGCTAGTGATTGTAATTGTTATCCCTTTGTTAATCTTTAGGATGATCAAATCGTATTACAATCGTGGTTTTGTAGAATTATTGAACTATGATTGATTAATATCTCTATATTGTGTGTGGGGATGCCATTATGGATGCGGGGTCTTGTTTTGATAACCGGATTTATGCTGCCACATAATGTATAATGTATGGACTCGCTCTGCTAATGTTATTATGGCAGAAGCTCCTGCTGACTGACAGGAGCTTCAACCAATGTATGACGGACTCGCATCGTACTGCCCGGTTCCCGGAAATACGTCAGTAGCTCCTGTTGAGTGACAGGGGCCCTAACCAATGGACGACGGACGCCGACGCGTGCGCAATCAAGCCCCGGAAGTGCGCGGCACCGATAGGCTGAAGATCGCTATGACGCTGAATCTCTATGACAACCGGGATGCCTGGTGACTAGTGGACGGAGGCCGATGATATTGCTGAACGGTATAACTGGATGCTACAAGTGGCGATGTGTTGTTTACATGTGCGATTGTATTTGGACATAGGTGCTAATTATGTGTTGATAAGTTTAGCCGGTCTCTGTCTAGTGATTAGGTGACTTTTATCTTTGTTTATGTTTCCACTCACCATTGATTGGCTTATGATCAGTGGGGGTGGAGTTTTAACACTATAAAACACATGGTGTCTCTGTGTAATGTATGCACTTGAAAAAGGTTCTTTATAACCGAAACGTTGTGCTGTGGTGGATGGAATAAAGTGATGCAGATTTGAACTACCAGCTTGCAAGGCGCTGTTCTTCCTTTTTGATACCCCTCCCCCACAAGGACACACACCACAGGGACTCCCCTCCCCCCCCAAAAGGACACACACCACAGGGACCCCCACTTAGGGACACATGCACACCACTGGGACACACGCCCCAGGGACACACACATCTCAGGGACACACACAACACAGACAGACACATGTGCACAAATCGCCTCACACATCTCGCCTCATACGTCTGGTATCTTTTATTTCCAAAACTAAACATCTGATTAAAAACAGCCAATGTGCAACACATGTGCCATATAGGGAATTAAGGCAGATGTCAGTCACATGAGCTGTATTTTATGTGTATGTGTGAGGTAATATATACTGCCCGGCCAGGGGAGGGTTTACTGTTGGCTGGAGATTTATTAGGCTGCCTATAGCAACCAATCACAGCTCAGCTTCTATTTTCCTACAGGTCATTAATATGACATATTCAAATTCTATTTTGTTATAGCTAACAGCAGTTATTTATTAACCCAGGCGTAGCCGGGTAGTACAGCTAGTTGTTATATAAATCTCTAAAGGTACCTTTACACGCCTCAACTGCGGTGTAGCAACTGAGAGGCAATCGGGATGTTTGTCACGGTTGCCTTGATGGGATGGAATCTGCGTCGCCTTGTGATTTCCAAGAGGCGTGCCACAGCGTGCTTGATACCGCGCCCCATCAGCGATGATTGGTGGGGGCTACTGTGTTAGCATTGGCTGTCCCTGCACAGGGCGCCATATTTGAAGAGCTGTACATTCACATTACAAAATCGCAATGGCGTCATGTATTAGCCAGCCTTCCTGCGCAGGCTGGCCAATCATGATGCTATTGCGTTGTCCAATCAGCGTGTTTGGGGCGTGGAATACACAACTCTGTCACGCCTATGTTCTTGCGGCGATGCACTGGTACGTCCACATTCCCTTAGTGGTTGCGGCGTGTGAATCGGCGTCGGGATTCAACCAGATGTTTCCCTCAGGATCAGTTTCAACTTCCGGGGAGCCTCGTTCCCTTGGGTTGAAGGCGCAATTGCGGCGTGTAAATGCGGCATCAGCGTTCGCAGGCAACCGTCAAAATTGTGCACGCGCAACGTTCGGTTGCTACATGTAAATATAGAAAAAACAGGGAGCGCAAATGGGTAAACCCTGGTAGTCCAGTGGGGACAGGGGGGGGTCGATGAGTCACTTATCTCAAAGGGTTGTGCACCCCTGCACAACCCCGGTCTGTCACGTTGAGGTGAGGACACTGGTGCTGCAGCTTTGTGCGGCTCTTGCTGGCCGATACCTCGTGACTGAATGTGACATCACTGGAACTTCAAATAATGAAAAAGGACAGCGCCTCACAAGTTGATGAATTACATCACATTCTTTTTATTTTGCCTCCAGTTGCGACGTTTCGATCAGAAGAGATATTTTTCAAGCACTGGAACTTTGTCACCGCAGGTCCTGCATTCAGCGTTAGGGAGAATCCAAAAGCCTGGAGCTGCTCCTGCTGTGTATCCTGAGAGGTAACGTGGTGTGAGAAGAAGAAGAGAAAAGCAGTATATGGAACACTGGGGCGAGGCAAGACGAGACTACGGGTTGGTTAAAAAAATTAATAAACCCTTATTAAAGCAGAACACCACAACACGTTGGGTAGCGGCTTGCTACCTTCATCAGGAGTAATCACCTGATGGTTTGTTAATTTTTTAACCACCCCATAGTCTCCTTTTCCTTCACCCCAGCACTCCATAGACTGCTTCTTCTCTTCTTTTCCTCATACCTGCAGGCTGCATGGCATAGACTAACCAAAAATGACAGGAAGGGGCTCTTTAGCCTGCTCGGTGAACCAAGCCCACCTAAATATAAAGCTGTGTACCAGGAGGAGTATGGGCCTGGAAGGGGGGGTCTCCCACAGAGAAGATGGGCATATAGGAGTACATACTAACAATGAAGGTCAGAGTTATTTGAACAGTGGGATTTTCCAGATAATGCCACTCCAATGGGGTAGAGGAAGCAACCATATTGTGTCAGTTTGGACACCAAGGATGGGCTCTGACTAGGGATGGGCGAGCATATTCGCTACTATTCGGCACTCGCCGAATAGTAGCGGTATTCGTGTACTCGCTACTCGCCGAGTAAATTAGGATTACTCGGGAGTAGCAAGTACCGAATACTTTTGCAGTGTATCAGGAGATACACTGCAAAAGTCCTGTAAAAGAGAGAAAAAGTGGCTAAAAAATAAAAAAATCGGATACTCACCTTAACCGACGGCTGTACCGGGACCGGCCAATGCACGTCTATTCATGGAAAAGGACCTTTCACTCTCTCAGCCAATCAGATGGCTGGGAGAGATCTGGCCAATCAGATGCCGCCACGTCACAATCACATGATCGCTAGCAGCCACCTGATTGGCCAGATGGAAAGGTCCTCTCAGGTACACCGAGGACCTTTCCATCTGGCCAATGAGGTGGCCGCTAGCGATTACGTCATTGTGACGTGGCGGCATCTGATTGGCCAGATCTCTCCCAGCCATCTGATTGGCTGAGAGAGTGAAAGGTCCTTTTCCATGAATAGGCGTGCATCGGCCGGTCCCGGTACAGCCGTCGGTTAAGGTGAGTATCCGATTTTTTTATTTTTTAACCTACTTTTCTCTCTTTTACAGGACTTTTGCAGTGTATCTACTGATACACTGCAAAAGTATTCGGAATCGCTATACTCGCAACAGTAGCGAGTACCGCTACCTACTCGTTGCGGGTATAGCGATTCCGAATAGTAAGATATTCGCCCATCCCTAGCTCTGACTGTTCTTGCTGTCATCATGTCTCACCTGTGCGTTTTGTCTAAATCCATTGCTATATGCCTGTATGGGAGATGTATTCTCTCAGCATGTTGTACCATCTGTGGCTGTGTACATTCTGGCTGTGTTTTTTAAGTAAAAGACCATCGTTTAAAAGGCAAGTGTCTCACTGGCTCTCCTGTTTCCAATCACTGCATCAACACCATGGGGAATGCCACATAACAGCAGTATAGGAGGGAACAGTAAAATATCCGCGTTTACCCACGCATGCCCGCAGCCACATACATGTTACCACTGTTCCCGGGATAATAATCACTGGTGCTGCCAACACTACTAACACCTGAAAAGATCCAGCCCTCGGCCCACTAACTGAGTATCCTAATCCTGATAATAACACTTATACAGCCATTAAGATGGTTATTGAAAGAAAGCTCACCAGCCTCATCAGGTTTAAGAGATCTATTTAATAATGAAGGCAGTTTGTGAAATCTGATGAAAGATCTTTTTTTTTTCAATTTTTGTATATTCTTGGATTAGGAGTCTAGAGTGTGCTCCTAATTAGTGATTAACAACCATTCTTGCCATGGCATATAGTGATTTTTATTAACCACACCTTAAAACCATGTCATAGACTCAAAGGCAGAGATCTCGGTTAATAAGGTAAGTCTGATATTGAATATTATCATCCCACCCAATAAAATTATATGTATGTGGATATATTCTTATACAAATTTTGTCATTTTACCTGTTTACCAAAACATATTCAAGGTACAGTAATATAATCAGTATGGGCTTACAGTGTAGATTTTCATCATTAATTTGAGAATATTCACATCCTAATTGGAGTAAGGTTTAGGAATTACAGGTCTTCAATATGTAGTTGCGTCTTATGCAAGGGAACAAAATAATTGGACAATTATCTGAAGAGCTCTTAATTGAGCAGTATGAGTTATTCCCTCATTAGTCCCTCATTTTAACTGATGAAAGGTCTGAATCTGATTCCAGGTTTGGTAGTTGCATTTGGAAGCTGTTACTGTAGATGCAGTCAAGGGAGATACAGTCAAGGGAGCTCTCAATGAAAGTGAAAAAGACCATCATTAGGCTTAAAAAAATAAATCCATCAGAGAGATAGAAAAAATATTAGGAATGGTCAAATCAACAATTTGGTTCATTATGAAAAAAAGTGCACTTGTGAGTGCTTTAGGGACTGAAAAAGGCCACAGAAGGTCTGATAACAGTGGTGGATAATCACAGAATCCTTCTAATGGTGAAGAAAACCCCCCTCACATCAAGTGAAGAACACTCTTCAGGAAGTGGGTGTTTTAGTATCGAAGTCTACCTGAAAGAGAAGACTTCAGAATCCATCCCTTCCTCAACCCTCAATCTACTGAACTACTAGTGCACGACCTCATCATCTCCCATCTTTTCTACTGTAACCTCATCCTCTGTGGCCTCCCTGCTAACACTCTTGCACCTCTCCAATCTGTCCTTAACTCTGCAGCCTGACTAATCTACCGCTCTCCTCACTGCTCCTCCACTTCTCCCCTCAACAAATCCCTCAACTGGCTTCTAATTCCCCAGCGTATCCAATTCAAACTAAAATTGACTTACAAAGCCGTCTACAATCTGTCCCCCTATATATCTCTGAACTAATCTCCCGATATCATCCAACTCGTAATCTTCGATCCTCCCAAGACCTCCTCCTTTCCTCCACACTTGTACGTTTCTCATCTAACCGTCTGCAAGACTTTGCCCAAGCATCCCCCATCCTTTGGAATTCTGCACCCCAAAACGTTTGACTATCCCCTACACTTGTAACTTTCAAGCGGTACCTGAAAACCCATCTCTTCAGAACAGCCTACAGCCTGCAATGACCATGGTGCCACCTCACCACCACTGGACCTGGCGCTCCACCACCACTGGACCCAACACTCCACCACCACTAGACCCGGTGCTCCACCACCACTGGACCTTACAGTCTACCATCACTGGACCTGACGCTCCACCACCCCCCGAGCAGACCCAACTTACTGTTTCCCCTCTCATTGCCCTGTGTAATGTAAGCCCACAAGGGCAGGGTCCTCTCTCCACTCTGTACCAGTCTGTCACTGTTAGTTTGTTCATAGTACTTGTAACTTGTTTGTATATATCCCTTTCTCATGTACAGTACCATGGAATCAATGGTGCTCTCTAAATACATAAATAAATAATAATAATAAAAATAATTATAAGAGCAAATACAGAGTGTTCACTACGAAGTGCAAACCATTAATCAGTATTAAAAATACAAAGGCCATATAAAATTTTACTAAAAAAAAACATCGGAAGGTGTTAGAGGTCTATCCTGGTGTCAGTGGGTCCTGCACAACGCTCAAGGAGAGACTAAGGTCATGCACGTCTGTTGGGTAATCTATAAGCAAGGAAAGTATCTGTTTCAGACATTGTTTTTTCTCCCCTCCTTACCTCCCTCCTCCTAGTTTTTGGTTTATTTGTCTATTGACTTGATATAGCCATGCTTCAAATGTACATTTTGCTATTCACTATGTTATAACAGCCTTATCATGTATATTTCAAGTAATTTTTGTACTAATGTAAGGCCCCTTTCACATCGGCGGTAAACAGTATGCTGCGGTTTTTTCGCGGCCACAACTGCCGCAAGTGCCGAAACCACAACTACACGGCATTTGCGGCACCTGCTGCAAGCCTCATAGACATAGCATGGGTCTTGCCGCAGGTGAACCGCAAGTGCGGCCGTTATGTGGTAATCACGGCAGTTGCGGTTTTTTCACCGCAACTGCCGCGATCAGCGTAAAACACTGACGTTAAAACACCCTAAGAAAACTTTTATTTTTAATAAAAAACAAGGTTTAAAAAAAAAAAGAAAAAGTATGGTGAAGGTTTGGAACAGCTCATGTTTCAAAGCACACCACATTCTCTGTATGTAGCATGGCTGACTGGGCACCCTTGCCCGACCCTGCCCCATAGCCACGCTATGTCCACCATTTTGTTATAGCCAGGTTCCTAATCACCTACACATGCAGATTTTAATTTCACACAGAGGCATTAGGTTGGGTACCCGATACAGGAGAACACCTTGACGTTGGTTATCTGGCTCTCATGAATTGGCCAAAACATCAGCTAAGTTTCCAATTTTTTCAAAAATTTCTAATCAGGTTTTGCTATATCTCTTTTCCTCACTCAAATTTGCATTAGCTTTATGTATTTGCCTTCCCAAGCATTCTCATAGCCATGTTTCTAAATAATGTTCTCCCTTCTTCTGTGTTTCAGTGTGCAGCTGTATACTTTATTATAAATGTGTTTTTTCAGCTAGCACCTTTACACACAGGTGTTGCTGGTCAGTTTTTTTCTATATTTCTAGCATATATTATCTGGTTGTGGCTGATGCACGTATCACCTTGGCTTCTTCCCTGGCATTTCAATTTTGGAAAGGTGCCAACAATTTTCTCTGGCCCATTTGTGTGTCTTTGTGTGAAATTGTGTCCAATTTGCCTTCTTTTCTGTGTTTTTTTGGTGTTCCAATACACACAAAGGAAATAAATATTTGTATAATAAGATGGCAATCACAGGATCAATGGACATGTTAATGATATGCAAATGGTGAAAAATTCTAAGAAAATTTGCAAAACCTCTCGATTTTTTATGTATAGAGTATGAAGGCAACATGCAGAAATACACCCAGTTAAATGCCTTGGCATGCTATAAGTCAATGTATTAATGGTTGTCTGAGGAATGTTATGTCACTCTGAATTTACATAGGTATATAACTTATCAAGATCCACTGCTGGCAGCTCCATTTGAAATTGCTGACCATTGAGGCCTCAGATATGCTTTATGAGAGACTAGTCCAGAGATGCTGCCTGCCATGGTAGCACATGTAGGCTGCTCACAGTAGCATCAGCTACATATGGCCTGGCTTTTTTAAACTACTCTTTTGGTACACTTTGGAGAAATGGCCATACCATTGGTTCCTCGGCCAAATTAATGTAACTCCAAACTGTTAGTGCACCTACTGTACAATGACAATCAGAGGGGTCCAGCTAATGTACAGTATGCCACCCTCACCATAATTTTGGGAGTAAGACCAGTGTGTTGTTTCTTTATGAAGACCTCTTTATGGTATTTGCCTGCATGGTCTCTAGATAGACACAGGAGGTGGAAATGGAGCAGTTAAGGATGGAATGAGCAGTAATGAGTCCTGCTTTTGTCTTGGATGTGGTGATAGCTGAAGACTGCTCTGGGAGACCACATGGCAACACTATAAATGGCCTTTTCTCCATTCATTGTTTATAGGACTTCAGGAAAAAGCCAAGTACAGTGCTTGCCAGTTTGCAACAATTCTTTTTGACAATGAATCGAGCAGAGGCCATGCATGAACTCTGCTGCTCCATTCAAGACGGGGCTCTGCTCCTTTTCTGTGTGTTCCATGGCATCATTCATGTGCTCGCTCAGAATTTTGGAATAACTTATGTATTTTGCATGTTATAAGTTGTATAATGCACATACATTGCTTATTTTTCACTACTTTTACTTGGAATATTGTCGTTTGAAGATACTTGAATGTTTCTTTTAAATAAACCTTCAGTGTCAATCACCTGATCCACATTTTATCCATATTGATTGCTGCAAACATTTTTAAGAACATTCCCGATGCGTTGCTGTTAGAGAAGAGAAGCATTGTTGGTTACATTATGCAACCTTTGCCTCTAGCAATCTTTTACTTTCATTTCTTCGGAAGCACTTATGGGATCTAAATAAAAGGGGCCATTGAAAGCACTTTTATATTAACATTGCTGCAAATGGGTGAAATAAGATTAAATGCTCAGCTGAATTCATCTTCATAGCATAATAAAATTGTCCTTGTATCCAAGATTGTTGACCTAAAATTCTTAACGAACCAGTCAATGTATTTCCCAAGATTTCCATCTTCAAAAAAGACAGTGTTCCTCTGACCTTCTAACAGAACAAATTGGCTAGACACAGGCAATGACACAGCTTTCGGAACTACTCAGGTCTCTTCTTCAGCCTGAAGAAGAGACCTGAATTGTCTCGAAAGCTTTCTTTGCTTTTTCTTACCATCTTTTCAGTTAGCCATTAAAAGATATCAACCACTGAAGACTCTCAGATTCCAATATATATTTTTAGAGTTAGAGAGGAACTCAGTTATATATAGTGATTTACCCCCTTTCCTTTTACCGTCCCTTTCTATTTTTTCTTCTCGCCTGCCAAGAGCCATACTTTTAGTTTTTTCCTTATACATACTGTAACTATATTAGATCATGTTTTTTGAGGCATAAGTTGTATAATGATCATTCAATAATGCAGGGTGGAAGTAGCAGGAATGTTTTCATTTTTGGGGGGTTTTGTTAGTGTCATTATGGTAAGGCAAAATGTATAATTTTTTTACTACTTTAAAAAAGAAACAAATAAAGATTATATTGCCATATTCTGAGAGCCAGAAGAGATTTGTATATGGGTTGAGGGGGAGCAAAAACACAACTTTTGGGAAGGCAAAGTAACAAAAAACAGTGAAACTGCCATTTTACCTCTCTCTATTTGCCCCAATGTATTAATATGAGACAACTATTAACCCCTTCATCCCAACCCTTGACATAATACCACGTCAAGGGTCTGGCCCCAGTGTTTTTGATGTGAGCTCCGGTGCGGCGCTCGCATCAAACACCCGACATCTCAGCTGATCTCATCAGCTGAGATGTTGGGATTCCAGCACCGATTGGATCTGGGATCTGATTGGTGCTGTTAACCCCTTGGATTCCACTGTCATTCACTGACGCGCTGTTCCCCGCCTGCACTGGAGATCCCACGATAATATCGCGAGATCTCCGGCGCTCATGTGATAGCTTATGGGGCACATCAGGACCCCGTGCTATCAGGGACAAGCACTTCCAACCACTCACAGTGCGCATTTGTGACAGTTCCAGATGTGCTGCAGCTCATTGGTACCTGTCACAAGTGATCGGACCCTGCAGCAGTGTGCCTCCCTACGGGGGGGGGGGGGGGGGGGGGTGTAAAATGAAGAATTAATTAATAAATAAAGTTTTTACCAACATGTAAAAAAAAAACTTAAAAGTTCAAATCATCCCCTTTTTCCCCCATTCAAAATAAGTGTATTTAAAAAATGTAAAAAATACACATATTTGGTATTGCCGCATTCAGAAATGCCTGATCTATCAAGATATAAAATCAATTAATGAGAGCTGTAAACTGCATAACGGAAAAAAAGGTCCAAATGTCAAAATTACGTTTTTTTGGTCGCCGCAACATTGCTATAAAATGCAATAACGGGCGATCCAAACAGTGCATCCACCCAAAATTGATATAATTAGAAACGTCAGCTCAGGACACAAAAAATAAGTCGTCACACAGTCCCAGATCCTGAAAAATAAGAACGCTACGTGTCACAGAACATGGCACAAAAAGTGTGATTCTTTTTTTTAAAACTTCTGAATTTTTTTTCACCACTTAGATACCAGTAAAAGTATACATGTTTGGTATCTACAAACTTGTACCGACCTGAGGCATCACACTTATACATCCGTTTTACCATATAGTGAACATAGCGACTAAAAAAAGCCCCAAAAAAAGTGTAATTGCACTTTTTTTGTGATTTCACTGCACTTGGAATTTTTTCCCATTTTTCTGTACACTATATAGTAAAATAAGTGATGGCATCTGAAAGTACAACTCATCCTACAAAAAACAAGCCCTCATATGTCTATATTGATGGAAAAATAAAAAAGTTATGGCTGTTGGAAAGCAGGGGAGCAAAAATGAAAATGAAAAACGAAAAATCGCCGGGTCATGAAGATATTTTATTAGTTTTGTGCTACAAATGCAATTATTCTAAATTTGAATATTTCATTATTAATTTTTATATCTGTATTTTTTTCACATTTTTATCATCAAACCTGCAATCGCTTGTTTGCTAGTACTTTACCCTGCAATAGTTTTAAAATTTGCCATGTCGCATCATTTTACTGCTTTCCTGTGAAGCTCGACACAGAGGTGAAAGTTATTCCGGGGCGCTCCCTGTGTCCTAAGTGCTGACTGCTCACAATCCGTCCACATGGCTGGAAGAAAGAAACTGAAGAAAGAATTCTACATGATCTTCTGCCTGAAGCTGAACTTCCAGTTAGACTACCACACATGTTTAAAACAGTATTTACCTGCAGATTACCATTATGGCTGCAGGTTATACCTATTTTTATGACAGGTTCCCATTAACTTAATTAATTATATTTCAAAATTGTCCCATTAAACGATGACTTAATTATAGTAGGCAAAGCGTTTGGAGTTATACTTGAACCCCAATGATGCCTACAGCACAGCACTACCTAGGTTTTTAAGTAATCTGGACGAACATAACAAAACTGCACCCCCTACCCACTTTTTATAATATTGACAACATATTAACTCCTTCACCACTGGACAATTTTCCTTAATTTTTTTTTTTCATTTTAGTTTTTCCCTATGCTTCTTCCAAGAGCCATAACTTTTTTTTTTTCATTTTTCTGTCAATGTAGACGTACGAGGGCTTGTTTTTTGCGGGATGAGTTGTACTTTGAATTACATCATTCACTTTGCCATAGAGTGTACAAGAAAACAGGAAAAATAATTCCAAGTTTGGTGAAATTGCAACAAAAGTGAAATTCCATAATGTTTTTCTTTATTCAACATGTTCACTATATTGTCAAACTGGCATGTCAGTATGATGCCTTAGGTCAGTATCAGTTCGTAGATACCAAACATGTATACTACTACTGTTGTCTAAGTGGTGAAAACATTTTAGAATTTTCACAAAAAAAAAGAATTCAGCTTTTGGGGCATTTTCCGCAACCCATAGCATTTACATTTTTCTGGGTCTGGGGCTGTGTGCTGGCTTATTTTTTGTGTGCTGAGCTGATGTTTTTAATTATACCATTTTTAGATAGATACGCTATTTTGATTTCTGTTATTGCATTCTATTACAATGTGGCTATGACCATCAAAACGTAGTTTTGGCGTTTTGACTTTTTTCTTTTACACAGTTTATCGATTTTATTGATTTTATATTTTGATAGATTGGACATTTCTGATAGCGGGGATACCAAATGTGCGTATTTTTTATATAGTTTTATTTTCAATAGGGCAAAAGGGGAGTAATTTGACATTTTCATTTTTAGTTTTAATTTAGATTTTTTTTAGTTTTTTTCATATTTTTGAAAATATTTATTTTTTACTTTTACTTTATTTTACATGACCCTTTAGAATGCTTCAGCACTGCAGTATGTGATCGCTCCTGCAGTACAGATCCGTGCTAATGAGCAGCTCTGTTCTGCAGAAATCATCATCTCCTGTGAATTCCAGCACTCAACGGACATCCACAAGGTCCTCATGTGACTCCTTGCTGTCATGGCAACACATTGACACCTTGTTTGGCATCTGGATTTGGCGCGATCCCCACTGTGGCGTTTTAGAACGCACTGTCATTGACAGTGTGAATCAAGGGTTTAACAGTGGTGGGCAGATCACTGATCCAACCCCATCTGTTAGCTGCACATGTCGGCTGATCAGATCACCTGGGATGTGTAAGGAATTATGCGATCTCAGAGCGTGAGCTTGCATCAAAGGGAGGGACACAACCAAGGATGTACCTATATGTCCTTGGTCATGAAGGGGATAACAGTGTTGCAGGGAGACTTAGTGAGGTATGCTTGAAAGCTGAATTGATTTGAGGGAACATGACCACATAGTGGATGAATAAAATCATCATACTTCTTATTACTGCAAAACACTGTACTGAAACCACTATTGAAGTGTTTGCAGTATAGGAAAACTCAGTGACTGGCCTTGTCCACACACCTGCGCTCTTAGTATTTAGCGCAGAAGCGCTAAATACTTAGGTTTTGACAGAGAAGCGTAGGTGCATGTGTGTCGGTGCTTCCTTGAAACGCAGCCCCTGGTTACTCGATGTGTATCGTGGTAACCAGTTCATACTGCAGGCTGCCTAGTTACCGCTTATGCCGAGCGCACAGGAATAGGCGGACACTAGGCAGCCTGCAGTATGAACTGGTTACCACGATACACATCGGGTAACCAGGGGCTGCGTCCTCAGAAAGCGCCGCACACACGCACCTGCGCTTCTCTGTCTAAACCTAAGTATTTAGCGCAGAAGCGCTAAATACTTAGAGCGCAGTTGTGTGGACAAGGTCACTCACAGGCTACTTGTCCAGTGATTGAATTCTTTCACTCTTCCTTTTCTTCTCTATTTGATCCATAACTTTATGATGATTTCTTCCATTCATGTTTTTTTCGGTAGAATACAACACACTGACATATTGGCTGACCACATATGCCAAATCACATTGTGCTATAACTATCCAAATCTATCCATAGTGCTCTAAACATTAATAATGCAGAATTAGTGCATTATGCCCCTCCCTGCTGCACTGAAAAGCTTTTACACTAGAAAACTGGTGTGAAAAGGCAAAAGACATTTTTGAATAACTATACTCTACTTTGTATGAAAATATTGCATCCTCTCAAAAGCATTTTACACCAGTTTTTTGCATGAAAGTTTTGATTAATTGGTGTGTCTGGTCAGTGCCATTAATTGCCAAAACCACATTGCTCACATTAGTGCATGTTACATTACTTAAAGTACAATATGCTGGTTTGGCCGATTTTTCAGCTGGCAGCTATGTTAGCCATCTCACCCATACCCATGAGTGCTACTACTGCTGAATGCTCCTAGATATTCTATGAGATCCATTCCTAGACTCCTCTTGTAGAGGCTTAGCTCAGGGAGAATAAAGGGATCGGCAATACGAAATTGGATATGCTAGGTTCTTAACTCTGACGACAATTCATATACATTAGGATGACAGCTAAACCAATCGATATCGGTGGGTTCGGACGACACATTGATGGATCCAATCAGACATTATGAGATCCACCGATATCTGTCTTGGGGTTATAATTGAATCCAACTACTTACTTGCTAATGTCACCTGCTTTTGAAAATATCTCTAGAATCCAGCTTTTCATACTTTTCAAACTTTGATAATTATTATTACTGCAAAAACTCTTACTGTCACTCTTACTGTATTCATTCTCATCTGAACTACTGAAACTCTCTACTATTCTGTCTCCTAACTAAACGCCGACCTCTTCAATCTATCCCAAATGCAGCAGCAAGGATCAAATTTCTTTCCACCTGCTAACTGTTACTTCAGTGAGAACATAGACAAACTCTAGTGCCACCTATTGAAGGTAGCAGTCCTAAAAGTCATAACTGACTCCTTGTGCCAGCCTATGCAATGGGTACTGTGAGGTAGCAACCGGGGAACCCGCTTGCAAAACGACAAGAACACGTGTTTATAAGTTAACCAATGTCTACCCGTATATTTTCACATATTAACAACATAACCCGGGTAGCATGTTTGACACATATCACATTGATTAACAACACTTTACATAAATACACCATACATTTTACATTTAACATCACATAACACTTATATTGCACATAACATTTTATAGTAACCCGGGACCTGTAACCATCTCTGTCCCCATTGAAGCTCTACTAACAGCTCCCGGGGTGGCTACGGCCTCCGGCCTACTTATACTATACATAAGTTACAGTACGATGATGACCCTTCCGGGTTCATAACAGGGATTGGCAAACCCTAGTAACCCGGGGCTGCGGCCTCCGGCCTAACCACGCGTTACACAGTACGGGAGCCCTTCTAACCCCTGCTTCTGACCTTCGTTACATACGCCTCAACGGGCCCTGTGGGTCCCAATGGCGGTACCTGCCGCCTGGCTTTAGTCCCCAGCATGATGATATACATTCACCCGTAGTCAGGAATCCTGCTTGACCGGGACCTTACACACCGTATGTGATCCATCATTCAAACGTCCATGGATCACACACCTGCTCACAGCCCACATCCATGGACTGTGGCCCCTCCATGGCCCATTACAGGGACTGGCAAACCATAGAAGACGGGAACCTCTACATCCGTTACCTACTGGAGCCCTCTTACCCCTGTCTCTGGCACCACAGGCACACTCACCCCATTAGAGGTCGTGTTTGAGGGACGGGTACCCTCTGCAAGCAGCAGGGCAAGCCTCCCTCTCGTCCCAAGGACGGAACGCCTCCAACATCATCCATACCAGCTGGGTCACTGTCTCTCCACATGATTATACATGGGTCTTACATCGGTCATCATCTCTCATTCAGGGCCATTACTTACGCCCTCATACACATAGTTCATCGGGTCCCTTAACTGAGTACTCTGACTCGGACCCAAAGGCGGTCTATGCCCGCCTGGCACACTACATACAATTGCCTCCACGGGCTACATACATTCCGGTTCATCAGGACCTTTAACGGACTCCACTGAGTCGGTCCCAAGGGCGGTCTATACTCGCCTAACATGATTTACGCACACCAGGTGCACAGTTCACACTATCGCTCGGGAACTGCTTTCTTACCGGGCACGGATCCGGGTCTCGCTACCTGGGTCACAGGTTCCACCAGGCATCCCCACAGGCTCCTTTCCCGGGCGTGTTTCACCCCACGCCCGGTCTAGCGTCCACGGGTCAACCATGGCTTCCCCCTCTAGGTGCGGACACGACCACGGACCTCGGCACCGGCATGGAGCTAGCATGCTCCCATCATGTCATGCACACAGAGCCTTGGACTGCTCTGCACTCAGGCTGGTCTCAGCTTCCATCTGAATCATTCTCAGCTTCCAGGATCAAACTCAGCCTCCAGAATGATGACTCTCAGCCTCCAGCATGAATGAATCTCAGCCTCCAGCATGAATGAATCTCACAATCACTCAGGTGGCCGGCTCTTATCGTGCCAGCCACTCCCACATGGACACACCCCCTCAGCTGCTTGTAATCAGCCTTTCACACAGCTCAGGTTAACTCCCTGTGTTCCGGGTTGTCAGCACTCACTCATTACATCCTATTCCTCATGGACTCCTCGTTCTCATCCCACTCTCACTGCCGCTCATTAGGCTCATGAAACCTCACTGTGTTCAGGTTGGTTCACACCGTATTATCATCACAGGAAAACCGGCCAGTGTGCACAGGATCATCCTCTGATCCTACATGTGATGTACCCCGGCTATGAGGATCATGCCGGCGGTGCCTCACATACCCCCCTCCTTGTTTACACCCGTGGGTAGGGGTTAAACACACGGCCCTGACAAGTCGGGTGACAGCGTCGCTCCTGGCTTGTGAATAAGGGTCACACACACTGCCGGCTTGTACACCTAGGACACCGGTAAACCGTGTCCTAACCTCCCCCCTCCTTGTTCAGACCAGTGGGGATGAACACACTGCCATAGGAGCCGGGCCACCACACAACACCTTGTGGCACCGCTCCCGGTTTGTATACCTGTGACTCCTGTCCAACCTCCCCCCTCCTTGCTTAAACCAGCAGGGGCAAACACAGTTCATAGAATCCGGATGTGGCGCTGTCTTGGCAACTTCGTGACCCCTCGGGCCACCGGAACCTTGATCACGCCGACTTTGACTTCGGGACCCCTAGGGCCGCCCGATACTTTGAGTACGACGTCTTCGTGACCTCGCCAGGTCACCGGCAAGAGGCTAGGGTGCGTCGTGCGGTTGCCCATAGCAACCAAGTCCATATAAAGTGCATCCACAGAAATGTCCATATAAGGTGCTCCGGCACCACAGCCCTCGGCTGTACCACCCCCCCTTTGTAACTGGGGTGCATTCCTCACCGGGCAACCTTGCCCGCATTCTCCACCATATGTGAGGTAGCAACCGGGGAACCCGCTTGCAAAACGACAAGAACACGTGTTTATAAGTTAACCAATGTCTACCCGTTTATTTTCACATATTAACAACATAACCCGGGTAGCATGTTTGACACATATCACATTGATTAACAACACTTTACATAAATACACCATACATTTTACATTTAACATCACATAACACTTATATTGCACATAACATTTTATAGTAACCCGGGACCTGTAACCATCTCTGTCCCCATTGAAGCTCTACTAACAGCTCCCGGGGTGGCTACGGCCTCCGGCCTACTTATACTATACATAAGTTACAGTACGATGATGACCCTTCCGGGTTCATAACAGGGATTGGCAAACCCTAGTAACCCGGGGCTGCGGCCTCCGGCCTAACCACGCGTTACACAGTACGGGAGCCCTTCTAACCCCTGCTTCTGACCTTCGTTACATACGCCTCAACGGGCCCTGTGGGTCCCAATGGCGGTACCTGCCGCCTGGCTTTAGTCCCCCAGCATGATGATATACATTCACCCGTAGTCAGGAATCCTGCTTGACCGGGACCTTACACACCGTATGTGATCCATCATTCAAACGTCCATGGATCACACACCTGCTCACAGCCCACATCCATGGACTGTGGCCCCTCCATGGCCCATTACAGGGACTGGCAAACCATAGAAGACGGGAACCTCTACATCCGTTACCTACTGGAGCCCTCTTACCCCTGTCTCTGGCACCACAGGCACACTCACCCCATTAGAGGTCGTGTTTGAGGGACGGGTACCCTCTGCAAGCAGCAGGGCAAGCCTCCCTCTCGTCCCAAGGACGGAACGCCTCCAACATCATCCATACCAGCTGGGTCACTGTCTCTCCACATGATTATACATGGGTCTTACATCGGTCATCATCTCTCATTCAGGGCCATTACTTACGCCCTCATACACATAGTTCATCGGGTCCCTTAACTGAGTACTCTGACTCGGACCCAAAGGCGGTCTATGCCCGCCTGGCACACTACATACAATTGCCTCCACGGGCTACATACATTCCGGTTCATCAGGACCTTTAACGGACTCCACTGAGTCGGTCCCAAGGGCGGTCTATACTCGCCTAACATGATTTACGCACACCAGGTGCACAGTTCACACTATCGCTCGGGAACTGCTTTCTTACCGGGCACGGATCCGGGTCTCGCTACCTGGGTCACAGGTTCCACCAGGCATCCCCACAGGCTCCTTTCCCGGGCGTGTTTCACCCCACGCCCGGTCTAGCGTCCACGGGTCAACCATGGCTTCCCCCTCTAGGTGCGGACACGACCACGGACCTCGGCACCGGCATGGAGCTAGCATGCTCCCATCATGTCATGCACACAGAGCCTTGGACTGCTCTGCACTCAGGCTGGTCTCAGCTTCCATCTGAATCATTCTCAGCTTCCAGGATCAAACTCAGCCTCCAGAATGATGACTCTCAGCCTCCAGCATGAATGAATCTCAGCCTCCAGCATGAA
The DNA here is from genome assembly GCA_033576535.1 of Allobates femoralis. Taxonomy (NCBI): domain Eukaryota; kingdom Metazoa; phylum Chordata; class Amphibia; order Anura; family Aromobatidae; genus Allobates; species Allobates femoralis. The sequence goes on from JARQOC010000003.1 coordinate 318,112,347, forward strand.
TGAATCTCACAATCACTCAGGTGGCCGGCTCTTATCGTGCCAGCCACTCCCACATGGACACACCCCCTCAGCTGCTTGTAATCAGCCTTTCACACAGCTCAGGTTAACTCCCTGTGTTCCGGGTTGTCAGCACTCACTCATTACATCCTATTCCTCATGGACTCCTCGTTCTCATCCCACTCTCACTGCCGCTCATTAGGCTCATGAAACCTCACTGTGTTCAGGTTGGTTCACACCGTATTATCATCACAGGAAAACCGGCCAGTGTGCACAGGATCATCCTCTGATCCTACATGTGATGTACCCCGGCTATGAGGATCATGCCGGCGGTGCCTCACAGTACCCATCTGCTATAGAAAACAACATAAACCTATCACAATAACCAGGTTCTGCAATGCCTTACATATCCTTTCTCATCTCTGTCTACCACTCCATCCATAGTCTTTATTGTGCTAATGACCTAGGACTAATGGTGGGTTTACACGTCCCGATATCGGCCCGATATCGGAGCCAACGACGTGGGAGCGCGCTTTTTAAGCGCGATTTTCCCGCTATCGCCGATTTAGACAGCCCGATATCGGGATACAACGTCCCGACGATGTGTACGCCACCCAACCCAGGAATGACCAGTTAACATTGGAGTGAATGGGTGACGTGGGCGTACACATCGTAGTTGGGCTGTCACACGGGACGATGCGGCTACAACGGCCATACGATATCGGGCGGTTGAATAGCACGCTCATTCAACCCCGATATCATTTTGGCATCGTTCCAGCATCGCATTGTACGTTCAAACCGTACAACGCGCGAACGATATCGGGTCCAACTCCCGAACCACGTGACTTTTGGTCGGAGTTGGGTCGGAGTTGGACGCCGATATCGCGACGTGTAAACCCACCATAACATCTTCCATAAGCAGAACCTCCCACTTTTGTCTCCAAGACATTTCTTTTATAATCTAGTTATCTGGACTGCACTATCCAAATCAATTTGATTAATTTGAATTCTACATCACAAATCTAATTCCCTTCCTATGTTTTCATCAGAATCTGATCCTTCCTATCTTTTTTTCCCAAACACTTCATGATTTTAGTAGCACCTTGTATCTAGACATATAAAGATAGTGGTTGATGACTAGTTTATCCCCTTAGTGACGGAGCCAATTTCCACCTTAATGACCAGACCGTTTTTTGTAATTCTGACCACTCTCCCTTTATGAGGTAATATCTCTGGAACACTTCAACGGATCCTAGCGATTCTGAGATTGTTTTTTCATGACATATTGGGCTTCATGTTAGTGGTTAATTTAGGTCGATAATTTTTGTGTTTATTTGTGAAAATATAAAAAAATTGGCAAAAATTTTGAAAATTTGACAATTTTCAAATTTGTCATTTTTATTCTGTTGAATCGGAGCGTTATGTGACACAAAATAGTTAATAAATAACATTTCCCACATGTCTACCTTACATCAGCACAATTTTGGAAAAAAATAATTTTTGGTTAGGAAGTTATAAGGGGTCAAAGTTCATCAGCAATTTTTCATTTTTCCAGCAAAATTTACAAAACCATTTTTTTAGTGACCACATCACATTTCAAGTCCGTTTGAGGGGTGTACATGACAGAAAACACCCAAAAGTGACACCATTATGAAAACTGCACCCCTCAAGCTACTCACAACTACATTCAAGAAAATTACTAACCCTTTAGGTGCTTCACAGCAACTAAAGCAAAGTGGAAAAAAAAATGGACATTTTAATTTTTCCAACAAAAATGTTCTTTTAGCCTCAATTTTTTCATTTTCACATGGGCAACAGGATAAAATGCATCCTAAAATTTGGTGGGCAATTTCTCTTGAGTACACTGATACCTCATATGTGGTCATAAACTACTGTTTGGACGCACGGCAGGGCTCAGGAGGGAAGGAGCGCAATTAGACTTTTGGAGCTAAATTACCATTCAAAAAGTCAAATGGCGCTTCTTCTCTTTCGAGCCCTGCGGTGCGCCCAAACAGTGGTTTATGACTACATATGAGGTATCGGTGTACTCAGGAGAAATTGGCCAACAAATTTTAGGATGCATTTTATCCTGTTGCCCATGTGAAAATGAAAAAAGGACAAAAGAAAATTTATGTGAAAAAAAAGTACTTTTTCATTTTTACGGATCAATTTGTAAAGCACCTGAGGGTTCAAAGTGCTCACTATGCATCTAGATAAGTTCCTTGGGGGGTCTAGTTTCCAAAATGGGGTCACTTGTGGGGGAGCTCCAATGTTTAGGCACACAGGGGCTCTCCGTACGCGACATGGTGTCCGCTAACAATTTGAATGGAAAATTAGCTCCAATTGTTAGCGGACACCATGTCACGTATGGAGAGCCCCTGTGTGCCTAAACATTGGAGCTCCCCCACAAGTGACCCCATTTTGAAAACTAGACCCCCCAAGGAACTTATCTAGATGGGTGGTGAGCACTTTGAACTCCCAGGTGCTTCACAAATGAATCCGTAAAAATGAAAAACAGAAAGTTTTTGTGGAAAAGAAAGTACATTTTCATTTTTATCTCTCTTCTGACCCATTTTGCATAAGGAAAGGCATTTGCCTAATAATTAAGCACTCCTTATATAGGGTGTTGATGTCATTACACCACATCCCTCCTCATTACAGAGATGCACATCACCTGCTTTACTTAATTGGTAGTTGGCTCTCAAGCCTATACAGCTTGGAGTAGGACAACATGTAACAATATAAAAAGTATCATGTGATCAAAATACTCATTTGCGGGCCATTCCATGTCAAGTGAACCAATGATTATTTCCTCTATATTTTTAATTCTTTTGAGATTTTGTTATTTGATAATAGCATGTCAGACAATGCAAAATGTGAAGAGAAAATGTAAAAAAAAAAATTTTTTTTTTTAAATGATTTTCAAAGTTCGAAAAAAGTGTGAATTTCGGTGTTGCCTGTCTTTACATTTCTCCTTATAACTCAGGCTAGAAATAAGATAGAGAGACAAAATGAACACTGTTCTACTCAGAATTGTACAGGCTTTCACCAGATATGTCACAAGAGGATCTTTGTTAATATTTTACCCATGCGATTGCAAACGCAAATTTTTTAAATGCATTTACGAAAAATCGGCATAATTTAAATATTTCAAAAACTGCCCATATGTCTGCTATGCTCTTAGCCACATCTGTACCAAATTTCAAGTTGGGATCGCGATGGGATCATATTTTAAAATATTTTACTATTAATAGCGTCAATGGGTCATTCCATATCAAGTGATCTAAATATGAATATTTTTTTTTACCTGACATCTTTAGATTTTTACATTTTTTTTCTATTTGAAGTACTACTTTAGTTAATTACAAATTAAAAGTTTTGAATTTTTTTCTTAATCAGTTAATTTTTTACAGATATTTAAAGTTTTAAAAAAGTGCGAATTGTGGCCTGGTATGGCTTTACATTTTTTTTATCTCGGGCTAGAAATAAGATAATGAGGCATCATTTTACTCAGAACGGTAACAGCTTTCATTTGATATGTCACAAGACTATATTTTTTTATATTTTGTTTGGGAAAAATCAAATTCAAAATATTGATGCGCAATTGTGAAATAAATGTTAGTTTGAAAATTGTGAAAAAATGCCTGTGTGTTACTTGTGTTCTTGGTTATATTTGTGTTGAGATTCAACTTGGGACCTGTCAAATTTATATATTTTTTATTTTATAGTTGTATGAGTTATTACAATTCATTGAATAAAACATTTATATGCAACAAAAAAGAAACACAAATCCTGTAAGTGCCAGGATAAATATATCTTAATCATCAGAACACAACGCTCAGCATTTTCAACCTGAATGCTTGGAACAAACCAAAAGAAAAAAGGTGATCATATCCTCAAGTTTGATGAAACAAGATATCTGTGCCATACATGGATACAGTTCTTATGCAGATCTTTTTTAGCACTGCACACTCTTTCTTTGCATTTTAGGTGATAAAGTTCATTTTGGATTTTTACTTCTGCAAGAGTGTGACCCTGCTTTGATATAATTAAGCTGTTGTCTTTAAAAGTAACTACATTTCCTTTTTGGGTAAGCTTCTTTACTGACAGAAGATTGCTTTCAAGACTGGGAACATAGAGAACATCCATTACTGGGATCTTTCTGCTTTGTGCTGAGGAAACTGGACAATTGAGGTAGCTGTCTCCTACTCCTTCTGAAGTCATATATTGACCATTAGCTAAGATGACCTTTTCTGACTTGCTTTCATCAAGGTCAGTGAAGACATCCTTGTTATTCGTCATATGGCTGCTAGCACCAGAGTCTATACACAATATATGCTTTGCAGATGAGCCTGTACTGGTATTAAATGCAGCTTCAACACATGCAGACTTTTCCTGTATGGCTGTTTTCACCTTTTGATCACTGTTCTGCTTTTTAAGCTGACTCATTCATGCTTTCCAAATTCACAGTCTGCTTTTAGGTGGTTGGGCTTTTTACAAACAAAACATTCACATGTTTCCCTTAGATTGCTCTTATTTTTAGGAAAGTCCTGTGTCTTTAATGCTGTTTTTGCTCTTGATTCTTTACTGCTGCTTACATTGTGCGTTTTTTGCTTGAATTCGTCTACAAGCTTGCCTTTGACATATTCTATTGTCAGCTCATCATCTGGCCGTGCATCTAGTGCAGTGACAAGTGTGTCATAACTTTTTGGAAAACCACTTAATAGTAGTGCAGCAACATGGAAGTCTTTAATTTTTTATCCAACACCCCTGAGATGCTCCACAATTTCTAGGATGTTTCTTATATAGTCCTGCATATTCTGGCCATTACTTAGCTTAGACTGGTACAGCTTTCTCATGACATGAAGCTTATTGCTGAGATTTGATCTTTCTTGCACTTTCTGTAATTCATCCCACATCTCTTTTGCAGTTACACATTTGCATATATGTACAATCTGATCATCATCTACACTGAGGGAGATAGTGCTTTGTGCTTCTCTAGTCAATCATCTGGTAATGGATAAGGCATTTGTTCCTTTGTATATTTCCATATACCTTCTCTTAAGAGCAGCATCTTCACCTTGAATTTCCAGGATTGATCATTCTGATTGGTGGGACTTTGCACTGAGAACTTGCAGTGATCCCTGCTTGTGGACATCTTCTCTATGGCTCCGTGATGCTTCTGCTTTGGGCTTCTGTTGCTATATTACTCTTCTGTTGCTATATTACTCTTCTGTGTCACTCTGTGCTCTGTCAGATCCAGGGATGGTGTAAAGACAGTCCGCGCTGCTTTAAATAATCAGTCACAAGTCTTTAGGTAAAAGACCCCCCTTCTTTATTTCCACCTACGCGTTTCAGTGCCACTCCGGGCACCGTCATCAGGGTATTACATGTGTCATACAACCACAACTTATATATCACATATACCAGATGATCCAGATAAAAGTCATTGATGGCAATATCTGGAAATAAAGAAGGGGGTCTTTTACCTAAAGACTTGTGACTGATTATTTAAAGCAGCGCGGACTGTCTTTACACCATCCCTGGATCTGATCATCTTTACACGTGCTACGTGGCGGTGGAAGTCCTGCAGCAGCTTATAAACTACATGCAATAAAAACTAGTTGTGGGTGCACACAACTAGACCAGGTGAGTGCACCTCTTTTTGATCTGAGTGTGGAATCAGTGTCATATTGATAGGGCACTATTGCGCCTCGCTTGTCTCCTTTATCTTTTTCTATACTCTGTGCTCTGTGTCACTCCTAGGGTTCTGTGTCACGCTGGGGTTCTGTGTCACGCTGTGTAACCTGTTGGCAGCGGATCATTCAGGATACTCAAGCGTGTTGACAACAGAACAGAGCTTTAATTAGCATTAAACAGGTACAGATACAATAGGCTTTGTGAAATCAGGTATATACATATCTTAAGTGTCTCTGTGCAGGATCAGCAAGCTGCTTCTCCTCTCATGCACAGACACAAGAAACTGAGTACAGTCACAAGGTCTTTCCTGTTTGTGAGCCTCTGGGAGTGTGTTTTTTTGTTTTTTTTTTAATCTAACTTTGTAGACAATGCACAAACCTAGAAATAGAACACTTACATATACAGAAATGGAGTTGTTGCAATAAACATATTCCAGCACATTTAGGTCTCATCTAACTAGACTATATTCTCCTAATATTTCATAGGCTTGTCTAATTGTTTTGCATATATTTTGTGAATTTGTATTTTTACATAGCACATTGTATTAAATAAAAATGTTTAATAATCTTCATTTTTGGACTGTCGTGTCAGTGTTTCTTGTTCTTAACGGTAGTAGCTATCTAAATGTTATTGAGTAAACGCCCTTGAACATGCTTTTGGTTCAGCAATGGAGTCTTAATTAATTATTGTTTTCTTTGAAACATTTGTACCTGCTGAGGTCTTTCTGTAGCTCCTCACTGGTGGTTCTTGGCTCTTGGATAACATTTCTGATAATTCATTTTACTCCTTTGTCTGAAATCTTGTTGGGAGACCCTGTTAATGGACAGTTTACGGTTAGATGATGCTCTTTCTTTTCCAGATTATGGCTCCAAAAGTGCTCACTGGAGTTTTTAGTAGTTTAGAAATTCATCTGTAACCAGTACCATCAGTATGTTTTACAACGGTAATGCTGCCAAGGTCTTGAGACAGCTCACTTATTTTACCCATCATGTGATTTTTCATGTGAGGCACCTTGGTAATGAAACACATTTTTATAGCCAATCAGTTCAACCAGCTGATATTATTTTTCACTAATTACCAGGATTTCTTTCTAATTACTGATAGATTTCAGCTGGTATCATGACTTTCCATGTCTCTTTGCACCTCTCTTTCTTTATGTGTTCAAAACATTTTCTTTGTGGCATTTTTTATTATTTCACATAATTTAACTTATGGTCATATGGTTTCATTTATTTCCATGTGTAGATTGGATGGACTGTTACCGACTGTTACCGACATCTAGTGGGAATTTTTTGTCAATAGCACCTTTAGAAATATATTTACTGTATTAGTGAAGTATTTAATACTTATTTCACCTGCTGTATATTGGTACCATAAAAACAATACAAAGATTATTTTACATTTATAAGTGGTTTTAAGTGTTGACTTAAAGTGTCCAAACTTCTGTAAGTATCTTCTAATATATATTGGCCAGTATTAAGTGCGTCAATGGACAGTATAAGGGATGGGTGATGCTGTTTACACCAAATGGTAGCTTCTGTTGAGATGAACAGTGCATAATTTTGGTGCTTTTAAGCACTAAACGTGCTAGGTACCACCTGACCTATTCCATTGGAAAAAAGCCGGATTGGACAAGTTTAATATTATTATGAGATGTACTATCAATTTAAAATGATGCTTTTCTAGAAATTACATATCTGTTCAGTCCACCAAAACATCAGTATTTTTATGGTGACATTGTAGTTGTCAGTTACCAGATGACAGCAGTCTCATTACACATATATTTGGGTCAGACTGATATAACCACTAATTACCGTATTTCTCTAAAAATAAGATGCACTTTTTTATCCTCAGGGGTAAAGTGGGGGGGGGTGTCTTATGGTCTGAATGTAACATGCTGTGGTGCTGTGCAGGCTGTGCTGGAGGTGGTGCGGCTCTGGAGTGACTGGAGGCTGGCAGGGGCTGCAGAAGCAGTCCATGGTCACGTGGGCCTGCTCTTTAGTCTACTGTAATATTCACTGCGCTGTCCATCTCTGTGATGAACCTAGCGCTGAGCGGTGGTTGGAGGCAGTGCATATTACAGTACATTAAGTTTACTGACCCACCATCCTGGCATATTGCAACTCCCCATCAGCGGATATGGCCCCCCTGCTGCAGAACACATTAAAATAATAGACGGTATACATACATACCTGTCCGCCGTCCCCTTCGTCTATTACTCTGCAGCCACATCGATCTCTTCTTGTCTGTGTGAGCCAGCATCCAATAATGTGACCCAGCACTGCACAGTGATGTGATCTCTGCACGTCTCGGTCACATGATGGATGCTGGCTCACACAGACAGATAGAGATCGATGTGGCTGCAGAGGGATAGACGGAGTGGATGGCAGACAGGCATGTATGTATACTGCTGCAATATCCCAGGATGAGGGCCATATCCTCTGATAAGGGGCTGCAATATGCTAGGATGGGGGCCATATGCACTGATGTGGGGATGCAATATGCCAGGATGGGGGCAATATCCACTTATGGGGAGGCTGCAATATCCCAGGATGGGGGCCATATCCACTGAAGGGAGATGCAATATGCCAGGATGGGGGCAATATCCACTGATGGGGGGCTGCAATATCCCAGGATGGGGAACATATCCACTGATAGAAGATGCAATATGCTAAGATGGGGGCTATATCCACTGATGGGGGCTGCAATATGCCAGGATGGCGGCCATATCCACTGATGCGGGTCTGCAATATCCCAGAATGGGGGCTATACCCACTGATGGAGGATGCAATATGCCAGGATGGGGGCCATATCCAGTGATGGGGGCTGCAGTATCCCAGGATGGGGGCATACACAGTAATGGGGCGATGCAATATCCCAATATGGTGGGGTGCAATATCCAAGGCTGGGCGCTGCAATATCCCAGGATTGGGGAGGTACAATATTCCAGGATGGGGGTGCAATATTATTTTCCCAGGATGGAAGGCTATATATCAGGATGGGAGGCTATGTACCAGGATGGGGGGCTATATACCAGGATGGGGGCTATATATTTGGATGGAGCTATATACCAGGATGGAAGGCTAAATATCAGGATGGGATGCTATATACTAGGCTGGGAGGCTATATATCAGGATGGGAGGCTATATCCAGGATGGGGGACATATATTACCTGGACGGGGTCAGGGATGCAGACAACACCCTCATAACAGTGTCAACAGCAGATTACCCCCCATAACAGTTAATTAAAAGCACATTTTTTATTAATTTTTTTCCCTATTTTACTCCTCTAAAATCTGGGTGTGTCGGTAACTATTACAGTGCAGAATTATTAGGCAACTTAATAAAAACCAAATATATTCCCATCTCACTTGTTTATTTTCACCAGGTAAACTGATATAACTGCACAAAATTTAGAAATAAACATTTCTGACATGCAAAAACAATACCCCAAAAAATTAGTGACCAATACAGCCACCTTTCTTTATGATGACACTCACCAGTCTTCCATTCATAGATTCTGTCAGTTGCTTGATCTGTTTACGATCAACATTGCATGCAGCAGCCAACACAGCCTCCCAGACACTGTTCCGAGAGGTGTACTGTTTTCCCTCTCTGTAGATCTCATATTTTAGGAGGAACCACAGGTTCTCTATGGGGTTCAGATCAGGTGAATAAGGGGGCCATGTCATTATATTTTCTTCTTTTAGACCTTTACTGGCCAGCCACACTGTGGAGTAGTTGGATGCATGTGATGGAGCATTGTCCTGCATGAAAATCATGTTTTCCTTGAACGACACCGACTTCTTCCTGTACCACTGCATGAAAAAGTTGTCTTCCAGAAACTGGCAATAGGTCTGGGAGTTGAGCTTCACTGCATTCTTAACCGGAAAAGGTCCCACAAGTTCATCTTTGATGATACCAGCCCATACCAGTACCCCACCTCCAACTTGCTGGCGTCTGAGTCGGAGTGGAGCTCTTTGCCCTTTACTGATCCAGCCTCTGGCCCATCCATCTGGCCCATCAAGAGTCACTCTCATTTCATCAGTCCATAAAACCTTTGAAAAATCAGTCTTAAGATATTTCTTGGCCCAGTCTTGACGTTTTATCATATATTTCTTGTTCAAAGGTGGTCTTTTTCAGCCTTTCTTACCTTGGCCATGTCCCTGAGTATGGTGCTGAGTATTGTGCTTTTTGATACTCTAGTAACGTTGCAGCTCTGAAATATTGCAAAACTGGTGGCAGATGGCATCTTGGCAGCTTCACGCTTGATTTTCCTCAATTCATGGGCAGTTATTTTGCGCCTTTTTTGCCCAACATGCTTCCTGCGACCCTGTTGGCTATTTGCCATGAAACGCTTGATTGTTCAGTGATGACACTTCAAATGATTGGCAATTTCAAGACTGCTGCATCCCTCTGCAAGACATCTCACAATTTTGGACTTTTTAGAGCACATTAAATCTCTCTTCTGACCCATTTTGCCAAAGGAAAGGAAGTTGCCTAATAATTTAGCACACCTTATATAGGGTGTTGATGGCATTACACCACACCCCTCCTCATTACAGAGATGCACATCACCTGATTTACTTAATTGGTAGTTGTCTCTCAAGCCTATACAGCTTGGAGTAGGACAATATGTATAAAAAGTATCAAGTGATCAAAATACTCATTTGCCTAATAATTCTGTACACAGTCTAGTCCGGTGCGTCTTATAGTCTGAAAAATATGGTAGCTTGTGTATTTTGTGTGTATTTGTTTTTACTATTGCTCTTGTGTTACTTTTATACTCCAAAAATGTATTTATAGTGAAAATAGGCATGTATATGTAGGTCTATGGCAATGTATATGTATGTCTGTGTTCTGAATATGTGTGTCTATATTATGCCTACATAAACAGCACATACAGCATCTACATTTAAGGAGAATACAACAAGCAGCCTTAGAAATATGTTTTTATTTGGTAATGCATAATTAAGGTTAGTTATTTATTCCTTAATAATATGTATCCCATACCTATTTTTATAAAAAACAAAGAAAGATGGTATAATAGTCTAATTGCTTTGTTATGTAAAGTATATTTTAATTGAAAGGAAGCAAATTAGAAGGATTAATTTGGCCATATACCTGCAAATATCCTGTACACCCAGACAGAGTTAGTAAAAATCTTTTCTTTGTTTCGGAAGTAATAAAAGCTGGCGATAAATGTGCCATTTCCATGGGGACGGCCCTCCCTGACTTTATGACCAGTGGTTTTATTGTGCCAGACAAGCAGACAATTATGTTAAGATTAGAAACAGAGATTCTAAAACTGTCATTATAGTTTGGATTAAGCATAAAACAGAGATATGATCAGGAAGTGGCCGACTGAACGGTCTTGGGAAAAACTAATCTGAAAAATATTTACCCAGTAATGAAATGAAATGTCTGATTAGACACGTAATAAAGTGCTAGAATACGTGTTCAGACTCGGACTGGCCCAGAGGAGAACAGGTGAATCCATTGGTGGGCCCCGCACCTTCCTATGGTATATTAGCACTGGTTGTCACAATTCACTTAATTCACTGTGTAAAGACAGAGGCAGCATCTCATCATTCATTTAGCAAACTACCTTTTTTTTTTTTATATAGAAGCATAGGTAAATTTGAGACAGATGGAGTATTATAATAATGGACCCCCAGAATCAAAGTCACTGGTGGGCCCTTGACAGTCCAGTCAACACTATACACGTTTACATTCTTAAAGGGTCTTCATATGTTACAGGGTTTTCTTCAACATTTAAGTCCAAAAGAACATAAGGCCATCTAAAAGTAGTCCGACAACTGATTCTGTGTCAGAATGTAGGGTGTGACGGGACATCATTGTTGGAACCAGTGGTGGACCCTGATGTCACACCCCTAACTATCATGAGAGTGAGGACACATTGTATCATTATAACACCAATTTATGAAATGGGAAAACCCCATTAACATGCTTCAGTTATACACATGAATTGTTAATCTAACTTATTGTTTGACTATAAATCCTAATGGTGAAGGAAATCTACAACTTATGTTACAATTATGAATTTTTCAATGTTCAATATATAATTGGAATAAAAAGGTACTGTAAGTCACAATCATATTTGTGCCAGCAACAATATGTTTTTACATTCTAATGCCCTTTACAAGTCCACCAAGCTGCAATCACATTTGCACATGGTGATTTATTAATTTTATGATCTCATATGTTGGCATTTCTAAAACATTTTTACAGCAGTCATCCATGAATCTTTATACTATATGTGGAGAAGATTGTAATGAAATTTAGCTGAAAGCTGTGAAATTAGGGCTATTATCAAATTATGTAACATCAAGACAGATACCGTATATTCTCGTGTATAAGCCGACCCGTGTATAAGCCGACCCCCCTACTTTTGCCCCCAAAACCTGGGAAAACCTATTGACTCGAGTATAAGCCGAGGGTGGACCCCAGCACAGGTATACAGCCCCCAGCAGTGTGGTATACAGCAGCCTCCCCAGTGGTATGTACAGCAGCAGCCCCAGTGGTAGTATACAGCAGCCCTTAGGTAGCATACAGCAGCCCAGAGGTATATACAGCCCAGAGGTATATACAGTAGCCCCAGTGGTAGTATACAGCAGCCCCAGAGGTATATACAGCCCCAGAGGTATATACAGCAGCCCCAGTGGTAGTATACAGCAGCCCTTAGGTAGTATACAGCAGCCCCAGAGGTATATACAGCCCCAGAGGTATATACAGCAGCCCCAGAGGTATATACAGCAGCCCCAGTGGTAGTATACATCAGCCCTTAGGTAGTACACAGCAGCCCCAGAGATATATACAGCCCCAGAGGTATATACAGCCCCAGAGGTATATACAGCAGCCCCCCCATATCAGTATACAGGCCCCCCCCTTGGGTAGTAATCCTGTAAAGGAAGAGATTAGTATACTTATCCCTCCGCTGTCCCGCTGCCGCTGTCCCGCCGCCGCCATCGCGCTCTTCCGTCTTCATCCAGCGTCTTCCGTCTTCTTCCGGCTTCCTCCTCTGCCTGCGCCCACCGGAGGAAGCCGGAAGAAGACGGAAGATGCTGGATGAAGACGGAACAGCGCGATGGCGGCGGCGGGACAGTGGCAGCGGGACAGCGGAGGGATAAGTATACTAATCTCTTCCTTTACAGGATTACTACCCAAGGGGGGGGCCTGTATACTGATATGGGGGGGGGCACTGTATACTGTATACATTGTATACAGTATACAGTGACTCGCGTATAAGCCGAGGGGGGACTTTTCAGCCCAATTTTTGGGCTGAAAAACTCGGCTTATACGCGAGTATATACGGTAGATACATTGATACAAGAGCATCTCAATTTATTAGAATATCATCAAACAGTTAATTTATTTCAGTAATTCAATACAAAAAGTGAAACGCATACAATATGTATTTTACAAACAGAGTGATCTATTTCAAGTGTTTGTATCTGTTAATGTTGATGACTATGGCTTACAGACAATAAAAGACCGAAGGTCATTATTTAAAAAAATGTAAGTAGGGAGGATGAAGGGTTAAAAACCAAGCTTCTGTATTCAACAAGGTATAGATAGATAGATAGATAGATAGATAGATAGATAGATAGATAGATAGATAGATAGATAGTCCAAAAAAGGAAAAAGCAGCACTAAATAGATATCACGTGAACCTTTATTGCCAATGGCGTGGCGACGTTTCGGACCGGAGGTCCTTTCTCAAGCTCCGGTCCGAAACGTCGGCACGCCATTGGCAATAAAGGTTCACTTGATATCTATTTGGTGCTGCTTTTTCCTTTTTTGGATTGTTTACATGGACACTTGACCGGTGTTGAAAAAGCGCTGCACAAGTCTGGTAATATCTTGTGCTGTTCCGTTTTTTTCATATAGATAGATAGATAGATAGATAGATAGATAGATAGATAGATACTGTAGATAGATAGATAGATACTGTAGATAGATAGATAGATAGATAGATACTGTAGATAGATAGATAGATACGATAGATAGATAGATAGATAGATAGATAGATAGATAGATAGATAGATAGATAGATAGATAGATAGATAGATACTGTAGATAGATAGATACTGTAGATATTTGAATAAAAATGTAAGCTTATTATCCAAGATAGTGGCTAACTAATGTATCAGCTCCACAAAGGAACATTTTGAAATCAGCCACCTCTTTGCCTAGGACCTCCTGCCTGGGATTACAATCAATCACTCAGTCAAGTAGGAGGTATTAATACCAGCTGAGATGTCAGTGTAGTAATGGTATGAATGTGCCAAATTCCTGAGAATAATGCCTCACAGTGGGTGGCCTGCATTTAAAGGCAAATCCTTCCACCCCCAAGAAAGATATTCTGAAAAACAAAACAGATCACAGATATATTTGTAGCATTTCATAAATATATATATATATGTAGCGTTCAGGCTTTGGGGTACTCGGGAGTCAGGCGGCAAGGGTTAACTCTCTCGTTGTCAAGGGAGATGGCGGCCGCGCCTGACTCCGTGTCCTGGGGTATCTTTTGGAAAGGGGATTTTATATACAGTTTGTTGTCGTGACGCCACCTGCACTTTCTGGTGAGTCGCACCAGCGCCGCCACAGTCCGCCGGAGGTAGATGGTATCACGGCTGGGATGGTATAGTCCTCCACAGGTAGGACTGGGACCTCCGGGGCAGCGATCCTGTGAAGGAACAAGTTCATGCAAAATGAGATGCAGCAGAGTCGGATTCACTTCACTCCGGGTACTTTACTGGAGACTTTAGCAGCATTTGTTACAGTTCTCAGTTCAGCATTCAGATGTTAAAACAGATAGTTAACGGGTGGCTGCAAGCAAATCCCAGGTGGTATGATGGAACCCTTGGTGTGTGCCTTTTTTCCCGTCTATTTCTTTCCTGCTTCCCAGTGGTGGTGAAGTATGATCCCATAAAGCGAACCTTACCTATTGCTGTCTCTCTCTCTCTCTTTTCGCTCCCGTCAGGTTACTCTCTGCTGGCTGGCCGCCGAACCATCAAGCGGTGCCTGGTACCCTCTTTTGGTTGCTTAAGAGCCTGGGAGCAATATATACTCCCCAGGGCTTCGGATTTTCTGTTGTCCTTGGAGGATCCCACAGGTGCGGGCTCCGGTGCCCGGTGAGCTGTCGGGGGATGAACTCCCTCAAGTACTTTTTCCCAACTCGGTTCCTCGCCTGAAAAGCTCTTCCCTCTTAAAAACACTCTGCTCCTCAGCCATCACTCAGCCGAGTGACCTAGCAGCCAGCTTCGAAGCGGAAGCCTCCTGCCCCAAGACCCACAGGTCCAACGAAGCCCTCCTTTCTCCCCCTGGGAGTGGTTTTATTCCCTTCCTAGTACCTCCCACCATGTGATCTAGTGTGGGGTGCTGGTCTATGGGTTCCACCCACCATCCTAGAATCTGCTTGCAGCTGGAGTATCTGCACCTCTTTTACGGGTGCAGTACCCCTCTGTGACGCCTGCTTAGCGGGGCGCCACATATATATAAAGAAGGGAGGACTGTAGGCCAGATAATAGGTTTCAAAAAATCTGATGTTGTGGTTTTTTTGCACAACTATTCTGGTTCTGGCAGTTTTTTATTCAAAAAGTGAGTGTGTTTAACAAAAGGTGGTGTGGGCTATAACTGTGCCACAAACCTGCTATGAGGCATGCCATGTGGTACAGAGAGATCCCAAAAGATACATCAAATATATTAATTATGCACCTCATAAGGGGTTTTTCTTCAAGATAGTCCATCAATATAAGACTGATGGGGGCCTGACTCTAAGCTTCCCAATAATAAGATGCTAAAATCTGCAGCAGGGGCCGGATGTAAATAGGGTGATGGAGTGGAACACTTCATAGTTGTCATCTTTGGGTACTGCAGAAAGAAGATTCAAGCAGCTAAATAGAAAAGGGTTCTTTATTGTTATAGCGGTTAAACTATGGAATGCCTTACCACAAGACGTAGTAATAGTAGACACTACAACAGCTTTTAAAAAAGACTGGTTAATTTCCCCAGTACACAGTACATTGTAGGTTATGGATAATTAGTGACAAAGAATATCTAAGGCTAAGTGCCCACAATCAGGACTCGCTGCAGAGATGCTATTGTTCTTTGTGGGAGAACATGCTGTCAGTGTCCATGATCAGGATTCTGGGCGCAGTTTTGCTGTGTTCTCCTGTTGAGAACCCTAGTATCTCCACAAGCATAAATTGACACTTGAAGGCACGCCGCATGCCAGTTTACGCTGTAGAAAAAAAGATGCACTGTGGGCATGGGATATCCAAAACACTGCTAATCCTGATCATGGGTACTCATAGTAATGGTGGAGAAAGATTGAACTTGATGGATCTAAGTTTTTTTTCAACCTTTGTAACTATATAACTATATATTAGTGACAGGAAGTTCATAAGAATCCCCGTCCATCATTTTCTAGACTTTTTATCCATATCCTCAGTATGGAGAACCTCCAGTAACATTCACCTATATATCAGTAATAACATTAACAGACCTTGTTGTAAACTGCTGACATTCACTATCTGTATGTATGATTTGATGAATAACAATTGGACAAACATCTGCTCTTCTGGAGAAAATATTAATAACACATGTAGTAGGACAGTATTAATAGGAATCAGTATTAATTGGAAACTGAAAAATGGAATACTCTGTCTGTTTCCCATCAGAGCCTCAAAAGATTAAATGAAACGTGACTCACTGCATCTTCACTGAAAAGTGTTTACTGGAAGTTTCATACAAGACCCTCTTAGTATATTAGGAAATGACTATAATAATGGATCAGTTGCGCAACTCATATGTATGTGTTTTTTATCATTAAAGTGTTTTTTCCATCTTAGAACTAAGAACTGATGTCTTTCATATGCTGTACGTAGCTTCCACAGCCGACCAAAGTCATTAAGAACTATCTTCAGAGTAAAATAGAATGAGGAGGAGTGTTTGAAGTGATGATATGGACCCTGCAGATCTCAACATCATCTTGTCTGTCCCAAATTACATGAAGACAAACAAGGATTTTCACAAACCTACATCCACACAAGATCTGTTGTTAGTTCTTCAAGATGTTTGGAAGAACCTCCCTGCTGAGATCCTTCAAAATCTATGAGCAAGTGTACTTTGATGCTGTTTTGTAGGAACACATCAGCAATGCCAAATATTGAGTTGCTGATGATGACTATTAACTTTTCTATTTTTTAAAGCATTCTTACTTGCAGTAGTTTTTCTTCTTCTGCCTTAAACTTTTGCATAGTACGGGGTGTGTCTGTATATGTATATTAAATATATATGTAGATTACATATAAACTCCTCAAATGATGAAAAAGGGGAAACTAAATTTTTTAAACATCTTGATTAATTTAGTATCAAGTATGAGCACCATGAGGAGAAATATAAATGCCTACGTGATTTTGCATGCTATCAGTGAGGTTATTAATGGTTGTCTGAAGAATGTTCTGCCACACCGGATGCACTTGGACTTGAGCACATATCACAATCCGCTGCTGTCAGCATCCTTTGCAGTTGCCTACTAATGACTGTCGAAGTCCCAATTTCACTACACTTTTTTTCAGTACATTGGATGGTAAACTGAGCGGTGTCATTCAAAACTACAGCTAGTCCTGGCTAAAACAAGCCATCATGCAGCTATGTGGATGGACTGGAAGCAGAAAATGTGTTGTGTGCTTGTCTCATCTGGTGTGGATATCCCTTGTTGCTCTCAGGTATTACACTACACCCGAGAACGGCAATGACATTGTGGCATCCGGACTCTGCGGTGCCACAGTTCCAAAGGGTAAAAGATAGTAGCTTAGCTACCAGAAGGGCAGAGGAAGCATTTGCGCCACGCCCCTGTATTGGAAAGGTTCACTAGGATCACTCACATTAACTGCACAGCACACTGATAAAGTTAAGCTCTGTGGTAGAGCAGGGAGACATGCCATCTCTGCCCTAGCGCTCCCCACTCTGTAGATGGCAGATTGCTTTAAGCCTGTGGTCAACAGAACAGCACAGTGATGCACTGGCTGAGGGACCTGGGTAAACACAAGACATCAGAGACCATGTGAAGTACAAAGACTCCACCACACTGGGCCTCTGATATCCTGTACATGTGGAGGCGCGATGACAGGTGTCCACCCACGCTTTGCCAATGGACTCCTCAGGATCCTGAATTCGGAGAGAATATGATGTTTATTATTTTATTAAAACTTTTGTTGTTACTGTGGTTGCATTATAAAGTATGGGGGACCCTAATACATTGTTAGGACTATTGTGGGGGCCTCCACAAATTGTGGGGGCTATTACATAGCATGGAAGCTAATATGGAGGCTATTATACAGTTTTGGGGCCTATATTAAGGGGAATCTTTTTGTATGAAGGCTACTGTGGGAGCTATTATACAAATGTGGCGCCCCTGCGGGTATTAGCCACAGTATAAGATCATAATAGTTGCACTCACTTAGAAAGCCATGCCACTGCACTACCATCTTTGGCCAGTAGGGGGAGCTCCAGAGACACCAGAGACTTCCCTAGAGATAAAACGCTGGTCTGAGGTAAATTTTCAGACAGTTGGAGCCAGGAGCTCAGAGTGACAGGAGCTGCATTGAGTTCCTGAGGACTGGCTGACAATTTCCAGGGCCAAGCCATCGGTCTGAGGAGGAGAAAACTGATAAGAGGAACACTTTCAGAATCGGGTAGCATCATTATCTACCCTAGATAAAAAGCGCAGATACGGATACCGGATCCGTGGCTGCATTAGTTATATACAATACAGCAACCGGAAAAACGTGAGGTAACAACAAGCTTCACAGGGCCAGACACAGCAACATACTAAGAGTTCAGCAGTACTCCCGGAGGGGGTAAGCAGAGAGAGACAAAGGACTCAAGTTGCCTGTTGAGTGGGACCCAGAGAGGACAGATTTGGGCCGGCAGCGAGTTCACACACGGCAGCAGGGCCACATAGACAGCGCAAGCAGGAGGTAAAGGACCCGGTGGGGCCTGAGCAACTGAACCCCTATTGCAGACTCCGGAGACGGGACTTGTTGTATTATAGTTTGGTTGAAAGTAAACCAGTTAAACCTCATCTATGCCTCAGCCTCTGATTTAACAGCTACCATCTATCCAGGATTGGGACCATCACCGCTAAGAGAATTTGCTGTGAATCAAGTAAGTGTCTGTGTCCTTAACATCTCCTCACCATACTTCCATCTTCATCCATCATTAACTTTAACATCACCTGTCCAGGGGACCCTACAGCCCTACCCGGAAAAGGGCTATACCATCTCAGCTGCCTCTCACCATCATCCCCTGGCCAGTACAAGACAGCGGTGGCCATATATAGCCACATTATTCCGGGTGGCGTCACGACAATAACATCTACAAACTTTATAAATTATATAAACTTCTAAATCCCCTGTAAATACCCCCTTTTAGGAGTGTGCCAGCCTGGGGCCACGGCCTGGGTCCAGCCACCAGTGACTCCCCCAAGGAAAGGGACCCTGCGCCGGGTATCCCGGTCCCCTAAGCTGGGCGGCACATCTCTCTTTGGCGTCACGAACAGGATCTACCGTGCCTGGTTAAATCGGGTACTGTGTGCCGTGATTAATGCCGAAAATTGTGAGAAAATCCGAGAAAAATTGACTTTTTTATCAAAAAGTGATTTTCCCATTGGAAACCATTGAAATAGACTTTTCCCCATTGACTAACATTGAAACAAAATGGCCGCCAGCCTCTGAGGTAAAATTGCATCATCACTAATTACCTCATAACTGCCACAGCACGAGACTGCTATTTGAACTGTGTCATAGCCCTGAGCTCTGATCTGACTGAAAAATTTCAGATTCCGCCATTACTGAGCTCACGGCGAGCAGAAGCAGCAGGGGGCGTGTCTTTGTGGGCGGTACCAAGCTGAGAGCTCTGACGTCTGCAAAAGGGGAAAACCAATCCTGCTGCACAGCGGAACGATTATACGCCATCCCGACGGAAGCAGAGGACCGGAAGGGTCCGGATTAACTAAGGGGGCGCAACATGTCGCAGCATGGAGACGCCGAAACACTTGGCGACACAAATGCAGCTGAAGCACAAAACAGAGCGCTCGGCAGCACAGCGGCGCAAGGTGCAGCGCCCATTATGCCGATGTTGATGCCATATACCCCAGGTGCTCCATGGCTTCCAGTGTATGAAGGTAAGCCTAATACTTTTGATGATTTTAAAGAAAAACTGCTGGCCTATTTAAACATGTTTCCAATGGCAGAAGCTCAGCGTGTCGGTTTGCTGATGGCACAGTTAAGTGGTAATGCCAAGCGAGAAGTCACAGCATGGTCCGCTGATCTAAAAGACACTGCTGAGCATATTCTAGCTGGATTAAAGGCAGTATTTGAAATTACTGCTGGTAGCAAAGCAAAGACCAAATTCTTCAATTGCAAACAAAAGGCCAATGAGAGTGTGAGAGACTTTGCCCTGAATTTACAGGAGGCCCTTAAAGCGCTTACACTGGCTGAACCAATGTTTAACACTGGCGCTGATAAATTGCTAAAAGATCAATTCATTGAGGGACTATTAACCCCTTCTCATCGAGGGCATGCAAGTATGCTGACTTTCAAGGACCCTGAGGTGACATTTGCCCAGTTAAAGGAGAGCGCTATTCGTCTCCAGCAGGCAGAGGCACTTTGGGATCAGGATCCTGAGCAATCCATTACAGAAACCCCTCAACAACAGAGAGTGCCAGTGACATCAGTTAAGCCCCTGGAGGCCAGTGCTAATGATGCTTTCCAGCAAAAGCTTGACTCTCTAACAGACATTGTCACCTCAATGGCTAAAACCATGCAGGAAATGAGAGAATCACAGACTACACCCAAGATGGAGTTGGCGAACCACAGAGAGGATATTCCCTGGATGAGACCCCAGAGATACCCAGCGTGGAGAGGACGACCCAACGACCGTTACCAGCCGGATGGACAGCCTATTTGCCGCCGTTGCCGGAAGCCAGGCCACATCGCCCGCAATTGTGATTTAAACAAGGATCCCCTGGGAATGCGGGCCGCTTCGCAGGAGTGAACTTTCAAGGCCCAACATCCTGGCACGATAAGTACGTCGGAGGACGTCCCATTATTCCCATCGTGCTGGACGGTATTCCCATCAATGCCTTGTTGGACACTGGTTCCCAGATTTCATCTATACCACATATCCTTTATAAGAGGTACTGGGCAGATTCAGACATTGATAAAAGACCATCTAATGTTGAGCTAAGTATATATGCTAGTAATGGAAAATTGGTACCGCAAGTAGGATTTAGAGAGATGACCATTAAGATTGGTAGAGCAGAATTAAAAAATCAGGGTATCATAATTGTTGATGTTAACCGACGGGAACCTTTTGTATTGGTAGGTATGAATGTTTTAGAAAATTGTTTTTCCGAGGTTATTACTATTTTACAGCAATTTGCGGAAACTGCCCAATCCTGCCAGCAGAGAATTCTCCGGAGAGAGATAAAAGCATTGGTGCTGAAGCAACAAGTAGAGGTTGCAGGTGGAGAAATCGGCAGTGTGAGGGTAAGTGACCCAACTCCTATAGTAATACCTCCAAAAACTGAAATGCTGGTATGGTGTAGAGCAGCCATTGGTATTAAAGGACGAGATTACCAAGCCTTGGTAGAGCCTGTGTACACTGATAGTAGACCCACGATAATAACGGCTAGAGGAATAGTCGAGGTACACAGGGGAAGAGTGCCCATACGTCTTTTGAATTGTGGAGAGGAAGAGGTCACTTTACCAAGGTACGCTACAATGGCCAAGCTATACACTGTTGACAACAATGCCATCACAGCCATTGGGCCCTTGAATCCGTCATGTCAGGCGGACGACAATGGTTCAAGTGGAGAATTAGAAGATTGGTGTCAGCAGCTGCATATAGGTACAGATTCAACACCTACCCACCAAAAACAAGGGTGTACCGACTAGTAGAAGAATATGAACGGGTCTTCAGTAAACACCCATTAGACTTCGGACAGATTAAAGGGGTAGAACATACAATTCCTACCGGTAACCACCCACCAATAAAAGAGAGATATAGACCCATACCGCCCGCTCATTATCAATGTGCTAAAGACATGCTGAGAGAGATGAAACAGGCCGGGGTAATTAGAGACAGTTGTAGCCCCTGGGCAGCCCCTCTGGTAATAGTTAAAAAGAAAGACGGAACCATGAGAATGTGTGTAGACTACCGGCAGATTAATCACATTACCCATAAAGACGCTTACCCCTTACCTAGAATTGAAGAGTCATTAGCTGCTTTAAGATCTGCTAACTATTTTTCCACCTTAGACTTAACAAGTGGGTATTGGCAAGTCCCTGTGGCTGAGGAAGATAAAGAGAAGACAGCATTTACCACACCAATGGGTCTCTGTGAATTTAATTGTATGCCGTTCGGACTCTGCAACGCACCCGGTACCTTTCAGCGATTGATGGAATGCTGTCTCGGACACAAGAACTTTGAAGCCGTCCTTCTGTACCTAGATGATGTAATAGTCTACTCAAAGACTTACGAACAACATCTACAAGATCTGGCAGAAGTGTTCGAAGCCTTATCCCGGTATGGTATGAAGATCAAGCCATCAAAATGTCACCTTCTAAAGCCAAAGGTACAATACCTGGGACACGTTGTAAGTTCAGAAGGAGTAGCACCGGATCCCGAGAAAGTAACCGCAATAAGGGATTGGCCAAGACCTACCAGCGTGAAACAGGTGAGGCAATTCCTGGGACTGGTGGGCTACTATCGTAGATTCATCCAAGGGTTCACCAAGCTAGCAGCACCTCTACAAGACATCCTGGTAGGGCAGTCGAAGAAGCCTTCAAATCGCAATCCTCCTTTCCAGTGGAGTGATGAGAGGGAAGATTCCTTTGAAAAGTTGAAAAAGGCATTGACCGGAGAAGAAGTTCTGGCATACCCCGATTACCATCAACCTTTCATCCTTTACACAGATGCCAGTAATGTGGGACTGGGAGCAGTACTATCTCAGAAGCAAGGAGGCAAGGAGAAAGTCATCGCCTTTGCAAGTAGAAAGCTCCGGCCTACTGAAAGAAATCCTGAAAATTACAGCTCCTTCAAGTTAGAACTACTGGCAGTAGTCTGGGCTGTGACTGAGC
Source organism: Allobates femoralis (assembly GCA_033576535.1). NCBI lineage: Eukaryota > Metazoa > Chordata > Amphibia > Anura > Aromobatidae > Allobates > Allobates femoralis. Next base: position 318,135,218 of record JARQOC010000003.1, read on the forward strand.
GTTTCAAACACTACTTGGCAGCTGCAGAATTCACCGTCTATACTGATAACAACCCATTGACCCACCTGGATACAGCCAAGCTAGGTGCGCTGGAACAGCGATGGATAGCCCGGCTGTCTAATTACAACTTCGTGATCAAGTATAGAGCAGGCCGAAAGAATGGAAATGCAGACGCCTTATCCCGGATGCCGCACTTGAGAGACGTGGAAGAAGAACCGGTAGAACTTGAAGAAATTGAACTACCCGCCTTCCATCGTCCCAAGGTAGGACAGTATCAATCCAGTGCCTACCAGAAACATCAACAGGTGAATCTCAACCCATTAGCACACCACAGATGGGCTGACACTGAAGACAGCAATCCAGCTGTGAAGTTGGTGAAAGAACTGCTGACTGAGCAAAGTGCGTATCCCAATGAAAATGCACCGAAAGAGACACATCAACTGTGGAAAGAGAGAGGCAAAATGTTCCTGTACCAAGGAAAGCTGTGCAGAAGATATACCAATCCAAAGACGCATGAGCTAGTATGGCAGATCATTGTGCCTAAACAAGATGTAAAAATGGTCCTAGAAGCTTATCACAATGGTGCTGGTCACTTCGGGTGGAAAAAGCTAGAAGTACTTTTAAGAGAAAGATTCTACTGGGTTGGAATGAGAAGATCAATTGAAGAATGGTGCAGAAACTGTGGTCCGTGCAACCTCAGAAGAAAAGATCTAAAAAACCAAAGAGCACCACTCCAGCCTATAGTTACCAAGCAACCACTTGAGCTCGTAGCAATAGACCACGTGAAATTGACACCAAGCCGGTCCGGCTATGTCTATGCTTTAACCATAGTGGACCATTACTCACGTTTCTTGGTAGTAGTGCCTGTGAAAGATCTCACTGCAAAGACAGCAGCTAAGGCGTTCCAGACATACTTTTGCAGACCTCATGGATATCCGGAACAAGTACTCGCAGACCAAGGTACAGCATTTGAATCAGAGATCTTCAGAGAATTTTGCAATATGTATGGCTGTAAGAAGATCCGTACAACAGCCTATCATCCGCAAACAAATGGCTTATGCGAAAAAATGAACCATATTGTAATCGATCTCTTAAAGACTTTACCAGAGACAGAGAGAAACCTATGGCCAGAGAAATTGCCTGACTTGGTAGACCTCTATAACAATGTCCCGGTAAGCTCCACAAACTGTACCCCAGCTTACCTTATGCGTGCAAGACCTGGCAAGCTACCAATAGATCTAGAAATGGGCATCGTAAAACCTGACGCAGAAGTGCAGGATTCCAACTGGGACTCCCTACGCCAACAACAGTATCGTCAAGTGCAAGAATGCGTAGAAAGGAATCTCCAGAAAACTAGAGAAAGACAAGAGCAATACTTCAACCAGAATGCTCTAGCAACCCCATTAAAACCTGGTGATCAAGTGCTCAAGAGAAACCGTCGCACTAATAAACTGGACAATCAGTGGGAATCCGTCCCATATACAGTTTTACCAATGAGAGTGAACAATCCTAAAATGTGTCTTATAAGCAAAGATGGTGGATTAACATCAGTACTAGTGTCAAGAGACAATCTAAAACTATGTCCAGAGACATTGAGAGAAAAAGAAGTCATTCAACATGAACCAGAAGTTATTCAACCAGTACCGGTTCAACCTGTTAACGAAAAAGAAGAAGATGGAGTATATCACACCTATTTAGGAGACTTTCCTAAAACCTGGCCAACCTACAATGGTGCAGTAGTAGTTCCCATGATGGCCTTCTATCAAACACCAGAGCCTGTAATACCAGAAGCCCCAAGACCAATAGAATTAGAAGCAGACCCTGTACCACAAGAAGTTCCAAGACAGGAAGAACAAATTCCTAGTAATAATAGTCCTGGACACGGTGGAATTGCCAACCCCACAAATGTGGAATTATCCCTAGCAGAACCAGAAGTACTTACTAGGTATACGTCCACTCACACCATCACATTGAGTACACCCAGTACACAAGCGTTACGCAGATCACAGCGTAGTACTCAGGGTCAATTACCAGCAAGATATGCAGACTACCAAATGTAAATAGATTTCATGTGCATTGTCTATATGTTAAAGTTATGCAGTTGAATAGAATCCTAAAAGGTATGATGTAAAGTGGCAGTCACGGAGAGTTAAAACTTGGCCTCATATGCGGTGACCCGAGGGCCTTGAGGCCTACTGCACTTACAACCCGAAATATCTGAAAGGAACTTGTTTAGTTGTTAATCAGTAGTTATTAGATGTAACGTTAAAAAGCTCAGTACCTACAGAGACTATTCTGTATGAACTACTTGCATATTCTTGAATTCTTTTCTTCATTTATCAGCCCGGAGGCGGTAAATTAAAGCTCCGGAAAGACTGTTTTTTGAACATTCTTAAATTATTCATAAACTTTGTTGGAAAAATGGACGCTAATTGCAGTGCCTTTCCTAACAAATAAATAGCCCTCAAGGACAGAGCTGTATTAATGGACGCTATTTGAAGTGACTTTTTACAAGACTCTATTTTTTAAACTTGAGTGGTTTTTGTAACTTTTTATTTTTTTTTTTTAGACTCTGTAAATATTATCTGTTATATCTTATGTTTATTGTCCCATAGTCCCGGAGTACTGTTCTTAACTAAGGGGGAATGTGGCGCCCCTGCGGGTATTAGCCACAGTATAAGATCATAATAGTTGCACTCACTTAGAAAGCCATGCCACTGCACTACCATCTTTGGCCAGTAGGGGAGCTCCAGAGACACCAGAGACTTCCCTAGAGATAAAACGCTGGTCTGAGGTAAATTTTCAGACAGTTGGAGCCAGGAGCTCAGAGTGACAGGAGCTGCATTGAGTTCCTGAGGACTGGCTGACAATTTCCAGGGCCAAGCCATCGGTCTGAGGAGGAGAAAACTGATAAGAGGAACACTTTCAGAATCGGGTAGCATCATTATCTACCCTAGATAAAAAGCGCAGATACGGATACCGGATCCGTGGCTGCATTAGTTATATACAATACAGCAACCGGAAAAACGTGAGGTAACAACAAGCTTCACAGGGCCAGACACAGCAACATACTAAGAGTTCAGCAGTACTCCCGGAGGGGGTAAGCAGAGAGAGACAAAGGACTCAAGTTGCCTGTTGAGTGGGACCCAGAGAGGACAGATTTGGGCCGGCAGCGAGTTCACACACGGCAGCAGGGCCACATAGACAGCGCAAGCAGGAGGTAAAGGACCCGGTGGGGCCTGAGCAACTGAACCCCTATTGCAGACTCCGGAGACGGGACTTGTTGTATTATAGTTTGGTTGAAAGTAAACCAGTTAAACCTCATC
>JARQOC010000003.1:318138643-318234313 GCA_033576535.1 Allobates femoralis
CATCAACTGAGGAAAAACTAGAAAAACTGCAGGTAATGAAAATTCCGAAGACCTAGGATCTCAATGTGACAATGATTAGATAATACCTACTCGTTGCCTCCTTCAGCTAATGCAGGACGGAGATGAAACTACAACTTACATGAAGAAAGAAAGATGGAAAACTTTGGTCAGTCTCACAAAAATGATGGTGATTATGTTATGACTATGTATTTACAGCTGTGGCCAAAAGTATTGACACCCCTGTAATTCTGTCAGATAATACTCCGTTTCTTCCTGAAAATGATTGTAATCACAAATTCTTTGGTATTATTATCTTCATTTAATTTGTCTCCAATGAAAAAACACAAAAGAGAATGAAGCAAAAAGCAAAACATTGATCATTTCACACAAAACTCCAAAAATGGGAAGACAAAAGTATTGGCACCCTCAGCCTAATACAGTCATATGAAAACGTTTGGGCACCCCTCTAAATCTTACTCTTTTTTTTTTGTTTAAAATTGTTTTTTTGCAACAGCTATTTCAGTGTGATATATGTAATAACTGATGGACACAGTAATATTTCAGGTTTTAAATGAGGTTTATTGTACTAACCAAAAATGTGAAATATGCATTATTTCAAAATTTGACAGGTGCCAAAGTATGGGCACCCTTCTGATTTTCATGATTTGAATACTCCTAAGTACTTTTTACTGACTTACTGGAGCACTAAATTGGTTTGTAACCTTATTGAGCTTTGTACCTCATAGCCCGGTGTATCCAATCATGAGAAAAGCTATTTCAGGTGTCCACTTGCAAGTTGTTCTCCTAGTTGCATCTTCTCTGATTAGTGGCATCATGGGCTCCTCAAATCAGCTCTCAAATGATCTGACAAAAAAGATTGTCCAACATAGTTGTTCAGGGGAAGGATACAAAAAGTTGTCTCAGAGATTTAACCTGTCAGTTTCCACTGTGAGGAACATAGTAAGGAAATGGAAGACCACAGGGACAGTTCTTGTAAAGGCCAGAAGTGGCAGGTCAACAAAAATATCAGAAAGGGAGAGAAGAAGAATGGTGAGAGCAGTCAAGAACATTCCACAGACCTCCTCCAAAGACCTGCAGCATCATCTTGCTGCAGATGGTGTCACTGTGCATTGGTCAACAATACAGCGCACACTGCACAAGGAGAAGCTGTATGTGCTGTGCTCATATGTCAGAGTTCATAGGCAGAGTGAATGTTAGAAACATGAGCTGTAAACGTCAAATAAAGAGATTTAATTCCACCTGTCAATCACAGTGAATAATCCACTTAGTTCTCTGCTGTTTACTCCCCATAGGAGATCAGTAGGAAGGGGGGGGGGGAGACTGTATCCTCCTCTCTGCTCTCTTTGCAGCAAAATCAAGAGGTCAACTAAAGCACACAATCTCTCACAGCACAGCAGGATACCTGCTTAGAGAAACAAATGGAGTCTAGTTCAGGTAAGGCAGACCTGCAACAGCAGAACAGAAACTCCTAATAGAAACTGAAACCTGACACTGCACTGAGAGCAAAGGGAGGAGGGAGGAGAGAACTGCTGAGATGGAGTGCATAATTAAATGACAGTTTTAACACAGCTGGACTAATCAACTGTGAATATAATGGAAAGGACTAATGCAATAGCTCCCTTCAAGGTCCGAAAATGCTGATAACATGGAAACTACAAAGGATAAAATAATGATTTTACATGTTTTTTAAAAGGTCTGCCCAGGCACTATTCAAGGGTAATATTAGTATGATACTGAAAAATGACCTGACAGTGTCCCTTTAAATCATCCAGGGAGACCTGGGAAAGAAGTCTTTTATAAAGTCCAGAACAGATGCAGAGAAATTACATAGTCTAGAACAGTCTCATGCTGTACTTCTGTTCAAATGTAGGAAGCGACAGAGCACTTAACTGAGCAACCAACTTACATGTGAGCAAATTCAGGAGAGGCAAGAGCTGCAGCAGAGGGAGTAGCATGAGCAGCCAGAGCAGAAGGAACACTCGTAACAGATGTAGGTAGCAGAACCACTGATGAGCAGCAGCAATAGGTTCATATAGGCCATGCAGGAGTAGGCAGAGACCTTGAGAAGCCACTGGGAGCAGGAACCCAGGCAGAGGAAACCAAAGCAGAATACTCTAGCAATGTCTAGAGGCTGAGGTGGGGTTTTTAAAGGCAGGAAGACAATTCATATGAAACAAAGGACACCATCTTGGAATAGGGCAGAATGCCCAAAAAGTAAGCAAAACACTCGGAGTCCTGACACTCCCTGTTCCATCATTGCTTTTAACTGTATCTGCAGGTGTGGCCTGATTTTCAACTCATGGACCCCATAATGGGTGTGAGGTCTGCTGCTATTATTGCAAGTGCAATATAAGAGTATTATCAGGGCAGGTATAGTAAGGTAAATTTAAAGAGTTACTCCAATCCTACTTAATTGGTAGACAATACGAAAATAAACAGGTTTGTAATTTGCATGCTTTTCTGTCTGCCTCTATTTTTGTGCATCCTTTTGTGTTTTATTTGTTTATAGCTCGCTGCCAAGAGGGGAAGCTTCTGGTGCAGGATAGGAGTGGTGGCAAACCATGATCAACCTCTATTAAGTATTACGATCAGGCCTGGCCACCTCTTTAGCTCTACCTGTCTTCGAATGCACAGAAGCAAAGGCTATATAGCATATAGCAGAATGAGGAACACATGTAATTCAGACCAATGGCACGCCAATACTGCCGTGCAGGGCTGTCACTCAAGGAGGGGCACCTGCCCTCGCAGCAAGCTGGATTTCAGGAGGTTGGGAAATGTTTATTTCCTGAATGTACAAGAGGAGAAAAATTGGTTATTAGTATATTTGACCTTTGGAAATGTACCCGTTATCTGGTTATGAGTGTGACCAAAAATATCTGGATAACTATACTATTTGAATGATTAAATTAGAAATAACAACATTCTCAGTTCTTGAAGAACTTGATGTAGCTGGGAGTTCGGGATCTCCTCAGTACTTCTATATAGCTGGTAATGCAGATTTTATTAGAACATTTCATAGGCAGAAAATTATTACATTTTTGTTTCCAGTAATCAAAAGCTAATTAGTTTAGGCTGCTTTAACTCATTATCGGTGACAGCTTCATGTTTATTTCACATTAATGTGGACTAAAAAAATGAAATCATTGCAAATTGTACAAAGATTGCTTCATTGTTATTTAATTAAATGAATAATAAACAAGCCCTTAAGTGGCTTCTCAGCTCCACCATGACTGCTGGAGGAAATTGAATATGACGGACTATAATAATTAGAACATTGCAATGTGACTGCCTGCACTGTTATACGTCTTCTCAATAATGAAGTGGAAACATGTTAGCTACATGATTGTTTCTGGGTCCCAGGGATATGAACAGTGAAGATATTCGCAGTATTTTTCTTTCGAAGGATGAATTTGTAAAAAGAAGCACTGATAAACACTATATAGAAGGCTTTGACTTTCAAAAGGCATACTCTTCTATCGAAAATTATTCAGGTGGAATTTTCTCATAAAATATTTTACTATTAACCCCTTCACCCCAGGGCGATTTTCTGTTTTCCGTTTTTCCCTCCCCTTCTTGCAAGAGCCTTAACTTTTTTTATTTTTCCATCAGTATAGACTATATGACAGCTTGTTTTTTTCTTCAGGCCGATTTGTACTTTCAGATGAAATCATTTATTTTACTATATAGTGTACACTAAAATGGAAAAACAAAATTCAAGTGCTGTGAAATTGCAAAGAAAAGGCAATTACATGTTTGTTTTTTGTTTTTTTTATTCACTATGTTCACTGTATGGTAAAACTGATGTGACGGTGTGATGCCTCAGGTCGGTACGAGTTTGTAGATATCAAACATGTACTGTATACTATTACTGTATCTATACTACAACAAAAAGATGGGTTTGGATATACCACCCTCTTTTTAAGGAATGATTCAAAAATACAAATAAAAATATAACAATCTTTATTTATATATCAAAATTAATAAAAAAAAACAGTGCACTCCCTCTTGAGGGACCAAAGAGACTCCACTTCACTAATATCATCTCATACTACAATTTACACACACAATTAACATCCACTATTGTCGCCAAAATACATTGTACATACAATTTATCACAATCATACAATTGGCAGGATTTCATTGAGCCAGGATATCCAAAATAGGGATTGAAAACAAACCTGTTTCTCACACTTAATACCTATAGTTAGAGCACCATCAGTGCTTCTCCTAATCCCAACAGAATTACAGGCTACCGTATATACTCGCGTATAAGCCGAGTTTTTCAGCCCAAAAATTGGGTTGAAAAGTCCCCCCCTCGGCTTATACGCGAGTCACGGTGTATTTGCTTGGGGGGGGGCTGTGACCGGGTGCTGGAGGAGGCAGGAGGGGGCCGCAGTGACCCCAGGAGGTCACGTGGGGCCGCCTCATTAGTGTAATGAATATGCACGGCATCCCCCCGTCCATCAGCGGCGGGGGGGAGCCGTGCATATTGCAATACACTGGCCCCCAGCAGTGTTACACAGCCCCCCTCCCTTAGTATGTGTCCCCCAGGCTGCGGCACCTGTTAAAATAACAAACACTTCACACATCACCTTTCAGGTGCCGCTCCTCCGGTCCCGGCTTCTTCCTGCTTGTGCCGGTGTCATGTGACCGGGCGCAGTTGATGACGTCATCTCCTGCGCCCGGTCACAGCACTAGAAGCCGGCACAAGCAGGAAGAAGCCGGGAGAGGAGGAGCGCCGGAAAGGTGATGTATGAAGTGTTTGTTATTTTAACAGGTGCTGCAGCCTGGGGACACATACTAATGAGGGGGGGCTGTGTGTCACTGCTGGGGGCCAGATACAAGCCTGTATACCACTGCACAGGGGCCTGTATACCACTGCACAGGGGCCTGTATACCACTGCACAGGGGCCTGTATACCACTGCACAGGGGCCTGTATACTACTGCACAGGGGCCTGTATACTACTGCACAGGGGCCTGTATACCACTGCACAGGGGCCTGTATACCACTGCATAGGGGCCTGTATACTACTGCACAGGGGCCTGTATACCACTGCACAGGGTCCTGTATACCACTGCATAGGGGCCTGTATACTACTGCATAGGGGCCTGTATACTACTGCACAGGGGCCTGTATACCACTGCACAGAGGCCTGTATACTACTGCACAGGGGCCTGTATACCACTGCATAGGGGCCTGTATAATACTGCACAGGGGCCTGTATACCACTGCACAGGGGCCTGTATACTACTGCACAGGGGCCTGTATACCACTGCACAGGGGCCTGTATAGCACTGCATAGGGGCCTGTATACCATTACTGAGGGGTGCTATATACCAGTGACAGGGGGCTATATAATAGGATGGGGGTCTGCTGCATTTCATACCCTAGGCTTATACGCGAGTCAATAACTTTTACCAGCTTTTGGGGGCAAAAGTAGGGGGTCGGCTAAAACATGGGTCGGCTTATACACAAGTATATATGGTAATCAATTACAACCTCCCAGATCATCCTATATAGCCAAGATCCTCCACTAGATGTTAATGTTAGTACCTGATATTGATGTAGGCTGTGCTCACGGTCTCTCCACCCCGCTTCTTCCGGGGGGGCGTGTGGAAGAAGCGAGGTGCGAAACGATCGTAGGGGTGGAGGGACCGAGGCTGAAGCGCCATTAGCGGCGGGAAACGTCGTTGTACTACCACCTCCCATCCTCCCACCCGCTACCCACACCCTGCTATGTGCACCTGGGCACAATAAAACCGCTGATCTGATTTGATAAGTCCTGTGTGCGACTTCTTTCTGTTTCCTGAATTGTTTGCAGCTTGAGCTGACATTTCTAATGATACATTTTGATTGAGGTAACAGATGAAAGCGGCACTCGTGGATCTTTTGTTCCATATGCTGTTTATTGATCCAGTTTAGGATACATCCATCGGGGAGGGTGTGCAGGGAGGGAGTGTGCAAGCAACGGTGACCGTTTCGAGGATAATACCTCTTCTACGGGTATTATCCTCGAAACGGTCACCGTTGCTTGCACACTCCCTCCCTGCACACCCTCCCCGATGGATGTATCCTAAACTGGATCAATAAACAGCATATGGAACAAAAGATCCACGAGTGCCGCTTTCATCTGTTACCTCAATCCACATGCTTATATCTATAAGCTGAGCACCGGGATTCCAACCACCATCATCCGGACAAAGGAAAAGACACCAGCAGCTACTACAGGTCAGTGCCCTTTCAATCTACTCCATGGTATTCTTTCTAATGATACAGTTTTCATTGTTTTGATCGTCCGTTATTGCATTGTAATGTAATGTTGCAGCGACCAAAAAACATAATTTTGGATTTTTTTTCCATTGCACTGATTTTTCCATTACTGATTAATCGATTTTATATTTTTATAGATCAGTCAGATCAGTTTATGAATGCGGCGATTCTAAATATGTGTATTTTTTTTTTTCATTTTTTACTAGTTTTATTTTGAATGGGGTAAAGCGGGAGTGATTTGAACTTTTGTTTTTTGATTTTTTAAAATATTTTTTAGAGGGCCTAAGGAGCTGCATACTGCGATCGCTTGTCCTACGTACTGATGAGTTGCAGTACCCCTATACATAGGGGAAGTGATCACTTCCTGCTGGTGATGCAACTGGATCATCGCCAGCAGGAAGTGAATTAGGGCAGATTCTGGGGTCATCACAGGACCTCAACCTGTCCAAGTAACAGATCAAGGTCCCGTGATCACATCACGGGACCTCTGCTCATGGCGGGGAACGGCACAATCCCCGCCACAGGGATTAACACCACTGATCAGATTGCTGTTCGAATCTACTCATCATTATTCGGCATTTGAGCGGATATTATGATATTCAGGCTACTCGGTTGTTGTTGAGTATTTGTGTGCTCAACTCACGAGATTCGACCCAGCATGTTTGGTGCCTGATTTTCAACCATTAAACATGCTGGGCTTGCTTGCCAATCACAGTAATGCTGTAGCCATCTTAGTTGTGGCATTACTGTAATTGGCTGGCCGCTCAGTATCATAGGGTCTATATAAGCCCTGCCACCGCCATATTGCATACATAGCATCCAGAAACAGTGTACTGTGAGCACAGGGACAGAGCAAGCAGAATATAGGGAGAGTGTTTCTACCACATAACTATAACACAACAGCTCTTTTAAGTCTCTACTAGCTGGGAATAGTGTAGGGAGAATTTTTTGAGCAGGGAGAAAGAAAGCAGAGTAGTGATCTAGTACCGGCATATTAAACCAACAGCTCTTTTAAAAGCTACATCAAATCTCTACTAGCTGAGAATACTGTAGGGACAGTTTTTGGAGCTGGGAGAAAGAAAGCAAGCAGAGTAGCATTCCAGTACCTGCCTATTAGATTAACAGCTCTTTTTAGAGCTAAATTTTCACTACACACTGCATACCATATAATAGAGTAGTTCCATTTTTTGGTGTACTTTAGAAAGCACTGGGCCTTCTGCAACCTCAAATTTTTGGGGTCACATTTTGCTTGGCCAGTTTAAAAAAATTTCCAAACATTAATAGCGTACTAGTGAGCTATTTAAATACTGTCAAATAGAGTAGTCTTGTATGTTGATGTCCTTTAAAAATCACTGGGCCTTCTGCCACCTCTAATTTTTGGGGTTACATTTTACTTGGCCTGAGCCAAAAAGTCCAAAATATTAAAAGCATACTAGTGATCTATTTAAATACTGTCAAAATGAGTAGTTCCATGTTTTCGTGTCCTTTAATAAACACTGGCACTTCTGCCACCTCTAATTTTTGGCGTCACGTTTTGCTTGGCCTATTCCAAAAAGTCGAGAAAATGTACAGTGTTCTAGTGAGCTACTTCAAATACTGTCAAATACAGTGCTACCATTTGTTGTTGTTATGTAAACACTGGGACCTCTGCACCCTAATTTTGGGGTTACATTTTTCTTGTCAAGTTCATTTTTTTATCTTTAATGTACACTCTGCACCCCATCTTGAAATGTAGAAATGTTTGCAAATTAATTAAAAAAGAAAAACTGAAATATCATATGCTCATTAGTATTCAGACCCTTTGCTTAGTATTGAGTAGAAGCAACCTTTTGAGCTAGTACAGTCATGAGTCTTCTTGGGAATGATGCAACATGTTTTTCTCCCCTGGATTTGGGGATCCTCTACCATTCTTCATTGCAGATCCTTTCCAGTTCCGTCAGGTTGGATGTTGAACATTGGAGTCTACATTAATGAGAATAAAAATGAACCTTTTTAAATTTACCAAATGGCTGTAATAAAACAAAGAGTGAAAAATTTAAAGGGGTCTGAATACTTTCCGTGTGTACATCCATAAAAAATAAGTATGCCAAAGCCTGGCATTAAGGGACAGGGATGTGGTCGTGGTGTTATAGTAGTGCCTGCCAGCAGTGTGACAGGTCAGATAAAGGTTGAAGGTTACTTCTATGTTCTTGTCACAATTTTCCGGTCCACACCATAAAACTGTGTGGAAGCCAGAACAGCGTGAGCAGGTTCTGGGTTGGATGGCAGACTAAAGGTACCTTTACATGCAGCAACTTTTCTAGGAATTTCACTGGCAACTTACTGGTTGCAGTGAAATCATGGAGACATTGTTCCATTTGTACACAGCAACAAGATAGAACAATATGTCCATGATTTCACTGCAACCAGTAAGTTGCCAGTGAAATTCTCAGAAAAGTTGCCGCGTGTAAAGGTACCTTAATACCTTTAGTCAGGTCACAGTCAGCCACACCACCAAATCTTTCACACAGTGCAGTCTCGGAGGCCAAGAGGCTGGGCCAGACAATCTTAAACCTGGTCTTCCTTCCTCCCCCCATCATGAGTTTCATGAGACATATGACCCCAAACTTGGGCACTCTGATGAGCTTTTTTGAATGTATCCTTTTGTTGTCTCTTGCTTCTCATTGTGCACCAATTAAGAGGAATGCACAAGTATTTGAGCACCCATGGCCGGAAGAAAAGCCACGTTGGGAAATGTCATTGATGATGAGGCCACTGATCCAACCTTGAACAATGGCATGCATAGCAAGCACAGCAGTGCAAAGGGGGATGGACCGGTAGCATCAAAACAGGCAGGAAGAGGTAGTGATTTGACCAGAGTGAGAACTAGGTGAACTGCTCCCAAGAGCATCCCTACTCGGCCAGATCTCTGCCCAAGGGGGCATTTTTCTGCTGTATCGCAATTTTTATCTGATAGTCTTTCAGGGTTTAATGCAGAGCTATAAATGGTATGGCAGAGTTGAATTAAGTGATTGTAGAGCTGAGTTTGTCACTGAGTTTAATGCAGAACTGGCAGCAGTACAACGTTCAGGAGAGCTGAGTTTGTCGCAGGGCTTAATGTTGAGCTGACAGTAGTACAGCAGTAAGCAGAGCTGAGTTTGTCGCAGGGCTTAATGTTGAGCTGACAGTAGTACAGCAGTAAGCAGAGCTGAGTTTGTCACAGGGCTTAATGTTGAGCTGACAGTAGTACAGCAGTAAGCAGAGCTGAGTTTGTCACAGGGCTTAATGTTGAGCTGACAATAGTACAGCAGTAAGCAGAGCCGAGTTTGTTACAGGGCTCAGTGCAGAGATAGAAGAAGTATGGCCGAGTTAAATAAGTGATACAGAGCTGAGTTTGTTACAGAATTCAATGCAGACCTGAGACCTGGCAGCATTACACAATAGCAAAGACTACTTGAATACTAAAGTATCGGCCTGCCAGCCGGTTGGGGGTGGGGGGATTCTATAGTGGCTCCGGCCTGGTGAGAAGCGGGGAGGGGGGTGGTAGCAGTGCCTTCCGGGTTCTTTTAGCGGTGGTCGCCGGCGCGAGTACCTGCTCTGCCTCCCGGCTTGTGTGTGGAGCAGTGAAGGGGGCGGGCACTGCTGCGCGGCTGCAGGAAGTGTCTTCTGTAAGACACTTCCAGTCCTCCCTCCGCTCCTCTCCCGGCGCTATCGTGGTCGTGGCGGGCGGCCGTTGGTACACAGCGGGCCCCCCCCTGGGGGCGGGCCCGGTCTCAGCCGCGACCGCTGCGACCGCGGTAGTTACGCCACTGATAATGAGCCACTGGGAAGATGTGATATTCAGGAGCGCAGACAAAGGTGGGGGAGTAGTGCTACTGACGAGGCAGGCATATATTGCTGAAAGCCTCAGACAACTAAATAATAGCGTGACTTATAGACCTTTAGAGTCTGACCCCACTGTTAAATATCAAACCAAATTGGGTTCTTTGCTTAGACAATATGTGGAACTGCAGGTAATATCAAAATCAGAAGGGGAAAAATTATTTCCAATCTCACCCCAGCGTCCACATTGGTATTACCTGCCTAAAGTCCACAAAGACGAGAAACAACCGCCCAGGAGACCTATAGTCTCAGGCTCCTTAACTGAACCCTTATCAAGGTACACAGATTGGTTTCTTCACCCTTTTTTGGCAAGTATTCCCTCATATGTAAAAGACACGGGTCACTTTGTACAGATTATGGATCAGGTTGAGTGACAGGATGGTTTTCATCTAACTTCTATCGATGTGGAAAGCCTTTACACTAAAATTCCACAAAAAAAGGCAGTGCAGGTAATACGTGACATTTTACTTGAGAAAAAAGTGGATAATCAGGTCACTGATTTAATCTGTGATGCATTGGAGTTCATTTTAGTCCACAATGCGTTTACTTTTTTGAACAGATGGTACGTGCAACAGGTTGGTACCGCTATGGGTACCCCTGTTGCATGTACCTTAGCAAATCTATATCTTGCAATATTGGAGAGAGAAATGATTTATTCAGAAAAAAATCCTTTCCTGAAGCACATAAAATACTTTCTGAGGTTTGTGGATGACATTCTGATAATTTGGGATGGAGACTAAGCCACATTTGACTCTTTCATTAATTACCTCAATTTGGATAATCCTTTTAACATGTTTTTTACTTCAGTCTTTGGGGGCAACTCGCTAGAATTCCTTGATGTCAGATTGGAGATTTCAGAGGGTAAAATTCAGATATCCGTATACAAAAAGAAGACGGCAACAAATGCACTTTTACATTATAATAGTGCTCATCCCCTGCACACTAGGACAGGCTTACCATATAGCCAATTCCTGCGAGTACGCTGAGTGGTTACACCAAACAATCTGAAGAGCTACAAGTAGCTTTTCAGCAAAGAGGCTACCCAAAAAAACTTTTACAAACAGCACGTAAAAAGGCAGATTTATTTTCACTAGATAAACCTAAAAAAATGGATCTAGTATCTCACAACGATAAAAAAGCCAAAAAATTCTTCTTTAATTTTAAATACGGCCCAGTTTTTGACCTAATCAATTCCACAATCAAGAAACACTGGCACATAATACAGTCAGATAGTTCCGTGCTTAATTCCACCATACCCATAACCACCTACAGACGAAGTAAAAACATTGGGGACGTAATAGTGAAAAGGCGCATACAATCTGCAAAATACCACATGGCTACCATCGATCAAGGACAATTTCAAATGCAAAAATTGCCCTTGGTGCATATTTTTTAAACCAGGTGCAAATGTAGAGCTAAATGGTGCAATATACCCGGTAAAATCATACATCAATTGCAGGACAACTGGGGTTGTTTATTCAATCCATTACCCGTGCAAATAATTTTATATCGGAAAAACTATCAGACCTCTTTTCATCGCTTGTGGGAGCACTATAACTCGATAAAATCTGGTAAAGGAAGCCCACGTTTCATCCAACACATGAGGGATGTACATGGGGGGAATCCAGATTTATTATCATTTATGGGAGTGGAGAAACCTTTTGCCCTTCCTAGAGGAGGTGACAATGACAGACATTTGCTCCGAGTTGAGTCAAAGTGGATTATTTCCACGGAGGCTCAGGGTGCAAATGGCCTGAATGATGAAATTGACATGTCTATCTTTTTATAAAAACCTACCCATACACGTTAAAATCTCCAGTAAAACAAAGGCCAATAAAGATGTATTATTATTAAAAGTAATTATTTGTTCAAATAAGATATACTATCAAGGAACAGATCAATACTTTTTGATGAACATTTAAAATGATAGCATATATATGAATGCTTCACAGTCTTTATATCTGTGTATGCATAAAAATATATATATATATAGAACATCCTCTAACAAGGAAAATAATAGAAATCATTACCCACTGCCTAAACTATAAAAACAGAATAGAAAAATGCATTAATCTTTTTTGTGGCATAATAATTACAACTTTTATATATTTATAAAAAAAAAAAAAAAAAAAAAAAAAAAAGGCATCCAATATTGGAGTTTCTATCCCATAATGATAGAAGAAATCTAGTACAGTATAATAAATAAAATCATGTGCTATATTATTATTTGTGGCTTTTGATGTATGGGGCAGGTTTATACCTCGATGCTGCTTCTAACACTTCTGGTCATTTAGAAATTGTTGAATGATTGCTCTGTGTTATGGCGGGTTTACACGTCGCGATATCGCAGTACAATTTCAATCAAAAGTCACGTGGTTCAATCGTCGGAGGCGAAATCGTTCCTGCGTTGTATGGTGTGAATGTCCAATACGATGCAGGAACGATGTCAATGCGATATCGGGGATCGAATGAGCGTGCTATTCAATGCCCCGATATTGCATAGCGATTGAAGCCGGATCGTGCTGTGTAAACGCCCAATTACGATGCGATTTCATACGTCACCCATTCACTCCCATGTTAACTATGCGATCCTGGGTTGGGAGGCGGTGACATCGCACGGACGTTGTAATACGATATCGCAGCGTGTAAACATTCAATGCGATGCGGGAGGAACGTGCACTAATTGCGCGCTCCCGCGCCATTGAGTTGCGATATCGAAACGATATCGCGGCGTGTAAACCCACCATTAGTGATTGGCTCCATAACAACAGAATTGCTTAATTATTTTTGATTGAAAGAAAACATCAATAATGATAAATGTTTTTCGTATATATCTATTATATAATTGCCGTAGCGACTTCCGTCGGAGCGGCGCAACTTCCGGTGGCTTGGTTAGCGAGCTGTTTCTTTCTCCTGGACTCTGTCCGTGGCCGCGTAGCGGCCACGGCGACTCCCAAAGCAATGCCCACAAAGCAGGCATTGCGAGTCGTTGCAGCCTCGCAAAGCAATGCCCGCGAAGCGGGCATTGCGAGTCGCTGACACCCACCACTAACCAAGCCACAGAAGTCCATACTACTCTACTCTACACCGCTATAGTATACTACAGTCCCATGCCCATAAGCGCCATGGGACTGTAGTATACCATCGCGCTGTACACTACAGCCCCCTGCCGCTCTAAGCCACTACGCGCTGTACACTACAGCCCCCTGCCCCCGCACCCCTACACCCTAAGCCCCGACCCGCCGCACCTATGCCCCTACCCCCTAAACCCCGCAGCCTCCTAAGCTCCCGCCGCCAAGCCCCCACCCACCACACCTAAACCCCTACCTCCTAAGTCCGCCGCACCCCTACACCCTAAGCCCCGACCCGCCGCACCTATGCCCCTACCCCGTAAGCCCCGTCGCACCTACCCCTGTACACCGCTATAGTATACTACAGTCCCATGCCCATAAGCGCCATGGGACTGTAGTATACCATCGCGCTGTACACTACAGCCCCCTGCCACCCTAAGCCCATACCGCTATAGTATACTACAGTCCCATGCCCATAAGTGCCATGGGACTGTAGTATACCATCGCGCTGTACACTACAGCCCCCTGCCGCCCTAAGCCACTACGCGCTGTACACTACAGCCCCCTGCCCCCGCACCCCTACACCCTAAGCCCCGACCCGCCGCACCTATGACCCTACCCCGTAAGCCCCGCCGCACCTAACCCCCTACCCCCTAAGCCCCGCAGCCTCCTAAGCTCCCGCCGCCAAGCCCCCACCCGCCTCACCTAAAACCCTACCCCCTAAGTCCGCCGCACCCCTACACCCTAAGCCGCCCTAACCCCTAACCCACTACCCCGCCGCCGAAGCCCCTACCCCCTGCCGCCCTAACCCACTACCCCGCCGCAGCCACTACCCTCTGCCGCAAGCCCCTACCCCCTGCCGCCCTAACCCACTACCCCGCCGCACCCACTACACTCTGCCGCACCTAACCCCTAAGCCACTACCCCGCCGCCGAAGCCCCTACCCCCTGCCGCCCTAACCCACTACCCCGCCGCAGCCCCTACCCCCTGCCACCCTAACCCCTAACCCACTACCCCGCCGCCGAAGCCCCTACCCCCTGCCGCCCTAATCCACTACCCTCTGCCGCAAGCCCCTACCCCCTAAGCCGCACCTAACCCCCTACCCCCGATTCCGCACCTAAACCCCTACCCCCCCTGCCCCCTAAGCCCCGCCGCACCTAAGCCCCTATCCTCTAAGCCCCGCCGCCTCCTAAGCTCACACCGCTAACACCTAAAGCCCTACACCCGAAGCCCCCGCCGTCCCCTAACCTAACGTCCCCGTCGATCACTTACATGCCTTCAAGTCATCTGATCGTCCGTCCGATCCACAAGTCCTTCGTCCGGCCAGGCGTCCTCTTCCTCTGGCCCCGGGGGTCTTCTTTCTTCTTTCCGCCATCTCCGCCTCTTCGTCCGGCCCCGGGGATCTTCTGTCTTCTTTTCGCAAACTTCCACCTCCGACGTCCTCTTCCTTCTCATTAAGATAGAATGGACGAAAAATCCGCCATTCTACCTCAATGAGATCTGAGGCCCTCTTCTGATTGGTCGCTGTATACTGCCCTCAGCCAATTAGAAGAGCCCCTCATTTTTTTATTATTTTTAAATTATTTTTTAATTATTTTTTTTATTATTAAATTTATTTATTTTTTTAAGTCAGACTGAGACGCAGTTCTCATTCAGGTCCGCATTTTTTTTTTTTTATTATTATTTTTATTTAATTATTTATTATTTTTTATTTATTTTTTTATTATTTTGTAATTATTTTTAAATTATTTTTTTTATTATTACATTTATTTATTTTTTTAAGTGAGAGTGAGACACAGTTCTCATTCAGGTCCGCCTTTTTTTTCCCCCATTGACATACATTACCGGTGTGTCGGCGATTTTATGGCTGGCCACCTGGTTCTATTTGTCGGCCCTAAAATCGCGGACACACCGCTAATGCATCTCTATGGGCAGTCAGCCCGATTTCGGATTGGACGCCGACCAATCAGAATTCGAGCTCACTGCCCATAGACATGCATTAGCGGTGTGTCCGCGATTTTAGGGCCGACAAATAGAACCAGGTCGGCGGCCATAAAATCGCCGACACACCGCTAATGTATGTCAATGGGGAAAAAAAAAGGCGGACCTGAATGAGAACTGTGTCTCACTCTCACTTAAAAAAATAAATAAATTTAATAATAAAAAAAATAATTAAAAAATAATTAAAAAATAATAAAAAAATAAATAAAAAATAATAAATAATTCAATAAAAATAATAATAAAAAAAAAAATATATATGCTAATTATATCAGCCCTTCCAGCGGACCTGAATGAGAACTGGGTCTCAGCCTAAATAATAAATTTAATAATAAAAAAAATAATTAAAAAATAATTAAAAAATAATAAAAAAATAAATAAAAAATAATAAATTATTCAATAAAAATAATAATAAAAAAAAAAAAAAATGCTAATTATATCAGCCCTTCCAGCGGACCTGAATGAGAACTGGGTCTCAGCCTAAATAATAAATTTAATAATAAAAAAAATAATTAAAAAATAATAAAAAAATAAATAAAAAATAATAAATAATTCAATAAAAATAATAATAAAAAAATTAAATATATGCTAATTATATCAGCCCTTCCAGCGGACCTGAATGAGAACTGGGTCTCAGCCTAAATAATAAATTTAATAATAAAAAAAATAATTAAAAAATAATTAAAAAATAATAAAAAAATAAATAAAAAATAATAAATTATTCAATAAAAATAATAATATTAATGCTAATAATAATGTTATTTATGCTATTATTAATGCTAATAATGCTATTATTAATGCTATTAATGCTAATAATAATGCTATTAATGCTATTAATAATGTTATTAATGCTATTATTAATGCTAATAATGCTATTATTAATGCTATTTATGCTAATAATAATGCTATTAATGCTATTAATAATGCTATTAATGCTATTATTTATGCTATTAATGATAATATTTATCCTATTAATGGTATTATTAATGCTATTAATGCTAATAATAATGCTATTAATGCTATTAATAATGTTATTAATGCTATTATTAATGCTAATAATGCTATTATTAATGCTAATAATGCTAATAATAATGCAATTAATGCTATTAATAATGCTATTAATGCTATTAATTATGCTATTAATGCTATTAATGCTAATATTTATCCTATTAATGTTATTAATGCTATTAATAATGCTATTCATGCTAATAATATTGCTATTAATGCTCTTTATGCTAATACTAATGCTATTAATGCTATTTTTTATGCTATTAATTCTATTATTTATGCTATTAATGCTATTAATAATGCTATTAATAATGCTATTAATCCTATTAATGCTATTAATAATGCTATTCATGCTATTAATAATACTATTAATGCTATTAATGCTAATAATAATGCTATTAATGCTATTAATAATGTTATTAATGCTATTATTAATGCTAATAATGCTATTATTAATGCTATTTATGCTAATAATAATGCTATTAATGCTATTAATAATGCTATTAATGCTATTATTTATGCTATTAATGCTATTAATGCTAATATTTATCCTATTAATGGTATTATTAATGCTATTAATGCTAATAATAATGCTATTAATGCTAATAATAATGCTAATAATGCTATTAATAATGTTATTAATGCTATTATTAATGCTAATAATGCTATTATTAATGCTATTAATGCTAATAATAATGCTATTAATGCTATTAATAATGCTATTAATGCTAATAATTATGTTATTAATGCTATTAATGCTAATAATAATGCTATTAATGCTATTAATAATGTTATTAATGCTATTATTAATGCTAATAATGCTATTATTAATGCTATTTATGCTAATAATAATGCTATTAATGCTATTAATAATGCTATTATTTATGCTATTAATGCTATTAATGCTAATATTTATCCTATTAATGGTATTATTAATGCTATTAATGCTAATAATAATGCTATTAATGCTATTATTAATGCTATTAATGCTAATAATAATGCTATTAATGCTATTAATAATGCTATTAATGCTATTAATTATGCTATTAATGCTATATGCTAATATTTATCCTATTAATGCTATTAATATTGCTATTAATGCTAATAATAATGCTATTAATGCTATTAATAATGTTATTAATGCTATTATTAATGCTAATAATGCTATTATTAATGCTATTAATGCTAATAATAATGCTATTAATGCTATTAATAATGTTATTAATCCTATTATTAATGCTAATAATGCTATTATTAATGCTATTAATGCTAATAATAATACTATTAATGCTATTAATAATGTTATTAATGCTATTATTAATGCTAATAATGTTATTATTAATGCTATTAATGCTATTAATAATGTTATTAATGCTATTATTAATGCTAATAATGCTATTATTAATGCTATTAATGCTAATAATAATGCTATTAATGCTATTAATAATGTTATTAATACTATTATTAATGCTAATAATGCTATTAATAATGCTATTAATGCTAATAATAATGCTATTAATGCTATTAATACTGTTATTAATGCTCATAATACTGCTAATAATGCTATTAATACTGCTATTACTGCTAATAATAATGCTATGGCTTATATTATTGCTATTGATGATGCGATTATTATTTAAAAATGTTTAAAAAAACAATAAACATATTTTAGATACCCGATGCATTTGCATCAGGCTAACAGCTATAACTACTATAATCAAATTAATGCACGTTCTAGAATCCCGATGCATTTGCATCGGGCTCACAGCTAGTGGTATATATTTATCATGAATCTGTAGTCTAGATTAATATGTAAGTTTATCCCCAATCACTTGTCCTCCAATTAGTGTCAGGTGCAGGACTTTGGAATTACCACCCTTTAAAAGGTGAGACCAGAGCCTGCATCATTGTACACAGGATCTGTTGAAGAGTAAGCACTACTCGAAACGGGCTCCGTCATCCCTGCACCTCCCTGCCCGCACCCTCCACCTGATGTAATAGTGCGACTGGAATAAACATACCTGTCTTCACAGGTCCAATAAGTGCCGCCTTCTTCTTTCTTGATTTAGGATTGTTTTCTTCAGTGATAGTAGTTGTAGTTCCCTATCTTCATTGTTTGAACAGATCTGAATGTACCTCAGAGCTTGACTATAGATTAGTGATGAGCGAGTATGCTTGTGACTACTCGGTACTCGCACGAGTATCACTGTACTCGGGCTACTCGGCGAGTACCGAGTAATCTCGCAATACTCGTGCTGTACTCGGGGTCCTTATCCCTGCATGTTGGCGCTCTTTAGAGAGCCAGCCCACATGCAGGGATTGGCTGGCAGTCACTGCAATGCCACAGCCCTGTTAGCTGTGGCATTGCAGTGATTGGCCGTCCCGCACAGCGTGACCGAGCCTTTATAAGACCCGGCCACGATGTGCTCTGCACACAGCCATCCAGACAGTCAGTGTAGGGAGAGTGTCTGCTGCTGCTTAGGGACAGATTTGCGGTCCTCATAGGTAGATCCGGAGCAGGGCTGCAAACTGCTGCTGACCACAACAGTCTTTCTCAGGACTAATCTAGGAGGATATAGGCAGGGTGATCCAGATCGGAGTCCAAGCTTTCCAGTGACCAGAACAGTCCTCAGGAGACTGTTGGAGCTGACTAGCTGTATACAGGCAGGGTCTAATATCCAGCTTTCCTGTGACCAGAACAGTCACCAGACTGTAGTACTTGACTAGCTCTATACAGGCAGGGTCTAATATCCAGCTTTCCTGTGACCAGAACAGTCACCAGACTGTAGTACTTGACTAGCTCTATACAGGCAGGGTCTAATATCCAGATTTCCTGTGACCAGAACAGTCACCAGACTGTTGTACTTGACTAGCTCTATACAGGCAGGCTCTAATATCCAGCTTTCCTGTGACCAGAACAGTCACCAGACTGTTGTACTTGACAAGCTCTATACAGGTAGGGTCTAATATCCAGCTTTCCTGTGACCAGAACAGTCACCAGACTGTTGTACTTGACTAGCTCTATACAGGCAGGGTCTAATATCCAGCTTTCCTGTGACCAGAACAGTCACCAGACTGTTGTACTTGACTAGCTCTATACAGGCAGCGTGTAATATCCAGCTTTCCTGTGATCTGAACAGTCACCAGACTGTTGTACTTGACTAGCTCTATACAGGCAGGGTCTAATATCCAGCTTTCCTGTGACCAGAACAGTCACCACACTGTTGTAGCTGTATACAGGAAAAATGCGCAAGGGCATTGGCAAGGGACAAGGAAGTGGATGTGATGGTGGTGCAGGCAGAGGCCGAGGTCGTGTGCAAGCACTAATTTCGCAACAACAAAGTGGCACATCTACTCGCTTGCACGTCCTGTCCCAAATTCTTGGGGCCCGCAGCAGTACACCGCTCTTGAACCAAGACCAGTGTCAACAGGTTGTTACTTGGATAGCGGATAATGCTTTAAGTCAGATTGGCACCTCCACAAACACCCTGTCTTCCACACGGTCAAGTGTCAGTAGCCGTGATACTGCACCGCACATTTCCCAACCTGATCCTCCTTCCTACCACCAGGCCGAGTACACATCCACGGACATTACTGATCCCACATTAGGACACTCGGGAGAGCTGTTCACGTATCCATTCGCAGAATCTGGCCTCTCGCCAGCTCCTGTTGAAGTGGGTGATGAGATGGTATGTACAGATACCCAAATATTTGAGCAGCCACGTTCTCACGAAGGGAACGTTGGCAACGTGTCTCAACAAGGGGTGGACGATGATGAGACACAATTGCCAGGAAGTCAGGAGGAGGATCAGGGTGCGGAAGAGGAAGACGACGTGGTGGATGATCCAGTAGCTAACCCAACCTGGCAGGAGGATATGCAGAGCGAGGACAGCAGTGCACAGGGGGAGGGAGCCGTAGCATCCCAACAGGCAGTAAGAAGCAGGTTCGTGTCCGCAGGCAGAAGGCAGGCAACCGTTCCCCGGAACAACAACACGACACAAGGTGCCTGTGTAAATGTTAGGTCTTCCTGAGTCTGGCAGTTTTTTAAGTTGGCTCCAGATGACTCTAAAAAGGCCATTTGCAACACCTGCCATGTCAGCATCAGCAGGGGTACGAAAACTAGCAGCCTGACCACCACCAGCATGATCAGGCACATGTCAGCCAAGCACCCGACTTTGTGGGAAGTACAACAGAGTCGAGGAGCGGTGCTTGCTGATGTCAATGCTACGTCTTCGCGTGTTGTGCATGCGAGCCAATCCCCTGTACATGCTGGCTGCGAACAAGCCTCCGGCCCTGCACCTGACGTTGCCCATGCATAAATAACACCACCATCAAGCACGTCCTTGTCCCAGCGTAGCGTTCAATTATCCATTCAGCAAACCTTTGAACGCAGGCGCAAATACGCTGCCAACGCCCCACATGCCACAGTCCTAAATTATCACATTTCGCTACTGCTTGTGCTAGAAATGTTACCTTTCCGGCTGGTGGAGACGGAAGCATTCCGCGACCTGATGGCGGCTGCTGTCCCACGTTACTCGGTCCCCAGCCGCCACTATTTCTCCAGATGTGCCGTCCCCGCATTGCATAACCACATGTCACAAAGCATCACACGTGCCCTGAACAACGCTGTTTCAGCCAAAGTCCATCTAACCACAGACACGTGGACAAGTGCTTGTGGGCAAGGCCGCTACATCTCCTTGACGGCACACTGGGTTAATATTGTGGAAGCTGGGACCCAGTCTGAGCGAGGGACGGAACACGTCCTTCCCATACCAAGGATTGCAGGCCCTACCTCAGTCAGGGTTTCACCCACACTCTACAGCTCCGAAATGTCATGCTCCTCAGCCTCCTCCTCCTCCTGCGCATCCTCATCCACTTTACCCTCCACACCAGTCCCAAGCTGGAAGCACTGCAGCACTGCTTCTGCGAAGTGGCAACAGGCTGTGCTGAAGCTAATATGCATAGGTGACAAACCCTACAATGTAGAAGAGGTGTGTACAGCTCTGAAACAGCAGTCAGATCACTGGCTCACACCTCTGAACCTAAAGCCAGGAAAGTTCGTGTGTGACAATGGCCGGAACCTGGTGGCAGCTTTGAGGCGATGCCAGCTGACGCATGTTACATGCGTGGCCGAAGTGCTCAACCTGGTGGTTAAGCGGTTTCTAAAGTCATACCCAGAGCTGTCTGATCTGCTGGTAAAGGTTCGCCGCCTGTCTGCACATTTTCGCAAGTCACCTGCTGCTTCAGCCGGCCTTGCCGGCTTTCAGCGCCGTTTGCGTCTTCCGGCCCACAGACTGGTGTGTGATGTCCCCATGCGTTGGAATTCAACTCTGCACATGTTGGTCAGGATATGTGAGCAGAAGAGGGCAGTTGTTGACTACCTGCATCACCTAAGCCGTCGGGAAATGGGTCAAACTCCACACATAACACCCGAGGAGTGGAGATGGATGTCCGACCTATGTACCGTCCTCCAAAACTTTGAGGACTCCACCAAGATGGTGAGCAGCGATGACGCCATTATTAGCGTCACCATACCGCTACTCTGCCTTCTAAAACGGTCTCTGCTGAAAAACAAAGAGGATGCTTTGCAGGCAGAGCGCAATGACTTGGAGCGAGAAACAGTAGTGGGTGTGGGTGATAACACACAGCCCAGCCTCATCTCATCACAACGTGCAGTGGAGGACTATGACGAGGAGGAGGAGGAGGAGGATGAAGACATGGAGCAACTCTCTGGCCAAATTGAGAATATGACATGCACACCAGTCATACCCTCGCTTCAACGTGGCTGGCCAGAGGACAGGGGAGATGAGGAGGAGGAGGAGGACAGCATGTTCAGTCATCGTGTTGGTCAGGATACTGAAGTGATGGCTGTTAAGAGTCTGGCGCACATGGCTGACTTTATGGTAAGCTGCCTGGCTCGTGACCCTCGCGTTCAGAACATCTTGGCCGACAATCAGTACTGGTTGGCAACACTCTTAGACCCACGCTACAAGGAGAACTTTATGTCTCTCATTCCTGAGGCGGAGAGGTCAGTCAAAATGCAGCAGTTCCAGAAGGCCATAGTCACGGAAGAAGGCAAAGCATTCCCCTCAAAAAACACTAGCGGCATAGGTCAGGAATCGGTGGACAACTAAGGCGTACGGCCGAGAGGGGCACAAGTCCAATCCACCAGAGGTAGGGGAACAGTCTTTATGATGTGGGACAGTTTTCTCAGCCCCTCACGTATCACAGCCCCGGAGGTGCGGGATAGTGCCACAAGAAATGCGAAGTTTGGCCAGATGCTGAAGGAGTACCTTGCAGATCGAACAACTGTACTGCGACATTCCTCTGTGCCTTACAATTATTGGGTCTCCAAGCTGGACACGTGGCATGAATTGGCTCTCTATGCCTTGGAAATCCTTGCCTGCCCTGCCGCTAGCTTTTTGTCAGAGTGTGTTTTCAGTGCCGCAGGTGGAATCATTACTGATAAACGCACCCGCCTGTCAACTGAAAATGCTGACAGGCTGACTCTGATCAAGATGAACAAGGGTTGGATTGGGCCAGACTTCACCACACCACCAACAAATGACAGCGGAATTTAAACTTTGTTATGGGAATTTGCCATGTACCTCCACTCACCCATGGTTACACACTTCTGGACTTTGGCTAATCGCTGGACTGCTCCTCCTTCTCCTCATGTACCACCATGATGACCATTACAATAGTTAGGCTGTTGTTTCAGGTATACCCCCAGTGGTAAATTTTTTCGCCCATTCCTTTAGAATGGGCATTACAACGACAGGAGACCCGCTCCTTTTCAATGGGAAAAATGTTTTGAGGCCCTCATGCACGTCTCTATACAGGGACAATGTGGAGCCTCCCAATTTTTGGCTGCCCTGCCAAAGGGCAATACTACAATACACCCACTCCAGGTTTACAGGCCTTCATGCATGTCTGTATGCATGGGTCATTGTTGAACCTCCCAATTTTTGGCTGCCCTGCCAAAGGGCTATAATACAATACACCCACTTCAGGTTTCAAGGCCCTCATGCATGTCTGTATGCATGGGTCATTGTTGAACCTCCCAATTTTTGGCTGCCCTGCCAAAGGGCTATACTACAATACACCCTCTTCAGGTTTACAGGCCCTCCTGCACGTCTCTATCTATGGACAATGTGGAGCCTCCCAATTTTTGGCTGCCCTGCCAAAGGGCTATACTACAATACACCCACTCCAGGTTTACAGGCCCTCATGCATGTCTGTATGCATGGGTCATTGTTGAACCTCCCAATTTTTGGCTGCCCTGCCAAAGGGCTATACTACAATACACCCACTTCAGGTTTACAGGCCCTCCTGCACGTCTCTATCCAGGGACAATGTGGAGCCTCCCACTTCCTCAAAATGGGCACATTATGTCAAGACAGGGCTTCATGTACGTCTCTTCTCAGGGTCCTCGGAGTGCCGCACAATGTTTTCACGCAAAATCTTTCATGTAATCACAAAAAGTAACATACACCAGCTGTATCTCACTATTGGGTATGTGCCCTTAACATTTCCACCCTGAATATTCATTTTGGTGTCATTTTGGAAGGTTTTCTGGTGACTCCGTAAAATTGGCGTGAAACTCAGACAACATTGTTCACAGCTGTGACTTTTGAGTGAGAAATGCTTCCAGGGGTCTTCCCCATGGTGTTGCCATGTCATTTGAGCACTCTTCTGAGACTTTTGTGACATTTTTAGGGTTTCTACATGCTGCCAGCAGTCATTTCATAAAAATACTCTGGTCTCCCATAGGATAACATTGGGCTCGGTGCTCGGGCCGAGTACACGAGTATCTTGGGATGCTCGGCCCGAGCTTCGAGCACCCGAGCATTTTAGTACTTGCTCCATCACTACTGTAGATTATTGATTTTTTTGTGTGTCTTGGATGGAAGCTGTTCCATCTCAGGTATGCCGGACGTCCTGTGGGTTTATGGTAAATAGACATTTGTACGGTATTGTCTTTAATGTATATAGTTGTGTCCATAAAATGCATTTGTGACTTTGAGAGGTTGAGGGTGATAAACCAGATATTATTTTTGGATTTTAAGGATTTTATGGCTTTTCTTTCCTCAGGCTCAAAGGATGATCTGCTTACCTTCCACAACAACTTCAACAAGTTTCACCTTACTATCAAGCTCACCCTCAACTTTTCAAAGTCATAAATTCATGACAGTACAGTGTCAGTGTACAGTACAGTGTATTTGAAATATGGCGCCATGGCGCGCACCGCTATTCTGATTGGTTGGTGCTGAACGCAGCGGCCAATCAGAGGAGCGGTGCGCGGTTTGAATGCCGCTCCTCTGATTGGTCGCTGCGTTCAGCGCTGACCAATCAGGATAGCGGATGTTGCGCCGCTATTCTGATTGGTCGGCGCTGACCGCAGCGGCCAATCAGAGGAGTGGCGCGCGGTTTGAATGGCGCTCCTCTGATTGGTCGCCCCGTTTAGTGCTGACCAATCAAGATAGCTGCGCGCGCCATGGCGCCATATTTCAAATACACTGAGTACAGTGTATTTGAAATATGGCGCCATGGCGCGCGCCGCTATTCTGATTGGTCGGCGCTGAATGGTGCAGCCAATCAGAGGAGCGGCGCGCGGTGTTAATGCCGCTCCTCTGATTGGTCGCCGCGTTCAGCGCTGACCAATCAGGATAGCGGCGCGTACCATGGCGCCATATTTCAAATACACTGAGTACAGTGTATTTGAAATATGGTGCCATGGCGCGTGCCGCTATTCTGATTGCTCAGCACTGAACGCAGCGGCCAATCAGAGGAGCGGCGTGCGGTTTGAATGCCGCTCCTCTGGTTGCCGAATTCAGCGCTGACCAATCAGGATAGCGGCACACTATGGCACCATATTTCAAATACACTGAGTACAGTGTATTTGAAATATGGCGCCATGGCGTGTGGCGCTATTCTGATTGGCCGCCACGTTCAGCGCCGACCAATCAGAAGAGCGGCACAAGGTTTGAATGCCGCTCCTCTGATTGGTCGCCGCGTTCAACGCTGACCAATCAGGATAGCGGCGCACACCATGGCGCCATATTTCAAATACACGGGGACGTGTGCCCTGCATAGGGGACGTGTGCCCTGCATAGGGGATGTGTGCTCTGCATAGGGGACGTGTGCCACGCATAGGGGATGTGTGCCACGCATAGGGGACGTGTGCCCTGCATAAGGGACGTGTGCCATGCATAGGTGACATGTGCCCTGCATAGGGAACATGTCCCATGCATAGGGGACGTGTGCCACGCATAGGGGATGTGTGCCACGCATAGGGGATGTGTGCCCTGCATAGGGGATGTGTGCCACGCATAGGGGACATGTGCCACACATAGGGGATGTGTGCCCTGCATAGGAGACATGTGCCCTGCATAGGGGAAATGTGCCTTCCATAGGGGACATATACCACACATGGTGGACGTGTGCCACACATAGGGGATGTGTGCCCTGCATAGGGGACATATGCCACACATAGGGGACGTGTGCCACACATAGGGAACGTGTGCCCTGCATAGGGAACGTGTGCCCTGCATAGGGGTTGTGTGCCATGCATAGGGGACGTGTGCCCTGCATAGGGGATGTGTGCCCTGCATAGGGGACGTGTGCACCACATAGGGGACGTGTGCCATGCATAGGGGACGTGTGCCATGCATAGAGGACGTGTTCCACGCATAGGGGACGTGTTCCCTGCATAGGGGACGTCTGCCTTGCACAGTGGACTTGTGCCATGCACAGGGGATGTGTGCCATGCACAGGATATGTGTGCCATGCACAGTGGACGTGTGCCCTGCATAGTGGATGTGTGCCATGCATAGGGGACGTGTGCCATGTATAGGGGATGTGTGCCATGCATAGGCAGAGTTGCACTGTCCAATGGTCAATATGAGCCTTTAGGGGGAGCGGCAGAGCAAAAGGGGGCGGTACCTGCATCATGCACTTCCTGTGTGACGTGCGCCGACTGCATAAGGTAAAATCACCAGCAGCGGCTACCAACAGCACCCCCCCCGCCAGCGACCACTGACAGCAACCCCCCCCTTCCAGCGTGTGCCCTGCATAGGGGTCATGTGCCACGCACAGGGGACATGTGCCATGCACAGGGGACGTGTGTCCTGCATAGGAGACATGTGCCATGCATAGGGGACATGTGCCTTGCATAGGGAACATGTGCCATGAATAGGGGACGTGTGCCACGCATAGGGGATGTGTGCCACGCATAGGGGACGTGTGCCCTGCATAGGGGACATGTGCCACGCATAGAAGACATGTGCCACACATAGGGGACATGTGCCCTGCATATGGGACATGTGCCCTGCATAGGGGACATGTGCCACACATATGGGACGTGTGCCACACATAGGGGATGTGTGCCCTGCATAGGGGACATATGCCACACATAGGTGACGTGTGCCACACATAGGGGATGTGTGCCCTGCATAGGGATATGTGCCCTGCATAGGGGACGTGTGCCACGCATAGTGGACGTGTGCCACGCATAGGGACATGTGCCATGCATAGGGAACATGTGCCACGCATAGGAGACATGTGCCCTGCATAGGGAACATGTGCCATGCATTGGAGACGTGTGCCACGCATAGGGGACGTGTGCCCTGCATAGGGGACGTGTGCCACGCATAGGGGACGTGTGCCACACATAGGGGACGTGGTCCCTGCATAGTGGACGTGTGCCATGCATAGGGGATGTGTGCCACGCACAGGGGACGTGTGCCATGCACTGGGGACCTGTGCCCTGCATAGGGGATGTGTGCCATGCATAGGGGATGTGTGCCATGTATAGGGGACGTGTGCCATGCATAGGCAGAGCTGCACTGTCCAAAGGTCAATATGAGCCTTTAGGGGGAGCGTCAGAGCAGAAGGGGGCAGCTCCTGCACCATGCACTTCCTGTGTGACGTGCGCCGGCTGTATAAGGTAAAATCACCAGTGGCGGCTACCGACAGCACCCCCCTCCCTATCAGTGGCCGGCCGACAGCAACCCCTACCTTCCTGCTGCCGCCGACAGCACCCCCCACCCCGGTCCACACCTAGGCTCAGGTGGCAGAGAGCCTTGCTGCACCCCTGTGCATAGGGGAAATTAATCAGAAATGCGTGCCAGCAAATATTTTTTTACACAAAACGCACTTGCAACGCATAAGCTACGCGGGATTGCCGTGACAGAGACAACAGCGCTACACTCACATAGCGGGCGGGAAAGCTGACTTCACTGTCGGCTTTCCCATCCCGCTATTTGAAATGAACAGCGATGTGAAAATGACGCACCAGCGATTCCGGCCAGGTCGTATCGGTATTGCTGGTGTGTCGTTATATGTGACAGGGGCTCTATACTTACAGGACCTCTGATGTCACAATCATGGCCGGAGCAAGGTCACATGACTATGACATCACCAGAGGTCCTTAAGCTAAACGCACACAGCACCAGGAGCCAGGTACTGCAGACCACTTACACCCACACACCCTACACTCACCCACCACTCACACTCACCTTGCACTCACGTCACACTTTGCCCCACACTCACCTTGCACTCACGTCATACTGTCTCTCTAATGCAGAATCCGCTTCGCTGATTGGTTGCGCCCAGCCAGCCGCGAACAATCAGCAATGTGGGATTTCTGTTACAGCGAAACAGGCACAGTCCGCCTGGTCTCCCGGCCTCCCTCCATCTGCCCGCCGCTCACCCCGCCATTCTTCTTCTTTTCGTGACATAGACTCCAGAAATTCAAAGGCCGCAGGGGGTGGGGGCGGAGCTACCAAAGGGGGCGTTGTAATGGTCATGAACAAAGGTACTCCCACCACATTAGGGCTATGCGCATGGATACGCCTACTATGACACCCCCTGTTAACTCTGAAGCGCACCTGGGGCTTGGGTACTCAGCTCTCGGGTGGCTTCGGGAACTGTCTGGGATGTCACGGGTGGCTTACCCGAGGCCGTGGCCCTGTGGGTCAACTAAATAGGGGTTTATTTACAGGGATTATGTCTTTGTGACCCCACCTGCTGAGTCTGGTGATGCTCACCAGCGCTGCCACAGTCCTCCCGTGGTTAATGGTATTGCGGCTAAGATGGATTAGTCCCCGCAGGCGGGACTGGACCACCAGGGCAGCGATGCTGTAAAACAAACAGTTTATATAGAAAGGATGCAAAGGAGTCAGAACTTCACTTCACCGGGTAACTTTACTGAAGGTCTCGCCAGAGTCATACAGTTCAGCAGTTCATCTGGTGTTATATTGGCAAATGCTCTGAATGCTGCAATTGGGATTTCTGGCTACTAGATGGATCCATCTTTATGTTCCTTTCTTTTTCCTTTCTTCCTTCTTGCCTCCCAGTGGCAATGAAGTCTGTCTCCTAAAGATGATAAGACCTCCTGCTGCTTCTAGTCTCCTCTCCCTTGTACCCGTTGGGCTAACCTTTTGCTTGTCCTTCACAGGATCCGAATGCAGGACTGGTCTCCCTCTTGTGGGTTCTTTGGGAGACGGGGCCGTATCTATAATATCCCTCTTCTTCGGATTCTCTGTGAACCATAGAGGAATTCACAGTTTCGGGCTCCGGTACCCGGTTCTCTCTTTTAGAATGGACTCTCAACTTATAAGGACGTCTCCCTTCTGAGTTCCTGTTTCTCTCGCCTTCTTCTTTCTGGGATCTTCTCTTTTTGGTGGCCCCTCAGCCGAGGGGACCCTCCTTGCTCCCTCTCACTCGACTCTCCTTTTTACCCACCCTCCTTTCTACCAACTCTCTGGTTCCCCCTAGAGGTCCCTATATATCCCTCCCGGAGTTCCTCCCGCTCACTATTCTAGTGTGTGAGTGTTACTCCAGGGCTCCATCTAGCGACCATAATCCCAACTGCAGTGGGGTGACTACACCGCTTTTCTGGGTGCAGTACCCCCTTTGTGGCACCTACGTAGTGGGGCGCCACCACCCCCCGACGCCTTTGAATTGCTGACATCTATGCTGGAGGAAGAAGAAGAAGACATGCTAGGGTGAGAGGCAGCTGGGCAGAAGCCTGTAGCGGGTGAGTACTGAGGGGAGCCACCTCCGCACACCTGCACCGCCGCACACCCACATATTCTAGAATACCCGATGCGTTAGAATTGGGCCACCATCTAGTAAGAATACATAAGAATCAGTCACTGGATTTGTAAAAGTGTCATAAACCCAAACTTTGTATGCCTGTGTCATAAATGATTAGCTTAGTACTCTATAAATAATGCAAATTATTAAGTAAAGACAAAAAAATACTTCAAAGAGACCAACAAAATAAAGACAGAAAAAAAGTGAAACTACAAGGAGGGGATAGGAATAATGGATTTGAAATTCAGTAGTAGGGTAGAAGTCTATGATAGAGAAATTTACAAAAGTACGGTATAACTGGGCAGAATCCAAAATGTATCCCTTAATTACCACACTGTGTTCAAAGTTATCCACTTTATAATGTAGGAGAGCAGTTAAATATTCTGGATTCCTATTGTGTTTTATCCCTGTGTACAACTAAAGAACAGATGGCGAGGATGTCAGTTTTCACTGTAAGGCAATTAAAACATCAAGCTGCAGTTAATGGGTAAAGGCATAATCTCTGGAGTTTTTTTTTTCATTGGGAGTTGTAAAAATACTAAGTAAACATATAATTTAATGCTTATAAAGTTAAAAACCGGGCACCAGAAGACATTAATGGCACATCTATAACCTGTCTGGTTTTGCCTGAGCGAACCTAGGTACACCCAGGAAAGGTGACGCACGCCAATGTGAAGACAAACTGAGATGCTCAGTGAGTATAGAAAAGTAAGGCAGCACTCACCAAATGGTTTAAACTCTGTTTATTCGACCTGTCCTGCAGCCTGCAGACGACATTGTGGGATGATCAGTGCGGGGAGAGGGAGTGAGGAGTCGGCGGATGAAGGGTCGTCGATTCGCGGGGTTGCCGCTTCAACGGGTCCTATTCACTGCATCTGACGTCAGATCCTCTTACTAAATAGGGAGGATCTGATCACGTCACCGCCCAATACACAAGTGCAATTAAAAACACAACATAACCATTAGTAATGTTCTTACAGTTAGAGATAGAAAGAATCTAATAACATTACGCACCTTCAACCATTTGGTGATTGCCGCCTTTCTTTACTGTACTCGCTGAGCAAATATATAATTTAGTCTATTGTAATCTGTATATGATCAATTATCCTTTATTTTTATAAAAAAAGGCTGTACCATTACATATCAATTGATCTAAATCTAAATACAGTGGTACCTCGGTTATCGTCGTAAATCTGTCCAAAAACTATTGATAAAAAACGAAATTGACGAAAACCGAGGCAAAGATTTCCATAAGAAACAATGTAAAATCAATTAACTGGTTTGAGACACTGAAAAAGACCTTCAAAACAACACATTTTATAATGAACTAGATGACGGCCCGATTCTAAAGAATCGGGTAGTCTAGAATCCATATATAGTTTATTTACTAATAGTTAGGGGAGTGCGGTGAAATTAATTATGTGTATACAGGTGGCTCAGTGGGTAGCAGAGTATACGGTGGCTCAGTGGTTAGCACTGCGCGGTGGCTCAGTGGTTAGCACTGCGCGGTGGCTCAGTGGTTAGCACTGCGCGGTGGCTCAGTGCTTAGCACTGCGCGGTGGCTCAGTGGTTAGCACTGCGCGGTGGCTCAGTGGTTAGCACTGCGCGGTGGCTCAGTTGTTAGCACTGCACGGTGGCTCAGTGGTTAGCAGTGAGTGCGGTGGCTCAGTGGTTAGCAGTGAGTGCGGTGGCTCAGTGGTTAGCAGTGAGTGCGGTGGTTCAGTGGTTAGCAGTGAGTGCGGTGAGATTGGTCAGCGCAGCACCGTGGGCAGAGTGGTCAGCGCAGCGCCGTGGGCAGAGTGGTCAGCACACACATACACACATTCCACTATACTTACCACCGACCCTGCGTGTTCCCCGCCGCCTGGATCCTGAGTCGACATGTTGCCGCCCCCGGACGACTGGATCCAATATGTTGTCCGGGTAGTTTGGCGACACATCTTGGACGCTATATTGGATCCAGTAGTTCGGGGGGCGGCGACATGTTGACTGAGGATCCAGGCAGCGGACGCAGGGCCGGTGGTAAGTATAGCGGAGTGTGTGTGTGTGTGTGTGTGTGTGTATGTGTGTGTACAAAGTGAGGGAAGTGCAGTGACGGAAGTGCCTACATATACACATATATACACATACTGTACATTGCATATGGAGGGGTGAGGAGGGGTGAGGAGAGCGGAGGCTGGAGGGGTGAGGAGAGCGGAGGCTGGAGGGGTGAGGAGAGCGGAGGCTGCAGGGGTGAGGAGGGGTGAGGAGAGCGGAGGCTGGAAGGGTGAGGAGGGGTGAGGAGAGGGGAGGCTGGAGGGGTGAGGAGGGCAGAGGACAGGGGAGGCTGGAGGGCAGAGGATAGGGGAGGCTGGAGGGCAGAGGACAGGAGAGGCTGGAGGGCAGAGGACAGGGGAGGCTGGAGGGCAGAGGACAGGGGAGGCTGGAGGGCAGAGGACAGGGGAGGCTGGAGGGCATAGGACAGGGGAGGCTGGAGGGCAGAGGACAGGGGAGGCTGGAGGGCAGATGCTGGAGAGCAGAGGCTGGAGGGGAGAGGCTGGAGGGGAGAGGCTGGAGGGCAGAGGCTGTAGTTGAGAGGCTGGAGGGCAGAGGCTCGCACAATGCAGGTAGGAGCCGGTGGCCGCATCACAACCCCCCCTCCATCCTCACCGGCGGCCGCGGTAGCGGAAAAGCTACTCCCCCCCGGTGGCATGGTCCGCCACTGGAGAGGCTGGAGGGCAGAGGCTGGAGCGGGAGGACTGGGCCGGAGGAGAGAGGAGGCGCCGGGACAGACGGGAACGTTCGTGGCCGGAACTTCCGAGAGCGGAACGTTCCTCCGCCGGTCCCTGTAGCCGGGCGGCCGGCTACCCCGCACTGGTGACGTCACCACCATGGGTCCGGAGGCCATCACGGAAGTAACCTTCTGGTTTTCCGGAAGTGGCCTTCGGGTTTTATATTATAGATAAAGATAGCAGTTCATACATGAAATACTCAGAAATTACTGTAAAATTAATATGAAGCACTAATTTAAAGAAATAATAAACGTTTGGCATGTTAATTTATATTTATAAAAGCTCTTTTTGGTGTATGGAATACGGCGAGGAAGGGAGAGAGGGGTGCACATTTTATTTTTGGAAGGGGAATAGCATTTTTATTGCAAAATTAGCAGCGATGTACTGACAAATATCAATGAAAAACGAGGCAGCGATGAAAACCGAGACACATTTTTCATAGAAAAAATCGACTAAAACTGAAACTGACGATAACTGAAGTTGACGAAAACAGAGATATCACTGTATTTTTTTTACCCAAAATCTTCAGATTATTTTCTTTGTCTCTATTTTTAAATGCTACTTCAGTGAATTACAAAAAAGGTTTTGCATTTTTATCTTGAATAGTTAATTTTTTATACATTTCTAAAGTTTTGAAAAAGTCTGACTTTGGGGCTTGTATTATGTAACATTTTTTATCATATCTTGGGTTAGAAATGCGATAAAGAGATGGGAGAGGCACCATTTTGCTAGAATGGTATATGCTTCAATTTAATATAGCACAAGATTATGTTTGTTGATATTTTGTGTTTGAGGAGTCAAATTCAACATTTTGGAGGGCAATATTGAAAAAAACTATGTTTTAATTTTTCAAAAAAGGCATATGAGTTACCGTACTTGAGTTCTTCATTACATTTGTACAAGAATTTAAGTTGGGCATTCATTGGGATCATATGTTTAAGTGTGATTTTCTAAATACAGCCTTATCCTAATCATATGTTTAACACTAAAGTAAAAGAAGCAATATTCAAATATATGTGTAGTATTGTTTTTTATTATTACAACACTATACATGTCCAATTTTTTAAACAAGAGTATAGTAGTTAAACCATCAAGCTTTAAAATAAAACAAAATGAACAAGTCTGGACAATTAATAGGAAGTCTTTATCCCCATCACAACCAAGAACATATATATATATACCCGCGTATAAGCAGAGTTTTTCAGCCCAAAAATTGGGCTGAAAAGTCCCCCCCTCGGCTTATACGCGAGTCACTGTATACTGTATACAATGTATACAGTATACAGTGCCCCCCATCTATATACAGGCCCCCCCGCCGCAATCCTGTAAAGGAAGAGATTAGTATACTTATCCCTCCGCTGCTGCTGTCCCGCCGCCATCACGATCCTCCGTCTTCTTCCAGCGTCTTCCGTCTTCCTCCGATGGTCGCAGGCAATGACGTCATTGCCTGCGCGACCAAGGAAGAAGCCGGTAGAAGACGGAACACGCTGGAAGAAGACGGAGGATCGTGATGGCGGCGGGACAGCGGCAGCGGAGGGATAAGTATACTAATCTCTTCCCTTACAGGATTGCGGCGGGGGGGGGACTGTATATAGATGGGGGGACCTCTGGGGCATCTGTATACTACCACTGGGGCTGCTGTATACTGATGGGGGGGCCTGTATATACCTGTGGGGCTGCTGTATACTACCACTGGGGCTGTATATACCTGTGGGGCTGCTGTATACTACCACTGGGGCTGTATATTCTTGTGGGGCTGCTGTATACTACCACTGGGGCTGTATATACCTGTGTGGCTGCTAGATACTACCACTGGGGCTGTATATACCTGTGGGGCTGCTAGATACTACCACTGGGGCTGTATATACCTGTGGGGCTGCTAGATACTACCACTGGGGCTGTATATACCTGTGGGGCTGCTGTATACTACCACTGGGGCTGTATATACCTCTGGGGCTGCTGTATACTACCTCTGGGGCTGCTGTATACTACCACTGGGGCTGCTGTATATACCTGTGGGGCTGCTGTATACTAACTACTGGGGCTGCTGCTGTATATACCACTGGCGCTGCTGCTGTATACTACCACTGGGGCTGCTGTATATACCTCTGGGGCTGCTGTATACTAACTACTGGGGCTGCCGCTGTATATACCACTGGGGCTGCTGCTGTATACTACCACTGGGGCTGCTGTATATACCTCTGGGGCTGCTGTATACCACACTGCTGAGGGCTGTATACCTGTGCTGGGGTCCACTCTCGGCTTATACACGAGTCAATAGGTTTTCCCAGGTTTTGGGGGCAAAAGTAGGGGGGTCGGCTTATACACGGGTCGGCTTATACACGAGTATATACGGTATGTCTTTGGCCCTTTACCTCTCTCTGATGCAAGCTCACACAGTGAGCTCACATCATTCCCTGTACATGTCAGCTGATCTGCTCAGCTGACACCATAAAGCTAACAGCAACGATTGGATCAGCGATCCAATCGGTGCTGTTAACCCTTTGAATTTCACTGTAAATCACTGAAAGCACGATCCAAAGCACCACAGCGGGGATAATGCAATTTCCTAATGGCATCGGTGATCCCGTGAGGCGAAAGCGGGACTTACAATGGTTCCCTTCACTGCCCGGGTTCCTATGATGACCCCAGATGCTGTCTGGAATCCCTTCCTGTTGATGCCTGGCAACTATTGGCGCAACAGAAAGTGATGATTTCTCCTGTGCACAGAAAGGCAACAGCTCATCTGTGCACAAGAGAAGTGATCGGAGGGTCCAGTGCTGATGCCCCATAGAGGGCAGTGTAAAATAAAGATAATTTTTTTTTTAAGTATTAAAAAACCCTCATAAAAGTCCAAATCATCCCCCTTTTTCCCCATTGAAAATAAAACTATTAAAAAATGTAAAAAATACACATGTTTGGTATTGCCACATTCAGAAATTTCCCCCATACCCCAACACAATCTATTCACACATTTCAACTCCTCATTTACATACTGTCTTCTCACACATTCTTCCATTTATACTCACACTTTACTCACACTCTAAGTAATTGGTTGGTCATCAGAACTTTCATTAACATGGGCCGATGTAAATACTTATGTTCCAAAAAAAGGGTACGAAAAAAGTATTCAAGGAGTGATACCTTTATTAGCTAACCAGAGAAATTGTATTTGTAAGCTTTCAGGGCTCAATGGCCCCTTCATCAGACAGAACATCGCATTAACATGGGACGCAACTTAATTAATATGGAAGTCAAAGTGGTGTGGTGTCTATTAAAATACCACCCCCACCTCCAGTGTCAGCACCGACATGTCAGTAGGACAGCTGAGCTTGCAACACTAATTACATGGTTGGACATGGTTTCTCCTTAAGGAGAGATTAAATACATTTCCTGACCCAGGTTATGCAATAAAGTCAATGGAAAATGATATATGGATAAAAAAATCCTTTGAGATGAGTAGTTTTCTAAACTGGAGGTATCTGATTGCAAAAACAACATATTGCCTTTATGATGTTTTCTGCCATGCTGCTCTGCTAATAGATGCAAGCACATGCCTAAAATGAAAGTTTATATAAAAATGTTGATACTTTGTTATGTATATTGTCACAACTTAGAGGTAAATTAACAGGATCACTATCTCCTTCACAAATTCTAAACAACAAAAAGTGTTCTTCGGCACTTAAGATTCTGGTTCAAAATGGCCACTACAGTATTTTAGTTATATTTTCTTTTTACTTTTAGTGCACCATTGATTCCATGGTGCTATACATGTGAATAGGAGTGTACATACAAAATACAAATACAAATTACAATGAACAGACTAACATTGACAAACTGGTACAGAGGGTAGAGGACCCAACCGTTGCAGGCTTATGGTCTATGATTGCAACAGCTATGACTGTGGTGATTGTGGGGTCATTGCAGGCTTTCAACGTTCTATCTGAAACTTCTAAATGTGGTGGAATCAGACGTTTGATGCACAGTATTCCAGTAGGTGGGGATACGGAGGAGAAGTCTTTTGAGGCGATTGGAGGAAAAGGTACAAATGTGAAGGTGAAAAGAATGTCTTAAGAAGAATGGAGATTACATGTGGAAAGATATTAGGAGATTGCATCAGATATATATGGAAAAGACGGATAATGGACAGTTTTGTGGGTCAATATTAGTAGTTTAAACTGTATCTGTTAGGAAATTGGCAGCCAATGAAGAGATTTCCAGAATGGAGAGGTGGAGGTATAGTGAGGTAAGAGGTAGATTAATAGGGCAGCAGAGCTATGGATGAACTGCAGTGGTACAATGGTGTTAGTTGGGAGGCCACAAAGGGTTGATCTTGCAGTAGTTAAAGCATAACCGCCATTTAAATTTTCATTAAATAATAATATAGAGCAAGTAATTGTAATAAACTTTCAAGTATACTTTATTAATGAAATATGGAAAGAAACCATTCAAA
The DNA here is from genome assembly GCA_033576535.1 of Allobates femoralis. Classification (NCBI taxonomy): domain Eukaryota; kingdom Metazoa; phylum Chordata; class Amphibia; order Anura; family Aromobatidae; genus Allobates; species Allobates femoralis. The sequence goes on from JARQOC010000003.1 coordinate 318,175,200, forward strand.
ATCCTTCCACAAGATGTCCCCACTAGACTGGGTCTGAAGCTCATTCTCAGTGAGATCCTTCTTTGCCTCTCACACAGACTAAATATGACCAAATAACCATATAAGGGTAGTGGGGCGTGGTCTACACAGTGTGCCTGTATTGCCAATTTACCTCATGCAGGCATAGTGTTATCTGACTCCTTCATTCACTTTGCTCTGCCCCGTGTTATCAACTTATTGCACGGAGGAAGAAAGCCGCATACAACTACCATGTGAGTCCAGCTCTGGCTGGACTCATATGATGTTCGATTTAATATTACTCTGGATAATTTTCATAAAGGATTATATACCCATTCTAACAGGGATTTTCAAAGTAAATACACCAACCATGTCAGATCTTAGATATCCATTTTCATATATGCAGGTTGCATTGTAAAATCTGGTGACAAACACGCTATAAACAATGAGGAATCAACATAATTTCTGAGGAATCTTATACCTAATGCATCTATTTGCTCATCTCTAATAACCAACAACAATGACCTTCAGTGTAATATCCACAGGAGTTTCTAATCACAGTACAAAGTATGTTGGAATTGTGTATGCAAATTAGGTGAGAGCATTGACTAATCAGTAGAAAGAAATGGACATAATTGAATCGCCTAAGAATAGAGATCATGAGATAGTCCTTAATTATTGTGCACAGCAGTACAAGGCAGGCATCTCTCTGCATAATGAAAACATAATCATGATAAACATTAATTAGCACACTAATTACTGTTTCCTTTTTCTACAGGTACGATAGCTGAACTTTAAACAATGGAAGAACTACCGTATATGCTCGCGTATAAGCCGAGTTTTTCAGCCCAAAATTTGGGCTGAAAAGTCCCCCCTCGGCTTATACGTGAGTATACCGCCTGCCCGCCACCCCCATCAGTATACAGGCCCCCTCCCATCAAGATCCAGGGGCCCCCCCATCCCTTGCTCGGCAAACCTGTAAAGTAAAATCATTATACTTATCACTGTCCTGTCGCTGCCGTCCCGCCGCTGCCGACATCGCGCTCCTCCGTCTTCATCCGTCTTCTTCCGGCTTCCTGTGGTTGGCGCAGGCAATGACGTCATTGTGTGTGCCGACCACAGGAAGCCGGAAGACGCTGGATGAAGACGGAGGAGCGCGATGTCGGCTACGACGGGGACGGCGGCGACAGGGCAGTGATAAGTATAATGATTTTACTTTACAGGTTTGCCAAGCAAGGTGGGGGGGGCCCTGGATCTTGATGGGGGGGCCTGTATACCTCTGGGGCTGGTGCTGTATATACCCCTGGGGCTGGTGCTGTATATACCCCTGGGGCTGGTGCTGTATATACCCCTGGGGCTGCTGCTGTATATACCCCTGGGGCTGGTGCTGTATATACCCCTGGGGCTGCTGCTGTAGATACCTCTGGGGCTGCTGTATACTACCACTGGGGCTGCTGCTGTATATACCACTGGGAAGGCTGCTGTAACACTGCTGGGGCCTGTATGTACCACTGGGGAGGCTGCTGTATACCACACCGCTGGGGGCTGTATACTACCACTGGGGAGGCCTGTATACCACTGGGGGGCCTGTATACCACACTGCTGGGGGCTGTATACCTGTGCTGGGGTCCACCCTCGGCTTATACACGAGTCAATAGGTTTTCCCAGATTTTGGGGGCAAAAGTAGGGGGGTCGGCTTATACACGGGTCGGCTTATACACGAGTATATACGGTATTTAAACTGGGTTCTACAATAAAGCAAAACATGGATGCTTTTTTTTTTTCAGGAAAAGGCTTATTTATAGGATGTGCCTGAAATCTCAGATTGGCTCCACTGGGACGAATACGACACTCCTTGTGTGCAGTACAACATATTTACAAGGGTGTTATCAGAAGTTAAAGTTGATATGCACAAAGAGAAGCCAAGATCTCAGCATACCTTTTCCTCCCTTTTCCAGTCCTCATAGCTGGACACGATGCACTTAATGAAGAAATGTAGTGGATCCAGTTATGTAGGAACTCGACTCTCGACTACGGAAATGGCGTAAAATAAAACTTCACATTTATTGGGTTTTTAAAAATGCAGTGATAGCGGTCAGGTGCTGAATTTTACTGGGATATAAAAAACTGAGGTGTTTCAGCTATGGCTAAGCCTTAGTCATAGTATGAAAAAAACATACCATGAACCAGGCTTAGTCAAAGCCAAAATATGTCCGGTTTTCTACCCTTGTCCAATTGATAGAGCATCTGACCCCTATCACTATCACTATATTTAAAAAAAAACAAAACAATAAATGTGAAGTTTTATTTTACTCCATTTCCGTAGTTGAGTTGTTACATCACAAAACGTAAAGGTATCCCCTATCTACTTTCATGCAACATGACCCACACATGATGACACATTGTGCTACTGTCAATTGTGTAGTAGATGAGGGTAATGGAGCAGGAAGGGACAATGGGCAAAGGTGATTGGGAAGCTAGACTGGCCCTGCACTTGGGGACCCTGACTAACCTTGTTCCCAAAGGTACCTCTGAAGGTGAGGAGGTTCAGGCAACCACCCTATCCCTCAACTCATCAACCTGCCCTCAGCTAAGAGCCCCTACCATCACCCACAGACTATGAAAAGGACGCCTCTACAAGTTAAGGGAATAGCAGCTGCTCTGGCAGCATGTCTGCACAGCACGGATTCTAGATGAGAAATTAACTCAATTAGTGACATCTGGTGGAGGGAAGCAGAACAATTTAATGCTGAGGAGGTGGAGAGTGGAAAGCTCAGACACACCCCTCTACCTCCACCTGAGCTATGACTCACTCCCCACCTGCAGAGCTGCCAACCACACATTAAGCAACTGCAGCTTCAATATCAACCCAGACTGAGTCAAATGAAAAAAAACTCTGGTTTAAACAGCAGCAGAACTCCAGGACTGCAAAGGCAGTCAATACATAACAGCTACATTTTCCAGTCTCCCAGTCAGACTTTCTGGAACTCCCATCATTACACAGCTGAATCCATCCATGAACATAGGCAGCTCCTACAACTTCTATGTGCTAAATGTGATATATACTATGTGGGATGAACCACTATTAAATTAAATATGCTAATAATTAGTGCATGTGAATAGTGTTGAGAAAAAAGAGGTATATGCATCAGCAATAAGGTCAGTTAGTTATTTTAGCTTTTTTGCTGTAAGCTAATGAAACCTATTGGAAGAGGTAATTTGATGAGACAAGTGCTGACAATCAAATCTTATTGGATCTTCTGTTTTGAAACTATAATCACTGAAGGTTTAAATTATAAAGAATATTTACTTTAAATTTATTAGAATGATAATAGAGATACTTTGGTTATGCTGTGTGTGTAAGGTAAAAAATAATAATCTTGGCAACAATAAAGGAAAAGAAGGCTGCACTCACCGGGTTCAGTGCATCTCTTTATTCGTACGTCCCAGCATACATCATTGCGGGCACGTTACATGGAAAAACCATAAGGGCAATGTGCACGAGGTTTAAAGAACACTGCAAATCCATTGACATAGGGATAGGTTGTATTATTATTATTATTTATTTATATAGCGCCATTATATTCCATGGCGCTTTACATGCTAAAAGGGGCAGACTAGGACAAGTAACATAGTAACAATACAAGTAACAATAAATGTGGACAATTCGGTCGTACAGATACAAGAGGGGAGAAATCCTGTCCACGAGGGCTCAGAGTCTACGAGGGGCGGGTGGGGATACAGTGGGAGGGGGAAGTTCCAGTCGTGAGGCGGTGTGGAGGACTGGGTCTTATTGCAGGTGGTAGGCTTGGCGGAACAGGTGGGTCTTCAGGCTTCTTTTGAAGGTTCCCAGGGTAGGAGAATGTCTAATGTGTTGGGGCAGTGAGTTCCAGAGTATGGGTGAAGCACGGGAGAAGTCCTGTATGTGGTTGTGCGAAGAGGAGATGAGGGGGGAGTAGAGGAGGAGCTCTTGGGAGAATCGCAGGTTGCGCAAGGGTAGGTATCGGGAGACCATGTCAGAGATGTATGGAGGGGACAGGTTGTGAATGGCTTTGTATGTCATGGTTAATGTTTTAAACCGGGATCTCTGGGAAGTAGGGAGCCAGTGAAGGGCTTGGCAGAGGGGGAGGCAGGGGAGTAGCGGGGAGACAGATGGATTAGGCGGGCAGCGGAGTTCAAGATAGATTGGAGAGGTGCAAGGGAGGTATTGGGGAGGCCGGTGAGCAGGAGGTTGCAGTAGTCGAGGCGGGAGATGAGGAGAGCGTGAATAAGGGTTTTAGCAGTGTCATGGTCAAGGAAAGTACACACCTTATTGTACACGCCTTATTAACCATATAAGAGAATGTCATAATGGTGATCCAAATATATTGTCCTTTGCAGGGTTGGAGCAAATAGTAGCCTCAAATAGAGGTGGAGACACACATACATTTTTATTACAAAAGGAGTGCCGATGGATCATTGATCTAAATGCTTGTGGTCCATTAGGACTCAATGACAAAAATGATCTTGGGGTTTTTCTCTGATCCTGGAACACGGCAATACTTTGTATTGTTATTTTGATATTGATAATATCGATTAGTGTCGCTTTTTCTGGCCCCACTGAAAAAGATAAAAAGTTGCTGAATGATACAAGAGAGGTAATGCAAGGGTTAATTAACTCTGCTTATACTTAGTAATTGTGGTCTCAAGTAAAACAGGGCTGTTATCAGCCCCGAAAAACATGGATCTGTTGTTCATAAATGGAATAGAAATAACATTTTCCCTTCTTTCTCATGGAAATTGAGTATGCTTAATATTACTGGAAAGTAATTTGCATTGTATTGAAGTGTTCACACTTTTTTGTGTTTTTAAATTGCACCTGCAATTAAGGCTGTGACGTGGTTATATCCTCCCTACTTAGTGAGAGGATCTGACGTCAGACGCTGAGAACTGGACCCATTGAAATGGTAAATGCTGCGAAACGACGACCCGTCGTCTGCCGACTCCTCACTCCCTCTCCCCACTGTAACTTGCCCGCAATGATGTATGCTGGGATGTACGAAGGAAGAGATGCACATAACCGTGTGAGTGCCGCCTTCTTTTTCTTTATTGTTGCCAAGAAGTTCATGTATTTTACTGGGGAGTAACACCGGACCTCACATTCTACCAGGTGGAAAAAGCAGGTCAATATTGATAAAAGGAGCCCCCCCGTGCCCCGTGGTGCCTGCTTGTTACCTTTTGGACATTGGTTAAAAAATAATAATGGTATAGCAGGGTTAAATGCTTAAATGGGTTCCTATTTCTTTTAAAGGGAACCTGTCAGGTGGTTTATGCCTCCCGAGCTATCACTATCTGTACCTGCAGCTTTATAATACCAGTCTAATCATCCTTGTCTGATTTCATAGTGTAATGTGAAAGGTGAAAGAAAATCATTTATACACTTACATTTCAGTCCCCACCTTGGAGGAAGGGGACTGTCTGGCAGGATAATAGTTAACTCACTTTTAACTTGGATGGCTAAAGGACCTGTGTGATGTAACGATCATGTGACCACAGTGGGCGGAGCTAAGCCAGCAAACATATTATGTTCTATGAGAATTTAGCTCCGCCTATTGTAGTCACATGGTTGTGACATCACAGCAGGTCTTCCAACATGTTCCAGCACAAGGCTGAAATGTTAACTATTAACCTGCCAAACAGTCCCCGTCCTGCAAGCTGGGGACTGACTGCCTCATTACATAAGGAAATGTAAGTGTATAAATGCTTTTCTTTCACCTTTCACATTACACTATGTGCCCAGACAGGGATGATTAGAATAGTATTATGAAGCTGCAACTACAGACAGTGATAGCTGGGGGAGCATAAACCACCTGACAGGTTCCCTTTAATATAATATTGGAGTGGATATGTTAAAATAGGTTTCAAAATGACTAGTCAGTAAAGAATTAAGCAGCACAGAGCTTTCCATATCTTTCAATTCCTGGTTTCTAGTCGTTCAGGCTTTACTTCTTGAATGACAGTTCTGGCAAGCAGCAGAACTATAATATTAGTATAGTTATAAAGCTCAGCACTAGAGATGAGCATACTTGTGAATGTTCACACTCTGGGGGTTCAGCTGGACTTTTTAAAAAAAAATTCTGTTCTTGATTGAAACTTGATCCAAACCTCATTGAAAGTCACTGTATGGGCAGTTCTGCTGAAAACCCACATACAGCCAGCTATAAACAAGACACTTCCGGAGGAGAGAGGGCGGGGTTTTGTCATATTTTTATCTTGGAATACTCTAAATTTGATAATTAATTTTACCCCCCAAGTGTGAACTGTTCAAACACTGCAAGCGGCTTGCACTGGGCCAAGCACATAGCATACCCGAGCACAGAGGTGCTTGCTCCAGTGATTTGCGTACGAAAAGCACCCGAACTCTGAACACTAAAAAACAAAAGTAAAGTCTGTGTTCGGCACAAACTCCAAACTTCAAAGTCTGGTTCACTCATCCCTACTCAGCACAAGTTCTACTGTAACACATTCAGCTGCCAGTGGTTCCTTTCTGTAATTTACACTGCTTTCTTTTCTATTTAAACATAAAGACAACAGGGCATTTGAACAAATACATGGTTATGAGAGCAGTGATTCAGACACCTGAGCTAGGAGCACCCAATTTTGGGGCTGGTGATTTTGAAAGATTTATAACAACAGCTTGTCAGAAGCTCAAGGGAACCGAAGCACTTGAGCATCTAACTGCTTGAAGCTTCCCTGCCACCTCAACAGAGCCGGCACCCTGGTTCTGGCCCGGTCCCCCAGTTTCCCCGTTACCTCGGATACACCGTGAACCCCTTCTTCCTTCCCTCTGTACGCAGCCTGGGACCTGGACTAGCCATACAGTGGCTCAGGCCGCCGGGTCCGGGTTCTTCTTGCCTAGTGTCTCAGCTGACTAGGCTGCTTGGTGCCTCGACATAGGAGTCTCATCTCCTCCTCTGTAAAAACTCTCTAGACCACCTCCCCTGAAAACTCTTCCTAACTTAGTGTTTCTGGGTTTTTACTCCAGTTCCTCCACCCCTTTCCGGGTTCCTTCTCAACTCTCCACCCTCTACTTGGTCCCTCCCGCTATCTCTTGCCTGACATGAAGTATCTAGGACTAGGGATTAGGGGTTGTGTTGGGTGTTTGTGCGGAGTGACCAACTTACCAGTCCCAGCTGCTATACCACTTAGTGGCGATCCGGTCCACAGGGGCGACACAATAGGATTGTGTCAATTGTGTACAGGATTGTACTGGTTGCATCCTGGTTCTGTAAGTTCTGTAAATAACTGGACTTTGTAAATAAATGCTGTTGTGGTGTGAACAAGTTCCTGGGTCACTGCCTCATGTCTTGGGAAATCAAAGCCGCTGCCTTTAACATATAAGTAATTAACAGGAAGTGAGCGATCAGCTACAGCTTTCACTTCCTATTGACTACTTATAAGGCTGGGAGAAATAAACCTACAGTGATTGGGTGCTGTGCTCGTGGGATTCAACAACCTAACTTGAGTTACAAAAATGCGCTGACATGGGAGGTGAGTATAAGCTTTTTTATTTTAATGGATAAAACAAGATAAAAGAGAATGGGATGTCCTAGAAGTGGACAACTGCTTTAATGTAATGTATTGCTTTCTACCTGTAATAGATGTACTCTACTGCTATCTACCTGTCACACATTTATTGTACTGCACTGTCTAGCTATACTATTATCATGTTGAACATTTTTCACTTTTTTTTTAGGATTGATTATATGCTTTCCTGAATAACACACTGCAATGCTGAGCATCAGAGTAAATTTTGCTGACTGGCGTCTGATCACGTCCGACCCCTTGCAAGATTTAATACAAGTGAAAAGTTGCAGGTGCTTATTAGGCATCTGGTGTCATGGAAAGATCAATTGGCTGGCAGAGGGAGCCCTGTCACTCTATCTAACCCCTTGGATGCTGTAATCACTATTGACAGGATAATCCAAGGAATTAAAATGCCAGTTTTTACTAATATTCTGGGTCTAATTTTGAAGACACAATGACAGGACCTGAGAGATCAGGATAATGTATAAACTGTATACATAAAAATGTGAACTATGACTATCTCATGTACATACCACATGTACATGTAAGCATGTAGAGTGTAAAAGATCTGATGCTAATCTCTTAAGGCTCCCTGCCACTTCAGACATATGGCTGTATCCACCAATTTCAGCAATGTACTGGGCACTCCAAGGGCTTATTTGAAATTTTTCATTCTGCAACATGCACTGCATTTTACTCCATGGGTGTGTGGCGCACCTGCGATCATTGTGGCCGCAGGTAAGAACACCTTCACAAACACACCCACAGACACAAGACCCAACACAGAGCCCGGGACTCTAGGCGGACAAGGGGTGGTAGGGCCAGTCACAGTGGGTGGGACGTAAGCAAGGTGACAGACCGGGTACATAAGGGGAAAACCAGGAAGTAGCAGGAGTAGGCCAAAGGGTGCCGAGCAACAAAGACGGAGTAGGCCAGAGGGTGCCGAACATAAAAGACGGAGTAGGCCAGAGCGTGCCGAGCAGTAAAGACTGAGGAGAACTGACACCGGACCAGTGCATCTGGATCCAGAGGAAAACGTCAGCAGTGCCAGTGGACGAAGGAAGGAAGGGATCCCCTATGTACGCCGTAGTCACACGGGTAGGAAGGAGCCTGGTGATCCCCTGAAAAATAGGGACACTGGAAGGCTAGGCTGGGACCAGTCGACTCTGAGGTGACCGTAGCTACAGGCAGGATCACAGACATTCTGGCGGAGAGATGCAGATTCCAAGTCTGCTTTTCTAACACAGTGCTATGAGACACAGCAGCGTATTAGGGCTCAACTACACCCGGTGATTGGGTCACAGTAAAAGAACCCGTGCTGCCTGTCATATGTACATCAACAACAAACTTTTGCGACACAACTCATGAATATTAATAAAAATTCAGCTTTATTAAAGTGCAAGATAAGGTGCAACAGTGCTTTACAACTACGGTTTAACAGGGTTACTAGGACTGTTGAAACTTATACAGCAGAGGTCACATAATTATCTACACATCTAGATGTAAAACCAATATCATCATATCTGTGAAATGTACCAACTTATATATGGTGACAATCTTTCATATAAAGAGGTAACACAGTATAGTGACTTGCTCAGTCCTAGATTGTACCGGACTCTTCTATTGTGAGTTAACCACCATCCAAGAATATTGTTAGTCACCCCTCCACAAACTCATAACCCTACCTATATTAAATGGTGTAGACTACTCACTCCCCATAAGTGTCACGCTGGGAGTGGGGAAGACACCCAGCGTAGGATAACGACGGGGGGGGGGATCAGGAGTCCCTAATGCTAAGGGCACAAGAAGGAGACGGTGACCCCTAGACTTCCTAGAGCTGACCCTGTCTGCCCTAACGTCCCTATACAGTCTCCTCAACTGTCGCCGACCACGAACCTCGTCCCTCTCTGATCCTAGATCTATCCTATCTAAGGATCAGATGGAGAGGTTCACTAGACCCCTCCACTATCAACTAAAGACAAACACCAGGGAAGACAGACATTTGGGAAAAGGAAACACTTATCTGACAGCAGAACACAGCAACCTCCACAATCTCAGCTTCTGCTGGAGCAAGGATAAAGTGTGCACAAGGAACTATCACCTGCACCGAGGAAGGGTAATGAACCTCCTTATAAAGGTGGAAGGAGTCTGCTGGGTCCTAGTGACCTACAACATTGGTGGATAAAACCAGACCGAGCGCAAGACCTCCACAGCCGTCTCCCCATAATAGAGAGATCTCATCACACCTTCTCTCCATCAACACAGAAGGTAAATGCCCCTGAAAGAGACGGACCATCCTCCACCATTATGGCTGATGGGCCAAACGCTGGGATCGTCTGCGCGTGGCCTCCACCCTGTCATCTGTGCCACCCGTGACAATAAGTGAATTAGTGGGGCGTCCAAGTGAGGGGTTAAAGTGCTGATAGCATTAGTTTGTTTCCAAGTGAGGGGTTAAAGTGCTGGTAGCAATAGTTTATTTACCTTGGAGGTGGCTGGAGAAATCCCAGTAACCAGGTCCTAACACCCTTGGCCGTGCGCCCCAATGCGCATATCGGTCACTCCTTTATCAGGTGTCTTTCATATGGTACGCAGGAAGAATTAGAGGAAGAAAGCCTGAATGGTATCAAGCAGGAGAAGGGTCTAAGGCAAGATCTGGCTGCAGAAGGGTTAATTGACTGTGTGGAGTTAACTGTGTGTAGCAGCTTTGTGCACCGGCTGAATTGTGAACTGTACTGTGAAAAACTTAAGTAAAACCCGGTGAACCTTGCCGGAGTTTCCTGTGTGTGATTCCCTGCATGTTGAACTGTTATATACCATGTCAGGAGTAGCCCAACCCACGGTGGGCTCATCCATCCGGCTTCAGCACCCTCCATCCTCCTGGCAGAAGCAAGCAGCAGCGGTGGTCCCCCTTGACCACAACTTGTGGGTGGTGTCACGACAACCCCTGTAAATAATCCCTTTACTTGTGGGCTCGGGACATGGTCTGGTCCAAGACCGCCGTCATAACCCCCGTGAGATCCCGGTCCGGTACTGAGTACCCCGTCCCAGTGGGCTCCACAGGTGTTTTCCAGAGATAAAACTGTCACTAAATGCCATCCCACTGTAATTTAAAAAATGTAGTCACTTGTTTGGATTTCTAGTGTTCTGGCACTTAGGGGCTCTGCAAATTAAGTCTGCAAAATATTCTAGGAAATTCTGTGCTCAAAATATTCTTCCCTATCGAGTCCTGCCGTGCACCCAAACAGTGGTTTTCCTCCACATATGGGGTATCAGCGTACTCAGGAGAAATTGTACTACAAATTTTTGGTTCTATTTTTTTCTGCTATCCTTATAGAAATGAAAATATTTGGTGCTAAAACAAAATTTTGGTGGGAAATTAATTTTTTATAATTTTCACTATATATCTAGATAAATACCTTGGGGGTGTAGTTTCCAGAATAGGGTCACTTGTGGGGAAATTGTATTGTTTAGGTACATCAAGAGCTAACCAAACGTAAACCCACAGACCATTCAAAATCTGTGCTCCAAGTTGTTGCTGTTTCCTTTTTGAGCCCTCCCATGTGCCCAGACAGTGGTTTTCTACCACATGTGGGGTACCAGTGTACTTAGGACAAAATGCACAACAAATTTTAGGATCCATTTTATCCTGCTGCCGCTGTGAAAATGACAAAAAAACTATTTTCACTGCTCAATGTATGAAGCACCTGGGGGTTCAAAGTGGTCACCACACAGCTAGATAAATTCCTTGGGGGAAGGGGGGGGGGTCTAGTTTCAAAAATGAGGTCACTTGTAGGGGAGCTCCATTGCTTAGGCACATCAAGGGCTCTCCAAATGTTGCATAGTGTCAGTTAATTATTCCAGCCAATTTTCCATTTAAAAAGTCAAATGATGCTCCTTCCTTTCTGAGCCCTGCCGTGCACCAAAACAGTCTTTTTTGACCATATACGGGGTATCAGCATATCAGTGTAGTCATGATAAATTGAGCAACAAATTTCGAGGTCCATTTTATGCTGTTATCCTTGTGAAAATTAAAAAATTAAGTGCTCACCAAACATTAGGATAAATTCACTGTATGGTCTAGTTTCCACTGAGTGGTCTAGTTTCCAAAATGGGGTGGTTTCTATGTTTAAACACATCAGGGGCTTTCCAAATGTGACATGGTGTCCGTTAATGATTACAGCCACTTTTCCATTCAGTTAGTCAAATGACACACCTTCCCTTCCATGTGCTGCCGTGCACCGTAACAGTGGTATTCAGCTACATTTGGGGTAACAGCTGTTGGAATATTTTTGTGAAACAACTCCATTCCAGTAAATGAGTGTTTAGTTGCTAGGTTTGTATGTTGTAGATAAAGTTAGAACAAAAAAAAATCCCAGAGGCTCACACAGGAAGAGCATGTGACTGTATCCAGTTTCCTGTGTCTGTGTATGAGAGAAGAAGAAGCTGCAGATGCTGTACAGAGACTGAAACACATACAATATGTTTTATTCCTGATCTATTAAGCTTATCATATTTCTTCCTGTTTGTTGCTGAATAAATAAACTCTGTCACACTCTTGGAAAGTATCCTGAATAATCCACTACCATCAGGTTATGGGCCCAGAGTGACACAGAGCCCCAGAATGACATAGAACCCCAGAGTAACACAGCAACAGAACCCCAAAGCAAGAGCAGAACAGAGCAACAGAGAAGATGTCCACAAGCAGCAATCCTATCAAGTTTACAGTGCAAAGCCTCACTAATCAGAATCAGTCCTGGAAATTCAAGGTGAAGATGCTGCTTATAAGAGAAGGTAAGTGGAAATATACTCAGGAACAATTGCCTCATCCATTACCAGATGATTGGCTAGAGAAGGATTAGAAAGCACAAAGCACTATCTTCCTCAGTGTAGATGATGATCAGATTGTGCATATATGCAAGTATGCAACTGCAAGGGAGATGTGGGATGAATTACAGAAAGTGCATGAAAGGTCAAATCTCAGCAACAAGCTTTATCTAATGTGAAAGGTACCAGTCTAAACTAAATGATGGACAGAATATGTAGGACTATTTAAGAAACACCCTAGAGATTGTGGAGCATCTCAGGGGTATTGGAGAAGAAATTAAAGATTATCATGTTGCTGCACTTCTATTAAGTGGTCTTTCAGAACATTATGACACACTTGTGACTGCACTAGATGCACGGCCAGATGATGAGCTGACACTAGAATATGTTAAAGGAAAACTTGTGGATGAATTCAAGAGAAAAACGCAGAATGCAAGCAGCAGTAATGAATCCAGAGCAGAAACAGCATTAAAGACACAGGACTTCCCTAAAAATAAGAGCAATCTAAGAGAAACTCGTGAATGTTTTGTCTGTAAAAATCCTGACCACCTTAAAGCAGACTGCAGAATTTGGAAAGCAAGAATGAGTCAACTTAAAAAGCAGAATAGTGATCAAAAGGTTAAAACAGCTGTAAAGGAAGATTCTGCACACACAAACCCAGACACCAAAAAGGAAAACACTGAAGTCTGGATAAGCTCTGGAGCCACCAAGGAAGCAACAGAAGAACTAAGTTAACCTCTAGTTAAGAGATCAGAAAGACCAAAATAAGGTATCCCAGCTAGACGCCTTTCTTATATGGTCAGACCACTTCCTGAACCAGAGCCCTAGTCATGGCAAGAGATGCAAAACTGCCTGTCCACGAGAAGCAGAAGTGGATAAATGCCGCTAATGAAGAGATGGAGTCCCTTCACCAACTCCAGACATGGGAGCTTAAGGGGCTATCACAAGGAAAAAGAGCTGTCAGAAGCCAAAGGTGCATCAACACCAATGGATCCATCCTACATAAAGTTGGGAGGAGAAGAAGATGTGCTACCCAGCAATGAGAGTTACAGCCAAGCAGTAGAGGCACTTCTGTACATAGCAACCACAACTCGTCCAGATATTATAGCCACAGTGGGAATTCTCTGCTGACATATAGGTAAGCCACGCCAAAGACAATTAAAAGAATTCTACAATATCTTAAACTCAAAGGCGCTAAATCTTAAGATATCTGCAACAGGAGACCTCACTCTCAGAGGTTATATGGATACAGATTGGGCTGGAGATTAAAGCGATCGGAAATGAACAAGTGTTTACTTGTTCAAGTTAGGAGAAAATTTAATTGGTCCAGCAGAAAACAGGTGTCAGTCACATTGTCTTCTACAGAAGCAGAATATATTAGAACAAGAAATTGAGTACTATGTAGGTAACAGTTAATAAAATGGCTTCTCCTAAACAATATTATATCGTTTTTTGCAAAAGGGAGAATTTATACACAAAATAAGTCAATGCAACCAGATATGCCAATATGTGAAAAATGCTTTTATTTGAAAAAACAGCATAATAAGGAAATGGCAAGCTGCCTGTCACATACAAAAAGATGATTAAAAGGTGACAAAGATCGTGGTTCAGTCAAGAGTATGACAGGATAGTTAAACCTTTTATCCTGGTGAAACACTAGATACATACAACCAATAATCAATAATCAATGGGTTTTACAGATAATCAAACCACCTTTATAGTGGAGATAGCGCAAAATTAACAGTTACTTGGAGTTACGACTGTGGCTCAAAGCCCTATTAACTAATAGGAATGACCTAGGCGTACTACAATGATATGTACATTGTGATTCCCATACAGTTACAGTCCAAGACACAGTATGTTACATAATTCATGTCTCACAGAGTTATAAATGAACTCCCACACTTGCTTGGAAGTACCTTTGTGGCACACAGTTTTAAACCATAATTTACCTGGATCTAAAACATGGTAAACACCTGGCCCTTCTTCACATATAGCTCACAATAGCTCTCCAGTACTGCACAATAGAATTGAAACCCTCATTAAACATGATTCTCTAAGTATAATAGACCTCTTGAGAGTATAGTCTCCTCCATGTCCAATGAAGGTCCCTTTTCACCTTTCCCAAAGCTACCTCCACACTTCAGCAGTTCTGCTTACCCATTTTATGGTGTTGATCTGTTCACCGGTGAGTGTAGGGATGCCCCCTGAGGAAGCTCAAGAAGGGAAATGCGTTGGGGCGTGCCTACACTCACCTGCATAAGAAAGCGCCAGATTCCCACCCTGCTCTATGTATACAGCATAACACAGAGCATAGTGGGCAAAGGCGCTGACATCAGGGCAGGAGGCGAGACAGCGCGCGGGACCGACACAGAAAGGACCTCACTCTGCGCCTGCGTCAAGTAGCACAAGGAGGTGCAGGCGCAGGAGAGGATGGATGAAAAAACATGAAGGAGGTGGCGAGGATATGGAAGGAGGCGGAACAGAGAGGCAGGGGGCGGGAATGGACCCAGGAAGCGAGCTGACTGCTGCCACTGGGAATATCCTCCTGACTTTTTACTGTGAGTTTGCCTAAGGAAATTAAAGATAGGTACTAGATACAAGTAGGAGGTAAATTTATCTGGAGCTATAGTATCATTTTCCAACTTAGAGAAGATATAAAATCAGAATCTTTATTCAAATTCTTTAAAAGGTCTACAGGACCAGGTGCATAAACAAACATATACAAATATTAAACAAGTGTTTGGGTTTCAAGATTATACAGACTACCTATTTTATCCATATAGCTCTCTCTACCTTGAAATGGAGGTTTAACACCCTAAAGGTCTTTGGTGCCCCCACTACATGTAGGCTCTCCCTAGGTCTTACCCTAATAAGAGAACAAGGTGAGTCACAGATTTTTATAACGGGGAGGAATATTCCAGAGGCAGGACTTAATGCATGATGCAGTCCAGAGTAAATTGGCCATCCATAGTGCCTGTATATGATGCAGTTGCAAACCCAAGGAAAGTGTGGATGAGTTTTCTCCACGCTAGACGCGTTTCGCTTCATCTTATTGTACAAAGCTCATTAGAAGAAGGAGATTATTGTACAGATTTGCCTTGTCACATTTTTCTCTATGGAAAAAGTTCTTTCTGGTTGCCACGGGAGAAATTCACCAATTACATAGATATACAGTACAGACCAAAAGTTTGGACACACCTTCTCATTCAAAGAGTTTTCTTTATTTTCATGACTATGAAAATTGTAGATTCACACTGAAGGCATCAAAATTATGAATTAACACATGTGGAATAATATACTTAACAAAAAAGTGTGAATCAACTGAAAATATGTCTTATATTCTAGGTTCTTCAAAGTAGCCACCTTTTGCTTTGATTACTGCTTTGCACACTCTTGGCATTCTCTTGATGAGCTTCAAGAGGTAGTCACCGGAAATGGTCTTCCAACTGTTTTGAAGGAGTTCCCAGAGATGCTTAGCACTTGTTGGCCCTTTTGCCTTCACTCTGCGGTCCAGCTCACCCCAAACCATCTCCATTGGGTTCAGGTCTGTTGTCTGTGGAGGCCAGGTCATCTGGCGTAGCAGCCTGGAGGTGCGTTTAGGGTCATTGTCCTGTTGAAAAATAAATGATGGTCCAACTAAACGCAAACCGGATGGAATAGCATGCCACTGAAAGATGCTGTGGTAGCCATGCTGGTTCAGTATGCCTTCAATTTTAAATAAATTCCCAACAGTGTCACCAGCAAAGCACCCCCACAACATCACACCTCCTCCTCCATGCTTCACGGTGGGAACCAGGCATGTAGAGTCCATCCGTTCACCTTTTCTGCGTCGCACAAAGACATGGTGGTTGGAACCAAAGATCTCAAATTTGGCCTCATCAGACCAAAGCACAGATTTCCACTGGTCTAATGTCCATTCCTTGTGTTCTTTAGCCCAAACAAGTCTCTTCTGCTTGTTGCCTGGCCTTAGCAGTGGTTTCCTAGCAGCTATTTTACCATGAAGGCCTGCTGCACAAAGTCTCCTCTTAACAGTTGTTGTAGAGATGTGTCTGCTGCTTGAACTCTGCGTGGCATTGACCTGGTCTCTAATGTGAGCTGCTGTAAACCTGCGATTCCTGAGGCTGGTGACTCGGATGAATTTATCCTCCGCAGCAGAGGTGACTCTTGGTCTTCCTTTCCTGGGGCTGTACTCATGTGAGCCAGTTTTTTTGTAGCGATTGATGGTTTTTGCAACTGTACTTGGGGACACTTTCAAAGTTTTCCCAGTTTTTCGGACTGACTGACCTTCATTTCTTAAAGTAATGATGGCCACTTTTTTTCTTTACTTAGCTGCTTTTTTCTTGCCATAATACTGTTAGAATTATAACAGTCTATTCAGTAGGACTATCAGCTGTATATCCACCAGACTTCTGCACAACACAACTGATGGTCCCAATCCCATTTATAAGGCAAGAAATCCCACTTATTAAACCTGACAGGGCACACCTGTGAAGTGAAAACCATTTCCGGTGACTACCTCTTGAAGCTCATCAAGAGAATGCCAAGAGTGTGTGTGGCACCCCGCAATGCAGGCGACACAGAGGGGTACTGCTCCCATAGAAGCGGTGCAGATACTCCAGCTGCAAGCAGATTTTTAGGATGGTGGGTGGAACCCATACACAAGCACACCCACACTAGATCACATGGTGGGAGGTACCCGGAAGGGAACAAAACCACCTCCAGGGGGAGAAAGAAGGTCTTTGGCCGGAGGGCTGCTGTGCTTCAGGTCATTGCCTCAAGGGAAGAGAGAGGAGACGAGACTAGCAGAATGGCAAGCTAGGAAGGAGGGCTCCTCGGCTGAGGACTCCGCGAAGAAGCCGGAGCCCAGCCCCCACCTCCAATAGAACTCAGGAAAACTGGAACGGTTATCTCTGTTTACCAAGAAGACGGATGGGGTTTTCTACGTGAACCAGGACTAATAGACAATGTTTTCTTTTCCCGGTGGGATGTAGAATCATTTCTGCGCAAAGTACACCCACGGTGGGATTTATACAGAGGTGAGCAGGTAACCTACGAACGCTACCCTGGCCCGTTAGGATGGTTTGCAATTAGAATCTCCCGTGCAGAGAACTAATTGAACTGGCAAAAGACTCCCGTAGCGAGACATTGCCTCTGTATATAGCCCCCACTTTTTCAGTAACCGTGTCCTTTCTATATTTTTTAAATTTTTTTCCCTTATGCAAGCCCATGAATAATGTGTATCCCCGTTGTTTATCTGAAGACTCAGAGACTTTCCATTTGAACAGTCTTTTCCCTGTTAATAATGTGTGCTGTGTGAGCAGCGGCCCAGCGGTGATAACACACATTGGACTGTGCTGGACTAGAGATTACCGCTGGGCCCGCAGAGTTAGTACCGTTCCCGTTGGACCAAGTAAATAATGTCTTTGTGTGCAGAGTTATGGTGCAACCAGAGAGTTACAGCTTTGCCAACAGGTGGCCCGAGGACTGTGAAGTCTAATTACTAACTGCTGCAATGTCAGTGTATTTTTTATGTGAAACGTTATAAGTAATGAGCCTCCCACAAAAGGGAAGAAACCTAAGCCTTCTTATTGTAAATAGTTACCCGTTGATAGATACAGTATTTAAAAATGTTTTTCACTTCCCGGTAGACAAGTACTAATATTCATGGACAATTATATTCAATCAAGGGGGTATGTGGTGCCCCGCAATGCAGGCGACACAGAGGGGTACTGCACCCGTAGAAGTGGTGCAGATACTCCAGCTGCAAGTGGATTTTTAGGATGGTGGGTGGAACCCATACACAAGCACCCCCACACTAGATCACATGGTGGGAGGTACCCGGAAGGCAACAAAACCACCTCCAGGGGGAGAAAGGAGGTCTTTGGCCGGAGGCCTGCTGGGCTTCAGGTCTCTGCCTCAAGGGAAGAGAGAGGCGACGAGACTAGCAGAATGGCAAGCTAGGAAGGAGGGTTCCTCGGGTGAGGACCCAAGAGAAGGAAAGCTATCCCAGGCGCAGACAGCCGGCCTGGGGGAGAGAGGGATTTCAGAGAGTCCAACCCCGGCAGCTTACCGGGCACCGAAGCCCGCACCTGTGGGATCCTCCAAGGACCACTGAAAATCCGTCGAACTAGGAGTATATCTATTATACGGCCCAGACTCTCAAGCTACCAGCCACAGCCAGAGGGGACCAGCCACAGCAGGGCAAAGCCGCAGTGTTAGGAGAAGGTTACCCGACGGGAGCGAGGAGAGTGAGAGACAGTAGGAGGCCAGATCCACTGTATGGAGTCAGACTTCACACCGACTACTGGGAAGCAGGAAAGAATTGAAAGAGAAAAGGCACACGCTGAGGGTTCCATCCAGCTACCTGAGATCGGCTTGCAGCCACCCGTAGCTACTTGTCATTTAACATCTTACTGCACTGAGGACTGTAATAACGCTGCTAAAGTTCCAGTAAAGTACCCGGAGTGAAGTGACTTCGACTCTGCTGCATCTTCTTTCCATGAGCTGATTCCTTTCACAGGATTGTCTGCGGAGGACTGTACCATCTCAGCCGCAATACCACTGACCTCCGGAGGACTGTGGCGGCGCTGGTGCTATTCACCAAAAACTGCAGGTGGCTTCACGACAAACTAACTTTGTAAATAATCCCTTGTACATAATTCCCCCTTTTTCAAGAGAATAGTCCCCCGGGACATGGGATCAGGCGCGGCCGCCATTCCCCGCGACACAGTTAATCCCCTTTTGCCGCCTGATACCCGAGTACCCCACACCTTGTGGCGACACATGTGCAAAGCAGTAATCAAAGGAAAAGGTGGCTACTTTGAAGAACCTAGAATAATAGACATATTTTCAGTTGTTTCACACTTTTTGTTAAGTATGTTATTCCACATGTGTTAATTCATAGTTTTGATGCCTTCAGTGTGAATCTACAATTTTCATAGTCATGAAAATAAAGAAAACTCTTTGAATGAGACGGTGTGTCCAAACTTTTGGTCTGTACTGTACGTCCAGGAGGGAGATACCGTAACCCCAAGTGACAAGTCACACTTTGACATCCACCACAAATACCCAATGACTGCTCAACCCAAAAATAATTAGGACCACTGAAGACAAAAATACTTTGGCTTGTTCTGGTAATAGATGTTTATGAATCTCAAGGACAAGTTAAAAGTAGCTTCTTTGGCTATCATAAAGCTATCAATAGGATAAGCTTCTAATGATAAGCCACCACAAAGGAGGGGGTTAAAATAGCTTCAATGGCTATCCTGCAGTCACAGGGTGCCTGGGTGGACTCACTGAGCTCGAGCTGTTTTGCAACGAAGAATGGGTAAGAATTTCAGTGTCTCGATGTGCTAAACTGATAGATACATACCCCAAGCGACTTGCAGCTGTAATCGCAACAAAATATGGCGCTACAAAGTATTGACTCAAGGGGGCCGAATCATATTGCACGACCCACTTTTCAGTTTTTTATTTGTTAAAAAAGTTTAAAATATCCAATACATTTCGTTCAACTTCACGATTGTGTCCCACTTGTTGCTCATTCACAAAAAAATTAGAATTTATATCTTTATGTTTGAAGACTGAAATGTGGCAAAAGGTTGAAAAGTTCAAGGAGCCAAATACTTTCACAAGGCACTGTATATTGGGGTACAAAGCACACACATATACACACGCATGGGGGACCCCTTACCTGAATGCAGCATACCTGCTGCATTCAGTGCTGCTATTAGATTGAAATCCATTAGGGGGGTGACAGGTCCTCTTTAACTATTCTGTGTGGCATTACTTTCTGGTTCCATTACTTTCCATTTTTTTCACAAATAAACACAAAATCTATCATCCTAAATTTACCACTACCATCAAGTTCAACATGTCTCAAAAAAACAGTCTCAGAGAGGCGTGGCCTGCAGCAGCATGTGAGGACGTGGATCCCTGAGCTCCTGTGCCCACAGACAAGCTACTGGGAATTTTTGCCTTTTTAAAGGCAAATTGTCTCATCAAAGCGACAAGACCTGTAAGATCTAATCTTTGGGCTTCATTTGAACCCTTTTGAGATCAATTCTGAGAGGAATTCACCTCAGGACACCTTGAAATCTGGCCCCTCAGAGGAGTGATGGAGGCTCCATTTTAAGACTACTGGTCACCTCATAATAATATCCTCCTGTTGCCTGTTAAAAGACAGGAATTGACATTTCAGGTCATAATTCTGAAATTATACTGGCTTTTACCTTTATTTGGCTGAAGTTGTAATGATTTTTACCTCAAGACACTGCCTGAAGTCTATTTTTTTTTTTTTTTTTCCTCACATGGGAGTGAAGGTGGCGCCATTTTGTGATCACTGAATGCTTCATAATAATACTCCTGTCACCCATAAATCATCTGAAATTGACAACACAGGTCACAGTTTACTGAAGTAATATTGGATTTCGTCTTTCTGGACCAGAAGATCTTGTCTTGGTGATATATTTATCAAAATCTTATTCTGCTTCATTTTCTATATACAGCCTATGCTATCTCTGATATGGGCTTTTTTATTCACTTCTCTCATTAGTTTTTGGAGATTTTATTGTTTTGGTCTATTAAGTTTGTTCTTAGACCATTTTTTGCTATTCTGTGAGGAAAACTGTCATTTCTCTCAGGGGCGTAGTGGAGGCGCCATCTTTGATTTGCTGATTGCGGCTTTCTCAGAGGATGCCAATTTACTACACAAACGGATTTTCCGCACTGTAAGATCCGGAACTCTGAGGTAAATTTTCCCTCATATGCATTTGGAAAGCAACAGTGACAGGTACAGGAGGCGTGGGGGATCTACTAAAAGATGAGCTGCTGTCCTGATTGAGGAGATTTAATATAAGTGACTAGACTGAGACATCCCTGCAGCCTTCTTGATAGACTATCTGGTCATACTATTTTGGATGCTCCTTGCTTAGTTACATACTTGCATAGGGTGGGGATAATACCATTCTACATATTGAACAATTCATGAGTCTGAAGGGAAGATATATAACCTTTCTGGTCCTAGTGTTACACTGAGAGTTCAGGAGACTCTTTTTCGCTACTCATTTGTTTATTTGCAAGCTGTTGCCTTATAACTTCTTCCATCTTTGCGTGCTACTACATCTCCAAGAAGGACTTCTTCAATCAAGCGGGGTCGTCGGGCCTCCAACGTATCCGAGCTACGTAGATGGATCCTGTTGTCTGAGGTTTCTTCACGATCCGACCACTCCTGGGAGGGATCTCTTCAATCAAGCGGGGTCGTCGGGCCTCCAACATATCCGAGCTTCGTAGACGGTTTCCAGTGTCGAGGAGTCAACTAAACAGCTATTCTTTTATGGGGATGTGCTGTTGGGGTATACCTTTATATTGATCTGCATATTGATGTTTGACTTTGTTTCTTGTGGATAAAGGTAATTTGGGTGGTAGTTGTTGGGTCTTGGGTGGGTGATCTTTTCATCTTCTAATTGGGGAGAGAGCTATTTACTTTATACTCTGAGTCTGTATTTACAGATAATTGTACTTCATTTCTGTTCCTTGGCTCTAGTATTGTGGAAGTCTATTACCTAATTGTAATTGTTTTTTGGCTCAATATAGTTTACTGGAGCTGGCTATAGAGACTTACTATACGTACTTTGATATTTTTAATTTCTTAATTTATATACCTCAATTTATACGGTATACTAGTCCTAATGTCTCCCAAGCCTAAACCAAACGTTACTTCCAAAAATTCCACTGGTGAACTGGTGGAGGCTAGTCCACAGAGTGCGAACACTATGCCTTCCTCGGCCTACCATAGTAACCAGTCACAAAGTGGCAGTAAAGATTCCCTACCAGTGGAGAATAGTTCAGAAGAATGGAAATCCACACCTATGATTTATGAATCTACCCAGGCAAACTCAAAAAGAAAAGAAATGGAAACTATATCCAGATCACATGATAGCTCTAATTTTCGGGAAGATTAGGACTTAGATCGAGACCCTCAAACCAAGAGCCCGGTGAGACAAAGAATGAAGACCTCAAGGAAAGACATAGATCCTCTCTCCAACCTTGACGATGGACAACTATCAGATAGAGATTTCTTGGTTAAAGTATTTGCTGATTTTAAAAAATCTTTGAGAGACGACATTGATGAGATTAAACATTCGGTGGCCTCGATAGTTTCCAGAACAGAAAAAAACAGAGAAAGCCATTAAGGAGTTAAAAACGGAGTTCATTGACTCTAGAAAATCTCAAGACAGGGTGACTAATGAAATTAAAGTTCTGAAGGATAGCAGATAGAGAGGACCGGGACCGCCGGAATAACCTGAAATTTAGAGTAATTCCCGAAAAGATAAAGCAGCATGACTTAATTAATTACGTGAAATCTCACACTAGAAAAATTGCTCCCTCACTGGAAAATATGGAGTATTTTATAGAAAGAGTCCATAGATTGCCAAGGCCCTCGCATCTTTCGGACGACGTCCCGAGGGATGTGATAGCTAAATTTAGCTTCTATCAAACCAGAGATAAAGTGACAACTTTCTTAAGAGATAATAAATCCCTACCTCCACCTTACGACGGGATTAAAATCTTCACAGATATTTCTAAAGACACGATGCTGAAGAGGAAATCTTTGAAGCCTGTAACGGACATTCTACGTGCTAAGGAGATCTTGTACAGATGGGGTCTTCCGACCACTAGTGTTATTTTTACATACAAACAGAAATCTTTTGTTATTGAAGATAAGTCTGAGGGACTGAAAGTTTTGAGAAACTTACATCTAACTAATACTTGACGGGTCTTAGGTAGCTCTGTTTGACACTTTAAAGATTTAAGGTCCAATTAGGCACAATGGCCAAAACATTAGCCTTGCAGGAAGTTGAATAACGGTTCCCTTGAACCCTTCCTTATAGTATTGATACTTACATAGTTCTTATTACTAGTTACATTCTGTGTTATAGTTTGCTTCATTTAATAGTTTGTTTCTTCACCTACCTGTAGTAGTTTAGTTTCCCTCCTAATTCTCTCCCTTCCCTCTCCCTCACACTTCCTCAACTTCATACTTTCATTGCAGCTAGCTTACGTACATTTTTAATTTTTCATTGAGACAATGACCACCAGACACCTTTCACTAAATGTCCATGGGTTAAATACCCCTCAAAAAAGGTTCCATGTATGGAAAGAACTTGCAAGACATCAAATTGATTTGGCAGGACTTCAGGAAACTAAATTTTGCCTAGAAAATCCACCAAAATTTACGAATAAACAATTTCCTCATATCTATTTCTCCTCTAACAAGAAAAAAAAATCTGGAGTTGCCATTCTGATTAGGGATACTCTTAAATTTGAAGAACTTGAGGTCCATAGAGATGATGAGGGCCGATATCTTATCCTGATATGTAAAATAAATGATACTCCTCACACACTTGTGAATTTATACGCTCCTAACAAAGGTCAAATTTCATTTTTAAAAAAACTGTTCAGGACTATCCATGATCATAAGAAAGGCAACCTCTTCATTTTTGGGGACTTTAACGCGGTTCCTAATGCTATGTTTGACTCTTCCAATAAAGCCAGGAATACCAATGTCCAGCTTGATCCATTATTTAACCAGGAGGAATTCTATGATGCATTCCGATGCATAAACTCATCATCTATAGAATTTACTCATTTTTCTGACTCGCATAAATCCTTTGCTAGGATAGATCTGGTTTTGACATATATCAATTCCTTGCAGAAGATTAAATCAATAGAAATACTTCCTAGATCTTGGTCGGATCACTCTCCGATAATCTTCGTTACTACAGATGGGGCTTCTTATAGTGGGCGGAAACTCTGGAGAGCAAATTCTTTTCTATACTACCATCCAGATTATAAATCCAAAATTCAAAGTATATTACATTATTACTTTAAAGAAAATGATTTGGGAGATATGCCTATTCCAACTTTATGGACTGCCCATAAGACACTGATTAGAGGTCATCTAATTCAATTAAATTCTCTCCTAAAAAGAAAATTAACTAAAGATACGGCTTCCATCATAAGTAAGATTAAAGACTTGGAATCGGAGGTGATTCGGACCAAGAATAACTCCATCTTTGGTGACATTCTTAAATTGAGGGTTGAACTAAAATCTCTTTTAACTGCGGAATTTGATAAGGTTTCCCACATTACTAAATCTCATTTTTATAATTGCACCAACAAACCCTCCAAACTATTTGCCAAATTGATAAAAATACGAAGGGCCAAAATGAGAATTCTACAGATCAGGAATAAACATAATTCTATAGTCAAATCCCCTGTGGAAATTTCAGGTGCCTTTGAGGTTTATTACAAGAAGTTATATAACTTAGGAAAGGAGCCCGGGGAAGTTGATCCCTGTGCTGTGGAAATGGCTTCATTTTTAGACTCTATTCAACTTCCTTCTTTGACATCTGACCAGTTAAAATTCCTAAACTTACCCTACACTGAAGCCGAAATCTCTGATACTATTGCGTCCCTAAAGAAATTTAAGTCTCCCGGGCCTGACGGGTTACAGAACAAATACTATATTGCCTTTAAAGATATCCTTGTCCCATATTTAACTAGGTTAATCAATTTCCTCACTACTGACCAGAGTAGTCTTCCCAAGGAAATGCAAGAAGCCGTTATTACGGTTATCTCAAAAGATAAGGGTGATACTGAGAATGTAGCTAACTATAGACCCATATCGCTCCTGAATTCAGATCTAAAAATTATTACTAAAACTTTAAATAACAGACTAAAACAAGTTATCTCGACACTCCTCCACGGGGATCAAGTGGGTTTCGTTCAGGGAAGGGTAACATCGGATGCTATGAGACGGGCATTAAATTTAATAGATTTTATAGAGAGAACTGGGACTCCAACCCTAGTTGTCGCTGTCGACGCGGAGAAAGCATTCGACAGAGTCCACTGGGAGTTCCTCTTTGAGGTTTTGAGGAGGTTTGGCTTTGGGGGTAATATAACTAACTTAATTAATTCGCTTTATTCTAATCCAAGTGCGAAAATCATAACAAATAGACATCTTGCTAACGAATGGTACACGTCAAGGTTGTCCCCTTTCCCCTACTCTCTTTAACCTCTTTATTGAGCCGTTAGCGGAAAAAATACGTACTCATCCTTTGATAAAAGGCATTCCCATTTCTATGAGACAATTTAAGATTAGTTTATTCGCTAATGATATCCTGGTAACTTTGACTGATCCCATAAATTCTTTACGATATCTCCTTGACACAATTGATACATTTTCTCGAATTTCCCATTATAAAATCAATTTGAAAAAGACTCAGGTGTTACACTTAAATATAGATTAGGACCTCCTTGACTTGTTAAAACGCGAACACTCTCTCTCGTGGGAAAAATAATCTATAAAATATTTAGGTATTTATTTGACCAAATCCCTATCTAAGGTCCCTTTCACATCAGCGTTTATTTGAAATCGCGGCAGATGCGGTGAAAAAAACGCATCTGCCGCGATTGCCGCATAACCGCTGCACTTGCGGCGCGGTTGCGGTAATCCCCATAGAAAGTATAGGGGGACTTGCGGCAGGTGCGGCAAGTGCGGTTTTGCACTTGCGGCAGGTGCGGCTGCGAAAAAAAATGCGGCTGACCGCGTTTTTTTTCACGGCCGCACCTGCCGCAAGTGCAAAACCGCACTTGCCGCACCTGCCGCAAGTCCCCCTATACTTTCTATGGGGATTACCGCAACCGCGCCGCAAGTGCAGCGGTTATGCGGCAATCGCGGCAGATGCGTTTTTTTCACCGCATCTGCCGCGATTTCAAATAAACGCTGATGTGAAAGGGACCTTAGATTGTAGACGTTAATCTTAATTATATCTACAAAGTCATTCAGGACGATGTTCTTTATATTTCCAAAATTGATATTTCATGGTTGGGAAGAATAAACTCATTTAAAATGTTTATCTTACCGAAACTTCTCTACATTTTTCGTTCTGTACCCCTACCTGTGTCCAGACAATGGATGGTAAAATTACAAACTCAACTGACGAGATTCATTTGGGATAAGAAAAAAAACCAAGAGTGGCTAAGACTACCCTGGAGAAAGGGAGGTCTAGAGGAGGCCTGGCTGTTCCCAACCTCACCGCATATCATCACTCCACTATCATAAAACTGAGTCAATCATGGTGGGAGACAGGCGATAGACAAAGTTGGCTTACTCTTGAAGATAAAAATATGCTAAGGGGAGGCCTTGGTCCACAGCTTCTTTCCTTCCTTTGTGATAAAAACAAACCTCTTCCGAAAGAAACGTTAGTGAAAGCCTCTATTCAATCCTGGAGATTGTTTGTTTCCAAATCATTGAAAAGCTTTCAACGTCATCCACCTACTTGGATCCCAATTGATATATTAGACTATATTTCTGCAAACCTGAAACTTAAATCCTGGAAAGACCATGGGATTGGTTTTATATCTAACATCTTGGATGGCAGAGGAGGGTTGATTCCCTTTGCGGTCCTACAAAACAGTTATGGTCTGGGAGACATAGAAGTTAAAACCTGGGAGGAGATTCATCGCATTCTGTTGAGCCATAAACTGGTATTCTGTCTTCCTCACAATGTGACACAACTTTTGAAGTTCCCGCAGAGTACCTTTTTTTGGAAGTTGAAAAACATATATCAGGACATTAACCTAGATTCGGTCTATGTGAAATCTTCAAATGTAGTAGCCTGGGAGAAAGACCTGAACATCTCTATAAATACTGAACAACTTGGCAAGTCCTTTGATCTTATGTATACACAAGTACCGTGCATCTCCCTTATTGAGACCCAATTTAAATTGTATTCAAGATGGTGTCTTACTCCGTTGAAGCTCAATAAGTTTAATTCACTCAACTCCCCGATGTGCTGGAGGAACTGTAACCAAACTGCTGATCTGACTCATGTGTTCTGGGGATGTCAATTCCTTAAAAAATTTTGGAGAGACATAAGGCATCTACCGTATATACTCGTGTATAAGCCGACCCGTGTATAAGCCGACCCCCCTACTTTTGCCCCCAAAACCTGGGAAAATTTATTGACTCGTGTATAAGCCGAGGGTGGACCCCAGCACAGGTATACAGCCCCCAGCAGTGTGGTATACAGCAGCCTCCCCAGTGGTATATACAGGCCCCAGCAGTGTTACAGCAGCAGCCCCAGTGGTATATACAGCAGCAGCCCCAGTGGTAGTATACAGCAGCCCCAGAGGTATATACAGCAGCCCCAGTGGTAGTATACAGCAGCAGCCCCAGTGGTAGTATACAGCAGCAGCCCCAGTGGTAGTATACAGCAGCAGCCCCAGTGGTAGTATACACGCAGCCCCAGTAGTATATACAGCCCCAGTGGTAGTATATAGCCCCAGTGGTAGTATATATACAGCCCCAGTGGTAGTATACAGCCCCAGTGGTAGTATATAGCCCCAGTGGTAGTATACAGCCCCAGTGGTAGTATATAGCCCCAGTGGTAGTATACATACAGCCCCAGTGGTAGTATATAGCCCCAGTGGTAGTATATAGCCCCAGTAGTAGTATACAGCCCCAGTGGTAGTATATAGCCCCAGTGGTAGTATACATACAGCCCCAGTGGTAGTATATAGCCCCAATGGTAGTATATAGCCCCAGTAGTAGTATACAGCCCCAGTGGTAGTATATAGCCCCAGTGGTAGTATATAGCCCCAGTGGTAGTATACATACAGCCCCAGTGGTAGTATATAGCCCCAATGGTAGTATATAGCCCCAGTAGTAGTATACAGCCCCAGTGGTAGTATATAGCCCCAGTGGTAGTATATATACAGCCCCAGTGGTAGTATATAGCCCCAGTGGTAGTATATAGCCCCAGTGGTAGTATATAGCCCCAGTAGTAGTATACAGCCCCAGTGGTAGTATATAGCCCCAGTGGTAGTATACATACAGCCCCAGTGGTAGTATATAGCCCCAATGGTAGTATATAGCCCCAGTAGTAGTATACAGCCCCAGTGGTAGTATATAGCCCCAGTGGTAGTATATATACAGCCCCAGTGGTAGTATATAGCCCCAGTGGTAGTATATAGCCCCAGTGGTAGTATATAGCCCCAGTAGTAGTATACAGCCCCAGTGGTAGTATATAGCCCCAGTGGTAGTATATATACAGCCCCAGTGGTAGTATATAGCCCCAGTGGTAGTATATAGCCCCAGTGGTAGTATATAGCCCCAGTGGTAGTATACAGGGCCCCAGCAGGGCCCCCCTCATAATTTGGCGCCCCCACCTCAGTTTCTGGGCCCCCCAGCATGCAGCGCTGCACATATACATTACGTGTCTAGCAGCTGTTACCCTCCGGTGGCAGATCGCGGCTCCCGGCTCCGGGCTCCATCTTCCTCGCTGTCTTCCTGGTTGTCATGTGACCGGCGCGATGACGTCATCGCGCCGGTCACATGACAACCAGGAAGACAGAGAGGAAGATGGAGCCCGGAGCCGGGAGCCGCGATCTGCCACCGGAGGGTAACAGCTGCTAGACACGTAATGTATATGTGCAGCGCTGCATGCGGGGGGGCCCAGAAACTGAGGTGGGGGCGCCAAACTTTGAGGGGGGCCGTATGACTCGCGTATAAGCCGAGGGGGGGACTTTTCAGCCCAATTTTTGGGCTGAAAAACTCGGCTTATACGCGAGTATATACGGTAATTAAAGATATTTCTGGAATTGAGGTTCTTCTATCTCCTGAGTTAGTGTTGATTTTGGTTGGGTTGGATTATCTTCCAAAATGTATAAGACCACTTACGATTCATATTCTTTTAAAAAAAAACTATGATTGCCTCACTTTGGAGAGAGTCTACAGTCCCATCTATACAGGATGTCATAGACAGAATTGCATCTCATAATTCTTTTGACTATTCATACGCTATTAGAAATGGCCTACAAACCAAATATCAGAAGAAATGGGCATTGTGGAATATAAAATTTCCATCTCCGTTCTTAAAGTCAGCCAATATACCCCCCAAATAACTTTCTCTAGGCTTCACCATTGGACTGTATGATGGACTCATTGTCTATAGCTTGTACTATAGTAAGTGTCTATAGCTACCTTTCCCCCTCCTTCATTTCCTTTCCTTTCTCCCTTATGTTTATCTGCTGAAGAGCAGTTCTTCATAACTTGACTTAGCTTGAGATTCTTGGTCCTTAGTATTGATTGCCTTTAGTTATACTATTTCGTAATTACTTCCCAAAGTATTATTTGGAGATGTGTAATTCTTTGTTTCACTGTTTACTTTCATTGTTCTCTTTTGATGTTCTGTATTTGATGAAATTGATTGTAATAAGGTAATCTCTTCATATTATACCTTTGATTTCTCTACTTCTTATCAGTTTGCTGTACGACTGTATTTGATTATTATACTTTGTACTTGATTTATTGAAACTTGAATAAAAATTATTTGAACACAAAAAACTATCTCAGAATCATTGGAATCCTTTGAAGCATTCCAGAGTTATTACCCCATAAAGTGATACTGGTCAGAATTGCAAAAAAGGGATTAACGGGTTGTCCAGTCTAAAATGATAACTCTGCAGTCACTCTGTGTGACTGCAGAACTATCAAACCTTTCAGCACTTGCATTGTGCACTGCAGGGATTTGCTGTTTCTATACCAGGAATAGACTGCCGTAATGCAGTATACATGTTCCCAGTCACTGCAACCGGAGCCTCCAACGAAGGGGTGCAGCCTCTCTCAATACAAGTGTATGGAACAAAACTACTAGATGGCCACGCCCACTAGTTGGATGTGCCGACTCCATTCATTTGTAAAGAGTGAGGCCACGCCCACTAGTCTTGTTATTCCTGGTAACATGCATACCGCACAACTGCGGTCCATTCCCAGCTTAGAAACTGGCAAATCCTCGCAGTGCACAGTGCATGCACTGGGAGGGTCAATAAGTCTACAGTCTCACAGTGAGACTGCAGAATTATCATTTTACACCAAATAATCCCTTTAATGGAACTCTATCAGGTCACTTTTCAGAATGATACTAATAGTACCCTTGACTAATGTCTGAACAGCCCTTTCAGAATATGTAAAAATTATTACTGTACCCTTTGTAGTTATGTTGTTATAAGCATCGTCACTCGCAGCAGGCAGCTATCTTCAATAGTCCAGTTCATTACTTTTATTGCTGAATAGTCCAGCATATGTACATGTTCATTTATTATTCACTCCTTCCCAAGCAGCTCTTCCCTTTCTCCCTCCCTCCTCCCAGTCCTTGACCTCACTGCTGGTTTGAATTCCATTTTCCATGCAAGAAAAGCAGACAGCAGGATACAGAGCCCTTCAGTTTGTGCTTGCATATCAGAGCATACAGTGATGTCACTATATGAATATTCATAAAGTAAGTGATCACTCACTGTGATTGACTGATGGAATGAGTCTTTTTTTTGCAGTTTACAGAGGATAGTAGGTGAGCATAAATAAAAGAAATACATTAATAGAAAGAGCTTCACCAGGGGAATTACAATAAAAAATGATATGTTACATATGGATTTTTGACCAGACAGACCACCTTTAATGTTGGTTTCACAGTGGCGTTTGCATGCGTTGCGTCAGCATGCATCCCAGTTTGGCCACCTACTGCATCCCTATGTTTAACATGGGAAAAGAGGGAAAACTTTATGTAACCTATGTTTAACATGGGGACAATTGGCATCTGTAGACATGCGTTGTGTCAGGTTACATTTTTGTTCAGCCAGTCAAAATCGCAACGTGCTGCAAATTCTATCCTTTTGAGGCTGCATGATTTATACACATTCATCCTGAAGTGGACAAATATCACATGTAGTTCAATGGCACTGCATTGGAATCCAGGTGGCAATGCTAGTAAATGGATGGGCCAATGTGGAACAATCTATTTATCTCTCTCTCTCTCTCTCTCTCTCTCTCTCTCTCTCTCTCGTCCGGCCGAATTTCGGAGCTTCAGTATCTGTATTTAATGCGCAGCACGTACATGTGTCGGTATGTGTTTGGCCATCCGTCTGCATCTCTACACATATACTGATGCCGCCCGAATGCTAGTGTGACACCAGCCTAAAAGATTTGCTGCATCCTGTTAGTTCATTAATTCTGTGGCCCAGACAGGTAAATACTGTTGACCTTTTTGCAGTGTTTACTTCTTGAATTTTGGGGGGAAAATATAACTCCTCTTTTTGTGGCTTAGCTTTTATATAACTATTCTGTAGACTGATATTTTAAGAACTCCCAGATAGATTTCCATTGGGTTAAGGCTTCTAGTTACAATGTTTTCCAACTACAGTAGTTGGAATAAATGAATATTTCATTTTGAGAGAGCATTGTGCACATCTAATTCTAGCACATATAATTCACTGTGGTTTCTCTTCAGTGGGATCAATTCTAAACTTATATTACTTAGGTGTCCCCAGATTATTACTTTGTTATTTGTAATCATTTATACCTAAGCAGCTTGTGCATTATTCCTAACTAAAAATGAAATAAACACAGATTAATCATTAATATTATTTAAATGAAAATAAATTACACTAAAATCCCCATTGGTACTACCTGTTAGAAATCTTGGCATACTTACATTTTTAATACAGACAGCCTTCTTTTTATTTTTACGCACTACATTAATCTTTGATGAGTGCACTGAAAGCTGTGACAGTGTACACATGGTCTACCGGGAATGATCTGTGTCTGCTTCTTTCTGCTGACATGCATGAAGTCAAATTCTTTTTTCACATAATGTAAGGTGGCATCTCTCTTCGGGAAATTTCCTTAACACGTCTTGGTTGAGATGTTGCTAAGATATGAAATGACTTTTCCAAATGACTTAAAATAAGACTAAAATAAATGCCAGCAAATGCAATAAATTGCATGGTAATATTTTAACATTTACTTTTGTTTTTTAGCCAGTGAAAAAAAATACATGTATCCATTCTGATATCACACTCCTATGTGTGTAAAATAGCATTTAACTGTTTTATTGTTGTTTTATTGTTTTTGAAAACTAATACAAGAAAATTTGGGATAGGTAAAAATTTTACTACAAAACTACATTTCTTGACTACTGTATTCCGAATATATATACTGACCACCTAATAATATATTGTAAGAGTGCCCTTTTGGTATAGTCTGGGTTGACTGCTCATGCATGTGTCTACATTGGCAATAAGGGAATAAACCACTGGCAGCCTTCTCTGATAAAGTATAGAGCATGTTGAATGTGTACTTGCTCAACCCTCTTTCTCCCTCAATTAAACTCAAGCACATACTATTAAGGTCCTCCTGCCTGGGGTCCCCACTCTTAGAACATATACAGTACACGAAGAGTTTTACCTGACCCAAATGTTATTCAAAAACATTTAGGCATGATTGATCGTTAAAATGCCAGCACTGTAAACCTTTGAAAAATGAATGAATGTCATTTCTAATGATTGGGAATTATTCTGTGATTTTTGTGCTGTTTATTGCATTTTCTCTGTTGCTAGGCAGAAGCTTGCTTCTGTTGTTATTTTGCCCCTTCTCTCTCCTGATAGCTTGGTGATGTCAGTTTACCCCTCCCTTCTTACCCATGTAATCATACTGTAGACTTTTTAAGTTAGACACATGTTTACTGCTCTGTGAAGAATCACTCTTTTTACCTGCTGCATTGTACAAAGTAATTTTCCTCCAATTGAAGCCTGAAGATTCCCTTTACAGTGAGCCATAAAGTATCATGCAAACAAAAGAGCCCCACAAATACTGTATGATACCCCCACAGTGAATTTCTCGATACGTAGAGTATGATGACCGTACTGTATCCCCTCCTTAATCCCTTCCCAACACTGGCCATGCTGGGTACATTGTAGTTGTCAATGCCTTAACGACCAAGGTGTGTCTCTGGCTGATGTCAGAACTGAGACCCGCCCCTCAAAAAGCAAAAAATATAATACCCATAAATGCGCATATTTAGCTAAAAAAAGAAATAAGCAAAAACGTACACAAATTTGGTATTGCTGGATGCATTACGATCTGCTCTATAAAACTGTCACACTAGTTAACTCCTTCAGTGAACGCTGAAAAAAAAAAATGCTATGCTTTTTTACCATACTGCCAAGAAAGTGGAATAAATTGTGGTCAAAAAGTTGCTTGTAAATAAAAATGGAATCACTGGAAATGTTATCTAGTCTTGCAAAAAAACACCCTGCGATACAGCCCCATCAACAAAAAATAAATAAAAAAGCTATAGCTCTCAGAATTCAGCAACACAAAACCAATTTTTTTTCTAAAAAAATTGTTTTATTGGTGTAAAAGCTGCAAAATATGAAAAAGCTATATAAATGTGGTATCGATGCGTTCACACTAATCTAAAGAAGAAAGCTGTTTTATCATTTTTACAACACGATAAATCGCTTAAAAATTCCTGAACTTCTGTTTCTTCATGATTTTGCCTCACAAAAACCAGCAAATAGAAAGCGATCAAAAAAAATTATATGAATCCAACCCATCCTGCATAAAACAAGCCATCACACAGGGGAGGACTGGCCCAGGTGGCAGGGGGGCAAGTGCCCCCTGGGCTTGTGGTATAGCCCCCATCTAGAGATGAGGCCAGAAATGGGCCGGCCTGCAGCAGATGCACCCTCCCCCCGCTCCACAAAATCTCTGATAGCACCCCCCATAGCACCACCCGGCTCTCCACCCCCGCTCCTCACCTAAGGCTGGCAGGACAAAACTGCCTCCCGGAGTTAGCGGCACCAGCCCGCCCCTGCCATCACATGACTCAGTCAGTAGAAAAATGAAAAAACTATAGCCTTTAAAATTCGGGGATGCTAAAACCTTTATTTTGAAAAAAAAAAAGCATTTTTAGTGTGATAGTAGTCAAACCTTAGAAAAGTAATTAAGTCTGGTATCGCTGTGATCATACAAACCTGACAAATATAGCTGCCCAATCACCTATTCCACAAGGTGAATAGAGTAAAAATATTAATAAAGCCAATTCTTCAACTGCTCCTGTTTTGCATAGTCTGCATCCCAAAGATTAAAGTAAATCTCACCTCATGTTTATTCTGTGCTTTACACTACACTCTACACTTACATTGCTGATTTTGTGTAAATCTCTGAAAATCATTATTCAGACAAAATTTGCAACATAAAATTGACTGTCATGAGGCAGAGGCAGTCACTTTGAACTCCTATGTGACCTGTGGTCCATCACTGTCCGTCTCTTTGCACGTCTTTTTTGTGCGTGCACACAAGTGTGGTCAACCACAGTTTTGTTCACGTTTGAAAACAAGGACACAGCTGAACAGAGGCCAAACACAGTGCAGGGTAACTCTGCTGCATCATTAAAGAATGGATCTGTTGGCGGTTTCTACTGAATCACATATTTTTGAGGTGTGGCTTGAAACTTGGATGTAAGTGCTCAGTACAGAGTGCAGAATAAATGTGAATTGATACAAAATGTTCTGTACCCAAACTGCACCCAATAGCATTCAACTCAATCCACAAAAAACAAGTACCCCTCAAGGTTCATCATCTCTTAATGGAAATATAGGGAACTTCCACATTACTTGTAGCACAAATGCTCTGGAAATGCTCTATGATTCCTTGTCCCCCAAAAGTCTAAACTACAGTTAATGTCCACATGTTTGGTATTGCTGTAGTAAGGAGAGCCCACTTAATTTGCAGGGTGTGTGTCTCCAGAAGCACGAGCTGGGTACAATCTACAAGCACTACAGCGTACTGGGCACTGCAAGGGTTTACTTGCAGTTTTTAATTCTGTAATGTTCACTGCATTTGACTCCTTGGGTGTTTTCAATAGATAAAATCATCATTACATCCATCGATGAACTCCCAGGGAGGTGTAATTTCCAAAATGAAGTCACTTGAGGTAGTTTCTGCTGTTCCAGCAAATACGGCTTCTGCAAATTCAATTTGCAATCACTTTTAGGAAAATCTGTTATCCAAAAATTAAATAGTGCTATATCCCTCTCAGACCCTGGCGTGTGGCCAAACAGTACTGTACAGAAATTGTGTAGCATATTGTAGGGTCCTATGTTACCTATTCTATGGCACCCCAGAGTCCGGATGCCATAATGTCATAATCGCCCTCGGGGGCTAGTGTCATACCTGAGAGCAACAGAGGGTATCCACACCAGGCAAACTATAGCACAAAACACCTTTCTGCCTCCATGGCTGAAGGGGGAGCTCTAAAAGCCGGTTTCAGGGTAACTCTCATATCAATTCTGGTCTGGGGCGGAGTTAGTGAGTTCAGTTCCTAGGAGGACTGAGGAAGACATCCTGTGGACTGGAGCAGTGCTAAGCTTGTCCCAGGAGAGTTGAAGCCTAGCTTGAGGAACCTGTAGGTAAGGGTCTGAGGAAGTCGAGGAGAGTCTGGGGAGTGGAGCAGTGTTGAGCTCACCCCATTGTAGAGAGTGCCAAGAATCGGACACTGGAGTCCAAGGCTGTACAGGGCCTAATGTCCCGGCATCCAACACTGGAGGGTGGGGGTTTCCAAGTTCCCCAGCCACACCAAAGTGCCCGAAGGCAAAGCAGCTTAAAGAGCCCAGAAGTAGCCGCCAGAGAAGTGAGGCTGGAGAAGGACTCAAGCTGCCTGCCATACCTGCACAATGCAGGAGAGAGAGGGCCACAGCTCAGCTTAAGCAGCAGCAGAGACCCACTGAAAGAGAGCAGCAGGGAGGCAACAGAACTTGCTTAGTGAGGAAAACCCTGAGTTACTCCCAGGTTGCACAGACTAGTAACATCACCTGTCAGTGTCCTGGCTTGCACCAATACAATCAGTAAAGGACCTGAGGAACCAACAACCGTGAATCTGTCTGTTACGTTGTGCCCTCCATCGTACATCCTACAACCTCCCAACGCCATAGACTTTCCCGGTTGCCCTGGGGATACGCTCCACCCGTGGGGAGCCGTATCAACATAGCTGCCCATCCATCATCCCCAGTGGTCCCAATCTGGCAGCGTTGGCGCAAATATCCAAATATATAATACAGTTGGCGTCATGATCCATTACCCATAAACCATTTCCCCCACATTTTTAGTGACTCTACAGGGCCACGGAAGCCAGGTCTCAGCCCCTGTTCATCTCCCGTGAGACTGAACCAGTCTGGTTTCGAGTACCCCACGGCCCTGGGGGCAAGTCAATTCCCCTTGTCAAAACTGGAAATCTGGCAATAAAACAACATTTTAGGAGTAAAAATGTAGTAATTTTTTTTCTTAACTGCCCAATAGTATAACATTTTGTGACACGCTTGTGGTGTCAATGTGCTAACCGTATCCCTAGTTGAATTAATTGATTGGTGCAGCTTGTAAAATGGGGTCACTTTTGGGGATTTCTGCTATACTGGCACTTCAGGGGCTCTGCCAGTGCAACATGGCACCCGCAAACCATTACAGCTACATATGAAGTCCAATATGGTGCTGCTTTCCTTTTGAGCTTTGCACTGTACATCAAAAGTAGTTTTCAATCACATATGAGGTATCAGTGTACTAAAGAGAAATTGCACAACAAATTATATGTTGCATTTTTTACTGTGATAATACAGAATTTGGGGTTAAAATAACATTTTTGGGGGAAAACTAATTTTTCTTTTCATAGTTCAACATTCTAAAATTCCGTGAAAAACCTGGAGGTTCAAGGTGTTCATCACACATCCAGATTTGTTCCTAGAGGGGTCTAATTTTCAAAATAGGGTCACTTGTGAGGGGTTTCCACTGTTTAGGCACGTAAGGGGTTCTCCAAATGCGACACAGCGTTAGCTTTCCATACAGTATAATGTACTCCACCATGCCGTCCATATAACATAATGTAATCCCCATAATCCCCCATAGAGTATAATGTACTCAACATATTCTTCCATATAGTATAATGCACACCATAGTCCTCTATATAGTATAATGCAGTCCTCATATTTCTCCAGTTAATATAATGCACAGCCCATAGTCTTCCATATAGTATAATGCACCCCCATAGTCCTTAACATAGTATAATCACATCCCAAAGTCCTCCATATAGCATAATGCAATCCCCATAGTCCTCCATAGGCTAAAATGTACTCCCCATATTCTTTCATATAGTATAATGGACCCCATAGTCCCCCATGTAGAATAATGCACCCTATAATTGTCTATATAGTATAATGCACCGAATAATCCCCCATATAGTTTAATGCACTCCTCATAGTCCTCCATATAGTATAACACATTCTCTATAACCCTCCATATAGTATTATAGTCCCCACAGATTAAAATATACAAGTAAATACTCCCCCTTTCCCTTGCTGATCCAGTCTCCTCAGCGAGCACTCTGAACCTCTGTCTTCACTGCTCAGCACAGACGGTGCGATGAAGTGATGTCATTGTGCTCACTTCTCTGAGACATTATATTTCAAATGCTGATGGAGAATGATGTAGGAGGGAGAAGACTGCTTTCTCTTTCATCATTGCTTTCAACTGTATCAACATCCGTAATACTGATACTTTTGCACGTTCAATGACAGGCAGGGGGTGGGGGTTTCCATTGCTGGCACTTGTCCCCCTAACTGATGTGCCCCATAGAAGCTGCATGGTCTCCTGCCACTGGCAGTATACCACTGCCCTTAGTCCCATCAGGCAGTGAGAAGCAGGATGGTTATTTGTTCTGTTCTGAAAGTATATTGGACTTACAGATAGTGACAACTGTTGTCTCAACCAGTCTCAATCTGTTATGTCATAAAAACTAGATTCATACACAGTGCTGTCTATTGAATTTTAAATGAGTTAATTTTAGGGCAGACAGTAAAATATAAAATATATGTATTGAAAGTTACAAAACAAATAATGGAACCAAAAAGACTTTTCTTGACTTCTCAGCTGCATAAAAAGAACACATTCTTACTTTTTTAGACTACGATTCCTACAATAAATGGATTTTGACATTGCCGTTATGATTATTGCAACATGTTATTAAGTCAGTCGAGACTAATCTAAGAAGTCAACCCATGTTAATGTAAATAAGAAAGTATCAGGAGATACTCAAGGTCATCTATGGATTTTGTATAAAAAGATAGATCACCAGTAGGAAAAAAATGACAGCAGTTTTCAGTTATTTGTATTATACGTATTTGTTTTATCAGTAGACCACATTTGATCATATTTATTATTAGTTTACCGATCCTCCTGACAATTTTTAATTGAATTTAGGCCTTTCTGGTCTTTTGTTTTACTACAGAACCAGTTATTAAAATTAACTGTGTTGTCCAGATGATTGTACAAGATTTCAATGGTTTGACTGTGGATGGGTTAAAGCAGGGGTCTCAAACTCCAGGCCTCGAGGGCCGCACACAGTCCAGGTTTTCAGGATCTCCTTAGAATTTGACAGTTGGTCATTTGATTATCAACCGTCAAATGCTATGGAAATCCTGAAAACCTGCACTGTGTGCGGCCCTCGAGGCCTGGAGTTTGAGACCCCTGGGTTAAAGGGCTTCTCCAGTGAATATTAACTATCACCAACCTCAGGAAACTTGTAGATTGATGGGGGTGCGATCACTGCGACCTGCACCAATTGGCAGAATCGACAACTTTTATACTTATTAGAACAGAGTAGCAAAGTGCAGTTCAGACAGCTGTCTCATTCATACTCTATGGGGCTGTTGAGTCAAGCCTCTTGGGAAATGAATGACAAGGTGGTTGGGTATGAGCACAGTTGCTCTATTCGTGCTCTGCTGATTAGTCCTAGTTCCAATGCTGGGGCCACTGTGGATAGCTGGTAACTTACCTTCATTGGACAGTTGCTTTGTAAGGGTGCCTTCACACTGCGGCGTGATCCGGTCCGGGGCTGTCCAGGATGACCCTGATAGCTACGGACTGAATCAGCACACAGAACCGGAGGGCTAATTTACCCTCCGGTCTGGTGTGCAGCCGCACGCAGCAGCAGCCGCTGACAGGTCAGGACCGTGGAGCCGCAGTCCTGACTTATCAGCAGCAGGAACTGCGTGCGCTGCACACTGGACCGGAGAGCAAATTAGCCCTCCGATTCTGTGTGCTGATCCAGCCCCGGACCGGATCACACCGCAGTGTGAAGGCACCCTTAGGATAGTTTCACACTGCATTTTTTTTCCCTGATCAGGTTCGATCAGGTTTGGGTGCCAAAACCCGGAGTGTCTCCAAAACTCAGAACAGGTGTCAATCTTTCAATTCTAGTTTTTCTCTGAAAGTTCCTCTCCTGGTTTTGGCTCACAGACAGTGATGAACACTGATCAGGGAAAAAACTGCAGTGTGAAGGGGGCGTTAACCTTTTCCTATAAAGTGAAATTGAGGACTACTTATCCAAGTAACATAGTCAAATACTTCCTTTGCCTTCTTTCTATGAAAAATACAATATATATGAATATTTCAATTTATTTTCAGCGTAGAAATATTATTTCTTTTAATTAATAAGGATAGTGAGAAAATCATACATAATTTATTTCTCAGTGAATTCCCAGTCAAATTCTTAGGATACTATATATCTCATTTATGTGAAAGCACTACATCAGCCAAGAATTGGATTATTACGTTTATGGAGAAATCTTCAGAGCTCAAGATGGATTACTATGGTTTCAGCTTTTCAGCTACTCCTGAGGAAAAAGTTGTGATCTCAATTATCAATCTTATTTGCTTTCCAAAATTGAACACATACCCAGGCTTTACACTCTATGGCATCCTGACCTGAAAGGCACGTTAGATTTTTTTTTCTCCAAAACAAATGTTGAAGACTGATTGCTATAACCAGGTATCAACATAGCCTATCTCTCTTCAAATGCTTCTCTATGGACCTGAGGGTTTAATACAGATAACAGATTAATAAAAAGTGCCTTTTTATTTTGTGAATTGTGCATACAGTTGAATATGGACCTTTGCATTGTGGTCTATTATTTATAAGGCTAGAATCACACATGTGGTTTTCAATGCTATGTCTGGCAATAAAGCCCAAACATAGATCAAACATGAAATATATAGTAAAGACTTGTATGTTTCCCTTATGTTGAATCTATATCTGGCTTAGGCTAAAATAATGCACAAAAAACTGCATGTTTGTTTCCAGACTTCATTTTGAGGTTCTGCAATGTATTTCTTCTCTGGGTAATGGAGAAGACTGGTTATTTTAGATAAGGACCACTTGAGATTCCTTTGTCTAAAAATGAAACTTAGGCTACCTTCACATTTGTGGATCCCTCCGCAGAACACAGCATTCTGCGGAGGGGATCCGCAATGTGACCGCAGCACTGCAAGCCCCTATCTTTATAATGGGAGCGCACGGTGCTGCGCTTGACTGCGCAAGACTGTGCGCACCCATTTACTGCCATATGTGATCTGTACGCAGGCGAATGAGAGTGATGGGGCTGGAGAAATGACCTGAAAAGGACATTGAGGGGACAGGAGTAAGCCAACTCCACCACCATGTCTGTTCCCAGGTCTCGGGGAATGGGAGAAATGTAGGCTGCAATAAGAAATAGCAACAGGGAAGCAATGTCTGAATCCTGAATCCAAGTTTAAGTGAGGGCCGGCAGGTTAAGAGAGTTAGTGAGACAGTAGTTATGAATGAAGGGAAGTTTGTTGCATACAGACTGTGGATTCCAGAGAGTGCAGTTAAAAGAGGGAGATGAAGGTGTGCACGTAATGGTAATAAGGTTAGTGGGGTTTTTATGTGAGGTGAGAGAGGGGTTGAAGTTAGCAAAGGGCGGACCAGGGTTGGGGGAGATATCACCTGACAGGAGCAGCAGCAAAAAGAGGAAGAGCAAATAGTTTTTTAATTTAGGACTTGGTTTATTATGACAAACTTTGGAATATGATGGGCTGAGAGTCTTCAGTAAACTGAAGATAATATAGGAGCTGTACATAGGGTAGGGCAGGAGAGAGGGGCTGATGTGAATGAGTGTTGATGGAGGGGGATAGGGTGATGAAAGTTGGTGGTGAAGGCATGTAGGAAAACAAACAATGAAATAATAGACATGGTAAAGATCACTAGTGAATAGAGTTATACACATTGTTTTAGTGGCCCTATATGTCATTAGATTCCAGTCTAACCCAGTCAATTCCGGTCCATTTCAAATCTGGACACTTTAATCAGACACGTCTGAAGCAGACACGTCTGGAGCAGACTAGCAGCAGTTCCAGATATGCTCACAAGAAGTGATTTCAGGTGTGGAGGAGGGAGGAGGGAACTGGATTCCATTAACCCATTACCAAGCAAGGCTGTACCAAATGGTCGATCACAAGCAAATTTGGACAAAGGATCATAAACAGGGGTTGGGCGTGGGGGAGGCAGGGAGATGGACAGTTACATTGATACTAGAATAGGATATTTTCAGCAGGAAAAACACATCAGAACGGCATCAAAGGTGGGTGCAGGGCCATACAATCAAACATACCTGTACAGAAACAC
The DNA here is from genome assembly GCA_033576535.1 of Allobates femoralis. Lineage (NCBI taxonomy): Eukaryota > Metazoa > Chordata > Amphibia > Anura > Aromobatidae > Allobates > Allobates femoralis. The sequence goes on from JARQOC010000003.1 coordinate 318,216,965, forward strand.
AGAATCAATATGATGATTAGGTGATGGTCAGAGCAGTGCTGATGGAGTTTGATAGATGGGAGATGATGGAGCCTGTTGTGAATTCATTGATGAAAAATTCTGGTTGTGAGCTCCCTCCTGTGGTTGTTGCTGGTGATGCAGCTGGCTGTGTTTTGGAGAATTTCACAGCTCATCCTGATGATTGGCAGTCTGCTTCGGATTGGAGCATATAGGTGGTTTGAACTGGTCAATCTCTGCCAGTTGTAATAGTTCCTGGAGGTTTCCACACCTCTCCCTGGTTTCTTCCTGTTCTGCTGAATCCTTGCAAGCTAAATGAATTTTTTTTTGTTATTTTGTGGCACCCATGTTGTGTGCTAGTGGATTTGCTTATTGCTTGTTTGCTCTGAATTGTGGGTTTGATATTTAGTCTGCATATTTGTTTACCTGCTCTCAGTTAGGAAGTTTTTTTTCTAGGTATGAATTGCTATTCACTGTTGTCAGCTTCTTCCCAGTTCTGCTGGTGTATGTACCTATTTATTCTAGTTTGCTTCACAAACGTTCCTGCAGATATAGAGGGCGGCGTGTCTTAGCAGACTCAGGGTAATTTTTTGGCACTATCTGCTATTGGAGGTTTTTGATAGTATTTTAATACTGACCGCAATAGTATTCCATCCTGTCCTTACTATCTAGCTAGTGTGGCCTCTTTTGCTAAACTCTATTATTTGCCTGTGTGTGTTTTTCCTCTCCTGTTTCCCAGTCAATATCCGTGGGGGACTTGCTATTCTTTTGGGGTTCTGCTCTGAGGCAAGATAGACTTTTCTATTTCCATCTTTAGGGGTAGCTAGTTCTCCGGCCGTGTCGAGGTGTCTAGGGCATGGTTAGTTACATCCCAAGGCTACTTCTAGTTGTGGTATTTAGTCAGGGACTGCGGTCAGAATAGTTGCCAACTACTTCTGTGAAGCCTTTTTATGTTACTTCTAGGTCATCGGATCATAACAGGAGCCCAGTTGCTTCATGTCATTTCAGGTCATCAAAACTGCCTTAACAAAAATTACTAACAACCTACTTACCGCCAAAACTAACAGACTCTTCTCCATCCTCCTCCTTCTTGACCTGTCCTCTGCATTAGACACAGTCAACCACTAGCTCCTATTACAGATCAGCTCTTCCATTGGTATCACTGATCTTGCCCTCTCTTGGATCTCTTCCTACCTTTCCAACTGCAAATTTAGTGTCTCCCACACCCACACTACCTCCTTACTCTATCCCCTCTCTGTTGGGGTCCCTTAAGGCTCTGTCCTAGGACCCCTTTTTTTCCATCTATACCCTTGGCCTAGGACAACTCATAAAGTCCCATGGATTCCAGTACCACCTTGTAAGGGGGCGAGGGGTGGCATAATTGATGGGAGGTATGTGTCACAGAGATGTCTGTTGTCTGTGACATAAGTAGGCGAATATTCCTTAGTGCATTTCAGCACTGGGAGTTTTCTTAGTCCAAAAGGGGCCGGCTTATGGGTCCTGTGAGAGATGGGCGGGTCCAGGACCCACATACCTCCCCAAGGGGCGTGGTGACAGGCCCATACAGTGGAGCCTGGTGTTAGCACTGGGTGGGTCTGTGTATTTCATTGTTAGTTTGCTGTGGAATGGCTTATGAAGGAGAATAAGCCATTCTGGTTGTCACGTGTGAAGACGCTGCCTCCTTGTACTTCCTGTCCCGCAAGTGAGTCGCCCTGCTACACACCTGTACGCTGATGACCCTCAGATCTATCTCTCTGGCCCAGACGTCACTTCTCTGTTGTCCAGAATCCCAGAGTGTCTATCATCCATATCCCCCTTCTTCTCCTCTCGCTAACTTAAACTAAATGTAGACAAAACTGAACTCATCATCTTTCCCCCATCTTGCGCACCTCCCTTGCCTGATCTGTCTATTACAATAAATTACATCACACTTTGCCCTGTACCTGAAGTACGCTGCCTCGGAGAAACCTTTGACTCCGCCTTATCCTTCAAATCACACATCCATGCCCTCGCCACCTCCTGCTGCCTCCAACTCAAAAATATTTCCAGAATCTGTCCCTTCCTCAACCCTCAATCTACTAAACTACTAGTGCATGTCCTCATCGTCTCCTTTCTCGACTACTGCAACATCCTCCTCTGTGACCTCCCTGCTCACACTCTTGCACCTTTCCAATCTGTCCTTAACTCTGCTGCCGGACTAATCCACCTCTCTCCTCGCTGCTCCCCCACTTCTCCCCTTTTCAAATCCCTCCACTGGTTCCAAATCCCCCAGAGTATCAAATTCAAACATTGACTTACAAATCAATTTACAATCTGTCTCCGGTTAACTAATCTCAGGTAATCTTCGATCCTCCCAAGACCTCCTTCTTTCTTTCTTTCACACTTGTACGTTCCTCATCTAACCACCTGCAAGACTTCGCCCGAGCATCCCCCATTCTCTGGAATTCTGCACCCCAAAATGTCCGACTATCCCCCACACTCGGAAAATTCAAGCGGAACCTGAAAACCCATCTCCTCAGACCAGCCTACAGCCTGCCATGACCACAGTGCCACCTCACCAGTACTGGACCTGGCGCTCCACCACCACCAGAGCAGACCCAACCTACTGTCTCCCTCCACATTGCCCTGTCGAATCTAAGCCCGCAAGTTCAGGGTCCTCTCTCCATTCTGTACCAGTCTGTCACTGTTAGTTTGTTCATTGTATTTTTAACTTGTTTGTATGTAACCCTTTCACATGTACAGCACCATGGAATCAATGGTGCTCTATAATAAAGTAACAAATAAGCTAAGCCAATTATGATTCTACAGTGTACGAATGTATGCCTTTATAGCTAAGATACGATCATGTAATTAACACTTTTTAATTTTGAGACTACGAGAGAGCTGCATCTGATACTGATCTCAGCGTTGCTTTCCACATATATATAAGGTAATTAGGAACAGACACAAAGTCTTATACGTCCAATGCTGAATGGCGATGACAAATCTGGCTTTTGAACCCACTAGTCCAGAGGACAACTGATTCAACCACCTTGGCGCCCCTGAACAGACAACTGGCAACAGCTACATCAAAAAGTAAGAAGTTTTATTCTTACAAAACCTGAACTTGAATCTCTCCTCTGGTTCGAATCTTTGTTGGGTAAGTGAGCCCTAGATCAAGTCCATTAATGTTAAACAATGAACTTTGAGGAAACATTGTGTGTTGTGTAAGGTTGTATGTTATGTGGATTCAGCATTTTACTGGTCCATGGCATTGGATTGTAACATTAGGAGATTGCATTGATCTTGATGATTACCAGAAGCAGCCTCCTATGGTACAAAGAAAACCCCTATGGTTCTGACTCATTGACGTAGGGGTTGAAGGTATTTTGTCTGATAATATAGTCAGGCAAAGAGAGACAGAGAGAAGACCATAGTGAAAGGTAAGAATCCCTGGTGGTTTACCTCTCAAGTTGTATTTCCTGTTTAAAAAGAGAGAAAATGGGTAATCTGTACACTAAAGGACAGACAGACCAAGGTAGGGCTGCTGTAAAGGTGGTGAAAACAAAGCAAAGAGCTATGTCCTGAAAATGTATGGGGTTTGTTCTCTAAATGTGTAAATAGAGGTGAGTTAATGGAAGAAAAATATGGTGAAAAGTTTTTGCATGTAAAAGAATGTAACAAAGAAGACACACACCTCCCACTTATGCTGCTCCCACATGTACACCAAGGAAGCTTAACTCCATGCCCTAGAAGAAGCTGGCAGACATGCTAAAGACCAAACTGCCAACATTTATACAGATAGCCACTATGGTTTCAGTATTGTGCATGACTATGGACCTATATGGAGAGCTTGATCTTTCCTCACAGTGAGGCAAGCGTATCAAGAATTATTAATCAACGTAACTGATGGAGGCCCTACTTTTACCAAAGACAGCTGCCATAGCTAAAGTCAAAGGCCATGCAGAAGACTAATTAACCACAGCAAAAAGCAACTACCTGGCAGACAAGGCTGCAACGTCTGCAGCTTGTCAACCAAGAGACAACCCTAAAGGGGGTAGAGGAAGCTGTAGGGACCATCATGCAGTGTATTGGGAGCTGTGGGATCATCATATAGTGTGTGGAGAGATGTAGGGACCATCATATAGTATGAAGGGAGCTGTAAGGGTCATTATAAGTGTATAGAAAGCTGTAGGGACCATCATACAGTTTATAGAGCGCTCTGGGAACCATCATACAGTATAGAGGGTGCTGCAAGGACCATCATACAGTGTATAAGGAGCTGTAGGATTATCATGCAGTGTATAGGGAGCTGTGGGGACCATGATATAGTGTATAGAGAGCTGTAGGGACCATCATATAGTGTATAGGGAGATATAGTGGCCATCATACAGTGTATAGGAAGCTGTAGGGACCATCATACAGTTTATAGAGAGTTCTGGGAACCATCATAAAATAGAGCAGGGTTGGGCAGCTCCAGGCCTCGAGGGCCGTATACCGTGCAGGTTTTCTGTATATCCCTTAGCCAATGACAGTTGCTAATTCAATCTCCCGCACAGGTGATGATTCCAACTGTCAAATGCTAAGGATATCCAGAAAAGCTGGACTGTGTGCGGTCCTCGAGGCCTGGAGCTGCACACCCCTGAAATAGAGGGTGCTGCAGGGACCATCATACAGTGGATAAGGAGCTGTAGGACTATCATGCAGTGTATAGGGGGCTGTGGGGACCATGATATAGTGTATAGAGAGGTGTAGGAACCATCATATAGTGTATAGGGAGATATAGTGGCCATCATCCCGTGTATAGGAAGCTGTAGGGACCATCATACTGTGTATAGAGAGCTGTAGGAACCATTATAAAGTGCATTGATAATGAAAAAATGGCACTCAGTGCTGAAGGTCACATTTATACCGGTACAATTACACAAATAGCAGGGAAGTGTCAGACAGGCACGAAACGTTGTCTGCGGTCTTCCACCCCCTCCCTGCTATTTGTATAATGGTACTGGAATAAATTTGAACTTCAGCGCTATAATGGGTGAGTGCCTTTTCTTCTTTATCGATGGACTGTGATGGACTGCTTGGCTGAGCAGAGCGGGATTCAAATCACGCACCAAGGCACGAGGCGCGATTTAAATCAAGCGCCAAGGATGCTGATTGGTCAGCGCTGGTGGCGGCAACCAATCAGCGCTCTCGGCGCGTGACTTAAATCGCGGCATGCTCATTCGTCGGCGCTGACCGAGCGCCGACCAATCAGTGAGGTGCCTCGTGGCTTGGCGGGAGATTTAAATCCTGCTCCCTTCATTGGCTGAGCAGAGCGGGATTCAAATCACGCACCAAGAGCTCTAGGCGCGTGACCCTAGCTTTGGCGGGGGATTTGAATCCCGGCCGCCATATTGGAATACTTGTAACTTGGGTGTTCCAATATGGCGGTCGGGGCACTTCCACTGTGCACGCAAGCACTCTTCTCCCAGCTGCTTCGGTGACGCATTCTGAGCCGCGGGAGGTGACCGGTGGCTACCGGCGGGAAATCAGCGCTGATCTCCTGACAGTGGCACCGGTGTCACTTTCTCCCAGAGCCTGTGTCGCTATCCCACAATAGCACCGCGGTGCATTGTGGGATATCGACATAAGCCCCAGAAGTCTGTGAAAACACTATTGGTGATCATATAGTAAGATACCACACTTTCTGATTTTAGAATATCATTTATTGAGAAGTGTTCTAGTGATCATTCTATATTATACTCACTTCCCCACTTACCACTACATATTTCATACATCACCAAAGGATTCGCCATTTATTACTTGCTGCACTGCAATTATCATTTTGACATAAAAGTATATTAGAATCTGAGAGTCCTCAGGGGTTGATACCTTTTAATGGCTAACTGAAAAGATGGTAAACATAGCAAGCTTTCGGGACACCATATATATATATATACTGTATATATACCAGAAAGCTAAACGGCACCTCCTCCAAGAACTGGTCTGAACTGGTGCAGAGCTGCAATTCTGAACAATATACACTAAAAAGTTCAAAGGAGCACACAGTCATTGCCAAAACATGTGTGTATATAGCTATATGGATAGAAGTAAAAACACCTATATATTTGGGAAAAAATAAAAACAAACATTTAAAAAAAAAACCTCAAGTTGTGTATTTTTTATATATTGGCCAATATATATTTGCCCATCAACTGCGGCAAGTTGACCTTAGATCTGAGGAGTCCGACTCCTTAACCCACCATGCAACTCGTTCTTTGGACTTAGCAAAGCCTCCATTTTTATACATTTTTATATGGGAAGTGGAAAGACTGGTAAATACAGAGGTTTTTCCCTAAGTCTTGGGGATTTCAAGACTTGGGGAACAGCCCTCTCCCCACCTGGACCTGCAGCCACCAGAGTCACCCAGTATTCAGTCACTGGTCATGTTTTCTCATTCAGGTGTCAGTGGTGATATGCGCCCTGTCACACAGTTCTTCAAGGAATGGGTGATGTTGTCTGTGACATGCTGGTGTAGTGCAGGCACAGCTTTCTTAGAGAAGTAATGGCGACTGGACAACTGGTACTGGGGGACTGCAACAGCCATCAGCTTTCACAAACCATCTGTATCAAGCAGGCAGAAAGGCAACATTTCTGTGGTTAACAAATTGGAAATGGTGAAGTTCAAACTCTTTTGCTTTGGGATTTGTAGGAGAAAATAATGTTAATGTTTTATGTGACCACAGCTGCAGGACAACGGGCTGGCTGAAGTGCTGAGAGAGGGTAAAGTAGGGAATACCCGACAAACTTCTGGACAGTGAGGGAGGTGCAGGATGAAATGTTATGAGGGGTTGACAAATAAGTGGTGTGCTTGGTGTCTGAGATTGGTCAAAAGCCGCATGCTTGTCTACTTCCATAACAACCCACTCACACTGACTGTAGTGGGTAAACAAGTGGAATTTTTTGACTGGAGACCTGTGTGACAGAGTAACACATGTTATTGGACTATGTGTCGGTTCATAAATGTAGTAGTCAAATTGTTGCTTTTTTGCATCTTCTAAGTTATTGTTTACAAACTTTGCAAATAATGTGAGTTGAGTCATCTTTTGTGATACACCCAAGCTAGGCCATCCTTCTGCCTCTGACAACTGCAGACCTGCGACCGCTGCTATCCAAAGCCAGAGTTGTGGCTGAGGGTGCAGTGCTTGTCGTGGTTGCAGCACTCAGTCTCTGTGTGGAAAGACACAACAGACATAACCTACCCTCCTTGTCTTCCTCCTTCACCAACTCCTCTGCTGAGCTACTCAGGTGCGTGACTCTTGGTTAATTCCAATGGGATCTGGAAGCTCATCATCATCCTCTCTGCTGTCGCACTACTCACCCTGAGAGTCACCCTACTCTTATTCCTGCCCTGATTGCTCAGTACAGTGTGGGTGCTCCTCAGGTATCTGAGTCTCATTATCATCATCACCTCCACCGCTGGGGGTTAACGTCTGGTGACAAGGGACTGGATTCTGCTCGAGCTAAGCAAAAAAAGGGTTAAGCCACAAATATTAGGCAATCACTTGTTTGAGGCCAAAAAAGCCTTTTGGGGAAGGACAAAGATCTGGCAATCATTTGCTTGAGGCCCAACAAGCTTTTCACGGGAACCACAAAGATTTGGCAATCACTTGTTTGAGGCCAAGAAAAGCCTTTTAAGATACCGTCCCATGCCGCAATCTCGGCTGGCAATGTGTGGCGATCTAACGTGCGCGCTCAAGCTTATCATGGTCTCTTCAGATCACCGATGGCGGCTTCACATGCCGCAATTTCACCCTGAACCTAAGGCGATGTGTCACTCCGGAACTCGCCTCACCTACAGCAGAACCAATCTTGCCTAATTCCATCGCAGCTTCACACGCCGCAATCTCAAAGGCAATGTGGGAGTACATGTTCAGCGCGGCGAGGAGATAGGCGTGCCACAGTGGCTTTCACCTTGCCCCATACACGATCATTGGACAATGCAATAGCGTTACGATTGGTCAGCCTGCTCTGGAAGGCTGGCTAATACATGATGCCATTGTCTATCGGAGTTTGTCACAAATACACGTTCCTGTCAATTGTGGCTCCTGCAACACACTTTCGAGGCGCCAGGAGCGGTCTTGTGCAGTACAGTGGATTACATTAAAGAATGGCTATGTGTGCGTCTGTAGGTGATGGCGGTAAGATACAAACCACACTATGCACATATGTGCCTGCATTGGTCAACGCCATGGCAGAGCTGCCATGGCTGAACTGAACAATGTGTGTGCACACATGTTTGCGTGTGTGTACCGAAGTGTACCTACATCCCCCACAAACACCATTGCATTCTCCATGTGTGTGGACAAGTTCCCATGTGGCCGAACCCATCATAATGGACATGTACACACAGTCACGGCATACAGTGTGGGCCAAAGGGCTGCACCTGTGTACTGGACAGTAGCAGACAATGCTGCACGGACCCATCAATACCATTTAACGGATCACATACTGTACCTCTGTGCACAGCATAAAGCTATGTGCAACTGCCCTGTATTCAAAAGTAACGACAGACACAGGTAGTTTTGTTTTTTTGTTTTTTTAGTTGGACTTTTTGTGCACAAAAAAATTAATTTGAACAACACACACAAAACATTAAAAATACTAGTGTCAACATCACACAAATAAATACAAAATGATGATAAAGAATGGCCATACCCAAACATTTCACAGTACAGAACAAAAAAAAAAAAACTAACTAACTAATGTTTCAACACCCAAAATAAACAAAACACAACCATAATCCTCCTGGTGCAGCCACCCTGGTGACTCCACCCTCCTCATGTTGATGCCTTACAACACCAGCCACCCTACACCTGCTGGTGCTGCCAGGCCACTGCCCCAGGGCCATTAAAGTAGGAGCAGTATGCGCCTCTGTTGCTCCTGGCATCCTGCTGACTCAGACCGTGGCTCAGGGGCCTGAGTGGTGCCACACCATGGTCGGCAGCATGCCAATCCCCGGGACGGAGCTCCCCTTTTGTGGAGTCCACAGAATCCACATAACGTACCTACGACGCAGGACGTTATGCAGCACACAGCAGGCCAGTACTACCACATCAATAGATTCCAGTTTCATATGCAAAGGCGTATGAAACATGCGGAATCTATTGGCCATGATCCCGAACTCATTTTTTTACCACACAGCGAGCCCAGGATAGCCGGAAATTGAAAATGCGCTGCTCAGAAATAACCGTCCTCTGGGGATATGGCCGTAGTAGGTGAGCCTGAAGTGGGAAGGCTTCATCCCCCACAAACACAAAGTTGAGATGACCTGTTGTCTCATCATTTGAGGGCAAGTTCAGAGCACCTCTCCTTAGGTCTTGGGCCAAGGAGCTGTGTGCAAACACACCCCCATCTGAGACACGGCCTTTCATGCCAACATCCACGTAGAGGAACTCATAGTGAGCATTCACCAGGGCCAGGAGGATCACGCTAAAATATCCTTTGCAATTAAAATACAAGGACCTCGTGTTGGGTGTTTGCGTGATCCTCACGTGCTTACCATCCAATGCACCTCTGCAGTTTGGAAATTGCCAGCGATCGTCAATACCTCTGGCAACATCCATCCATCCAGCGGGGGTTGTTGGTTGTTGGTAACTGCATGTAGGATGGCAGCAGACAACTTACAATGGCCTCACACGTCTCGGCTATCAGGTGGCCGTGAGACTGCTGCAGAGTATTGCAGGTCTGTCCTCGAACGACCTGTTGCCAGGAACCTCAAAGTTACAGCCAAACAATCCTCAGGTGGCACAGCTCGACGCATCAAAGTGTTCTGTCGGGCTATCAATGGCCTTATGCGTTCCAAGAGGAATGTGAAAGAGTCCTCGAACATACGAAGATAGTTCCTGAAATCATGTTGGCTACTATCCTACAGCTGATGCAGCAGGCGCATGTGACTCGGGTTGTCCAGTTGCCGAATCCAATCCCTAACCCACACACGCCTTGGTCTGCGAGCCCGCAACCTCTCAGCTCTCTCCTCCCACCACAAGTCCTCTTCCCCCAAGGCAAGAGCCACGATAACATCTCCATCAGGGTCCATGATGATCTCACCTACCAACCCCTGCAAAAGGAACAAAAAAAGCCAAGCATCAAAAGAACATGTCATCAGGCATCAAAATTAACCACTACCTCCTTCCCTACACATCTCCTAGCCATTTAACCAAATCCTAGCAGACTCAGCTCATATGGCCACCCACATAGATATGTTGCACCAATGAATGGTCACAAACAACATTACACTGCCTCAAAACAACACCTGTTATCACTACACCCATGGGCCTCCTCCACAACTATATCTCCATCGTCCAAATTGTGACATCATTACCATACCCCAATATAGCTGCCCATAATATATATGTACTACCTCAAGGCCTAGGAAAATAACAAAGCTCAAACACACAGACAGATGCTTGTTACCAATTAAATACAAGAACATGCTAAACGTACCAGATCCATGTGCAAATATCAAATCATCATCCCACGCAGCTGGCAATCACATATTCATCATGTCCAACACACATTCCTGTTGTATTGATAAGGCCAGATCTTTACAGGCAGACATTCAACACCCACATGGGCCACTCCACATCTCATTATCACCAGAATACTTCAATTCTGTCTGGTAAAGGCCAGTACTATGTGCCAACATTTCATGTGTTCCACTAAACTAACCACAGAGGCCTCCTTGGTACATGATCCTGTATGGCGAAGGCAAAATGGATTGTCAATGAGGAGGGTGTTTTGTGGCAAGGAAAGGCATCCATCCATTTGGCGGCACACAGTAGATCAAGCAAACACATCATCATTACAAACTACATACAGCAGGATTTGGGTGTCTGCTACAGTACACAAGAACGATCCGTAATGCAAAGATGTATCAAACGCTATACACAACCATATCACAAATCATGTGTGAACATCAGTACTTACTTAATGACTCTGGGCAGCAAGCGTGCCGTAGCTCGCTCGTTAGCTGTTTTTATGGGGTAAGCATCCAATCACAGCGCATCTGTGTCATCTAATTCACGTAGGCGCCTGGGCGTTGCCAGGTGCGACTACTGATTAGGTGCCTGTGCTGCTTTCTGATTGGTCATGTTCTGTTGAAAAGGTGCCCAGCTGGGCTGCCACCCATGCTCCCACTTTAATGTGCATTTGTTCTAGTAGCGTCTCATCACCAGAACTCTGTTGGACAGACGGTAAGTTGAAGGATATGCTATTGTGCTTCTCATGTATGTTATGTTATTTTCAGGTTCCGAGCCATATTCTGCAAGCTGTATGGGCGGGTTATGTAGAGCTTCATGTTGCGTCATGTAGATATGTGGTTTACGACGCCTACGCATCGTTAAACCCCTCCGTGTCCTGTCACATATAAAGATCCTTGCCACCAATGAGATGAGAATGTGTCATCCAACCGCACTACATCATTACAGAAATATGTGCTGAGGTCCTTCCTGTGTGTAAATGTTGTGTAGTACACCATGTGTGCCATTTCACCATGATACAGCTTAGTAACTTTGCCTGCCCAGGCCCTAAAGACATGTGCCCCATGTCATGTGCAGCATGTCACATCTGTTTACACATATAAAGGCCATTAATGCTTCTGCAGACACAAGCTAACTAGCAGACCACCTGTCATTGCTAGAGCTGGACATGGCTTGGCCACACAGAGTAGGATGTGACCTGATATGTACATGTATGTGTTTTGGTAACACACTATGTTTGTTTTTAGCAGAAGGCTGAGAGTCCTGATTTTGTGTGTGACCTCCTAGCCATGTACCTGGAATGCTTGTGGCGGGTTTCGGCACCTGACTATAAGACCAAGGCGGCGAGGGCTATGGCCTACGGGCACCTTGCGAGCTGGCAAACCGGCTTGACCAAAGTAAGACCTGGACAGTGCCGATGGTTGTGGAAAAAATCAAGCGGCTGCGTACCGTTTTCACAAAAGAACACAAAAAGCTGCTGATGGCTCGGTCCGGGGCTGGAGCTGAGGAGGTCCCTAGGCCACGTCTGTGGTATTATGACCTCTTCACCTTCACCCTGGGCCAGGAGGTGTATTGCCCAACACGGTGTAGCAGCCGCCTTGCCCAACCATCTTCGGCCACAAGCCAAGAGCTGCCCAGTCACAAGAGGTGTGTAATTGTTGTTTGGCTACCTATATCCACAACTTTGTGTTTGCACTGATGTGTGGGTTGGTGGACATGTAGAAGGCACAATCGTGTTGGACTTTCACCATTCTTCTGTGTGTTCTGCTGTGTGTTGGCTCGTGGCTGTTGGCACAGATTGTGCTGTGTTATGTTGGGGCACTTGGCATATCAATTTGGATCCTCAGGTGAGTACAGAGCACTGGTCTACTTCTTTCTTCATGTCTGCTTCCAACCCAGCTTCTGATGTTTTTGGTGTTTGGCATGCTGAGATATGCGCCATCTGGTGCTGGGTAGTTGGTTGTGGTAATTGATGTCAGTACATTGCTACTCTTCTTGTCTTTTTTTTTTCTATGTTTGGTTTTCAGGCCCCTCGTGAGTCTGGCTCCAGTGCAGAGGACCCACCCGCTGGCCAGGCTCCACCATCAACATCTTTGGGGGAGCAGGTGCCTGATCCTAGTGGTGGGGGGCCGTGCCCAGGGCCCAGCTCAGGAATACAACGGTGATGTACACCTGCCCCACCCAACACTGAGCTGGGTATCTGGGCAAAACGGGTCCTATTGGACAGAAAGAGGATCCCCGCCACTTCAATCGGGCACATGGCCAGTGAGTTGGTGTGCCGCATGGAGCCAGAACAACGTGCCATCGCCGAGAGGGCTATCATTCGGGTCCTGGAAGCGGGCGTGGATGGGTCACTGAGATGGGGTGGTTACCTCGCCATACCCAAGAAAACCACCCCACTGCCCCCTGCGCCCCAACAGCACATGGCTAGAGCTCGCCAAAATCAGGATCCTCAACTTCTCCCACGAAGACTCCAGCACGGAAGGGCCCCCAATTTGTGGGACTACGGTGATGAGGGGGAGGGGCCATTGTCTGAGCCAGCAGAGGATGAAGAAGCAAGACACTACTAGATAATGCACTGCATTGTGTCCTGTACTGTTTTTTTTTTGTTTGAGAAAACCAAGTGTGTGTATTTTTAATTTGTGGTAATAAACCAGACTGTGATTTCCCATACCTACGTCAACATATGTGTCAGGTTCAGCAGTATGGTTGTGTGTGTAGTGTGTTGTGGGTGTAATGGTGATGTTTGTGTTGCAGAAGCAGAGGTTTCATGTTCACAATAACATAGTTGTGTCATTGTAGCAGACAGGAGCCTATCCCTAGGTGACATGTGTGAGTTTTGAGAGATTGCGAGTCTTCTCTGGCTGACATAGGCAAGTATGTTTGTGTCCGTGTGTTTGTTAATGTGGGTGTGATATTGGAGACAGAGATGTAAAATAGGGCTTCTTCCGTGTTCAAATGGTACAGTATGGTCAAGTCTTTTTCATGTCACACTGCACACCTACGTCAAGTCCTTAGCCATGTGTTTTGTTTAAAAATCTGACCTCCCAAAGGTGTCCCTGTGTGTGGTGAGACAAGGGATCACACAGTATTTTTGTTTTCACAATATTTATTTATTTTTATTTTAATTTGTAGAGAGATTTTTAATTTTCAGATTAGTAGTAGGCAAACCATACTACCCAATTTCCCAATGTGGGATACTATAAAAAAATGAGGCCAACGGGTCCTAAAAAACAAAGGTGCCAACATGGCAACAGGGAAAAAAACAAAGGTCCAACATGGACAACGAGAACAAATGGCCATTGGCCACAATATTGGGGGGATATGGTGAAGTAGGGGTGATGGCGGTTTGGGCTGCCTGGAGGGCCTGGATCCTGGCACCCAGGCGGGCAAGATGGTGCTGTCCTTCTGTGTGTGCATGCTCCAGGTGCTGCTGTGCCTCACGGTGAGCCTGCAGCAGCTCTTCAATAGTTGGTACACCTGTATGGGAAATAAGGAAATTAGTGAGTGACATGTGTAGGTGTGGGTGGGTGACGTCATTGGTCAGGATTTCATTTACGTGGCATATCACCTTCCCAGATTCCATCTTACGGCGATGGAGAGGCGCTCACAGCCCATCCAGCAGCACGAGGTCTTGCATCTTGACAAAGAAAGGAAAAAAAAACAACATCATGAATCACATACTGATGTCAGGGACACACACCAACATGTACTGTATATTGCAAAGGTTGGAGCACATTGTCAACACTTACCACCAAGTCCAAACCCAGCAGGCTCTATGTGATTGTGTGGGGCCCGGGAGCCGGAGATGCTTGGGGGGGAGGGTTGATCTGGGGCTGGGGTGATGGATCAAGAGGACCGGGCTTCCTGGTCCGTCCAGGGTAGGTGAGGGTAGAGTCCTGGGGGGTACGGGACTTCCTTGTCCCTTGAGGGCAGGTGAGGGGGAAGTCCGGGGGGTGCGGGACTTCCTTTTCCCTCCAGGGCAGGTGAGGAGGGGTCCCGGGGGGTGCGGGACTTCCTTATCCCTCCAGGGCAGGTGAGGGGGGGATCCCGGGGGGTGCAGGTGGTCTAGGGGACCGTTGGGCCTCCTCTGACGGGGAGTCCTCCTCATCTGTAATATCAAAATTGACAAGACACAGATTTTACATAAGGAACACAACATAGGGCAACCACGTACTGTGTGTGTATCAATGTCAGTAGGGCGTGAAGGCTAGGCTGAAAGGTTTGGGTCTTGAGCGACACTATGGTTAGGGGCCAGTCTGGTTTTGAACATGACCACAACACCAGTGAGCACATATTTGGGATGTAAATCACCCTGTGTTTAGCAGGGGATGGAATTTGACACCAAACACAAGAGCAGACAGTAATCATCTGATGGTGCCACCATGGGGGCAAACACATAGCAGTCAGCTTGTAGTCACTTTTCCAGATTGTGATCAATGTGTATTGAAATGCTATGTGTCAGAGTGCGCACATATGTGCTGCCATGTGTGATGTGGCCCTTCAAATTACCATTAATATGTTGTGGTCAACTTTGCATTCATTACACACCTATGTTCGGCCACACACAGGACAAGGACCACTATAGCCGTCAGCATTAACCAAACATATGAGTGTATTCAGCACCTTCATGTTGCAGTGTGACCAACATGCAAATGCACATTGGTGACAGATGCACATGGTGATTTATGTCACACTATGTGCCATGGCACAATACCACATGATGGTTGGGTAGTGTTTGGAGTAGGATGATTGGCATGTGGGTGTTTGTCATTGCCACATACTCACCACACAGCCTGGCAATCCGGGCACGAATCTCCACAATCCGCCCTGGGGACTTGTGTTTGAGGTCCGCCAACTGCTTTTGAATTTATTTGCGGGTACTCTCTACACCCACTTTCTGGATCAAGGCCCGCTGGATTAGATGCAGTATGTGCTGCTTGTGCTGCCGTGGGTGGCGGTGACGCTGGTGGCACCAGTAGTCATGCCGGTCACACAGGTCTATTAGTATTAGAAGTTCTGCCAACCCCCATGTGGCAGCGCGCTGTGCGACCGCCATGGCTCCTCTACTATGGGCAGGGGAGGGGCAGGCACCTGGCAGGCAGGGAGGAATGAACAAAAACGTGATGACGTCACCACGCAAACTGGCGCCGCCAAACAATGTTGAGGGCGCAAACAAGTTAGACGTCCACGGAGTAGGATCAGCAGAATATACCCAGCAGCGTCACCAAAATCACACACGTAGGGTGATTGTAGTGCGTGGCCCATGGGACCCATCTACGATGTGTAGGTCAACATCTGAGCTGTCATGTGTAACACTATACTCGACACAGCGCAACTTAATACACGTAGACAACATAGCTTGCTCTATTCAATGGTGCGCGTTAATGCACTGAGTTTGCGGACGGTTGTGTAGCTGAAGATGTGTGTGGTGCTGAATGGACAGCTCTTCAAATATGGCACGGTGTCAAGTGACAGCCAATGGGAACACAGTAGCCCACACCAATCATCTCAGATGGGGCACGGACTACAGCACGCTGAGGCACGCCTACGGGAAATCATAGGCAACGCTCTTTCCATCACTATCGCCCTGTCACACGCCACAACATGGAAATATCACCTTAACGATTGCGGCTGATTACTGAGCACTGTTCAGGAATCAGGAGATGGCCGAGGGGCGATTTTGTAGCCGCAAAATTGCCCAATTACACGCCGCAACCGTAAGGCAATTTCACTGCGATTGTTCCGTGGCGACGTATCGCCTTTCAGATTTCTAGGTGACATTGCGGCGTGGGACGGTACCTTTAGGGGAACCACAAAGATTTGGCAATCACTTGTTTGAGGCGCAAAAAGCCTCTTTTGGGGAAACTGAAGGACTTGGCAATCGCTTGTTTGAGGCAAAAAAAAAAAGCATTTTAGGGGAACCACAAAGGTTTGGCAATGACGTGTTTGAGGTCCGAAAAAGTCTTTTAGGGGAATCGCAAATACTTGGCAATCACTTGTTTGAGGCCATAAAAAGCCTTTTAGACATGAACAGTGAGACACTTTTATAAAAAATAAAATCCAGAAAATCACATTGTCTTCATAAAGGCCCAGTTACACACACAGATAATTGTGCAGAGATTGTTTGCAGATCACTGGTTGCAGTGAAATCATGGACACATTGTTCCATTGTACATGGCCACAAAATGGAACAATGTGTCCATGATTTCACTGCAACCAGAGATCTGCGAACAATCTCTGCACAATTATCTGTGTGTGTATCTGGGCCTTTAGATAAACTTATTTCTATTTTGCAGAGAGAAATACATATTTGATCTCTCTGGCAAACAAGACTTAATACTTGGTGGCTAAACCCTTGTTGGCAAGCACAGCAGGCAGACGTTTTTTGTAGTTGATGATGAGGAATTTTGGTCCACTCCTCTTTGTAGATCATCTTTAAGGGTGCGTTCACACACGCTGCGTATTTGCTGCATTTTTATGTTTGGTGTGGAATTATATCCAATTTGGCTTTAGGACAATTCTTTTTGTGTTTTTTCATTGAAGACAAATTAAATGAAGATAATAATACCAAAGAATTTGTGATTGCAATCATTTTCAGGAAGAAACTGAGTATTATCTGACAGAATTGCAGGGGTGTCAATACTTTTGGGCACAACTGTATATGTGTGTGAGTGTGTCTTTATTTCTCCTCTTAGTACTGTTGAGCTTTCCCACTGCTCCTGGCTGCCACTGCTACTTGCAGCCACCTGAGGGCGCCTGCACTCCATCGCCTCATGCACAGGCCACAGAGCCTTGGACTTTCCTGCCGGCTATGTGCGGCAAAAAAGTGCTATGAGCGGCTGCAGAC